>CM068356.1:37336287-37751287 GCA_034769755.1 Odontamblyopus lacepedii | reverse complement strand
CAATGTTGTTTTTCCTGAGAGCTGCTTTTGCCAATCTGTCTGCCTTTTCATTCCCACCAATTCCAACATGAGCTGCACCCACAAGAACTTAACAGTACCACCAACCCTATGAATTCTTGAAAAAGTCATTAATACTTCATACAAAATGTCCTGCCTTGTTTTTGAAGCACGTTGTGTGTGGTAATAGAGTGAATTCTAGACTTTTGAGGAAGCGCTACCCGATGCCAACATAGCAGCTAGCGCTAGCTAATTTATCTGACAGCAACATGGTGCACGTGAGGGACGTATGTGTGTAAAGCCTGACTGATGTTTTGGCCAAAATAAATAAGTTAAAAAAAGAAAATAATTGTAATAATAATGAAGCTAGAATTTGATCAAAAACACGAGAAATGAACAGCGCGATGGATGTTTGAGCCTCAGTGTCACTCCACCTCCTCCTGTCCTCTCCTCCTCTCCTCCTCTCCTCCTGTCCTCTCCTCCTGTCCTCTCCTCCTCTCCTCCTGTCCTCTCCTCCTCTCCTCCTGTCCTCTCCTCCTGTCCTCTCCTCCTCTCCTCCTGTCCTCTCCTCCTCTCCTCCTGTCCTCTCCTCCTGTCCTCTCCTCCGGTCCTCTCCTCCTGTCCTCTCCTCCTCTCCTCCTCTCCTCCTGTCCTCTCCTCCTGTCCTCCTGTTCTCTCCTCCTGTCCTCTCCTCCTCTCCTCCTGTCCTCTCCTCCTGTCCTCTCCTCCTGTCCTCCTGTCCTCTCCTCCTGTCCTCTCCTCCTGTCCTCCTGTCCTCTCCTCCTGTCCTCTCCTCCTCTCCTCCTGTCCTCTCCTCCTGTCCTCTCCTCCTGTCCTCCTGTCCTCTCCTCCTGTCCTCTCCTTTTGTCCACTCCTCCTGTCCTCTCCTCCTCTCCTCCTGTCCTCCTGTCCTCTCCTCCTGTCCTCTCCTTTTGTCCACTCCTCCTGTCCTCTCCTCCTGTCCTCTCCTTTTGTCCTCTCCTCCTGTCCTCTCCTCCTGTCCTCTCCTCCTCTCCTCCTGTCCTCTCCTCCTCTCCTCAGTTCAATTCAATTTTATTTCTATAGCCCAGAATCACAACAAGAGTTTCCCCAATGTTCTTCACAGTGAAAAACATGGAAACATAATCTGACACAGACATCAGCAAACACATTGTCCCATCCTCAGTCTCTCGATAAACACACGATCCTTGGTGCCAGAGAGCAAAAAACCCACCGGCAGGTGCAGTGTGGGAAAATTCTCTCCAGACACTGTTGCCAACAGCTGTCGCCATGCGGCACCTTCAGACCTGAGGCTCTGAGGAACCAGTTACTTTATAGAGAGCAGGGTTCAGACGGACAGGCAGACGTGTGGGGGACTGGACATCGGCTTATTTGGGTTGAGGGCTCCATCCAGACAGGTGGGGGCTCCATCCAGACAGGTGGGGCTCCATCCAGGCAGGTGGGGCTCCATCCAGGCAGGTGGAGGCTCCATCCAGGCAGGTGGGGCTCCATCCAGGCAGGTGGGGCTCCATCCAGGCAGGTGGGGCTCCATCCAGACAGTGAGTGGTAGAGCTAAGGTCTGGTCAGCGTCTGCTCACAGGAGGAACATCTGGAACATCTGAAACAGCTCCACTCCCAGAGGGAGCGGAAGAGAAGGAGAGAGAGACACTGGTGAACAGCAGTGAACTGATTTGTCTGTGTAAGACATGAGGTTATGGGACAGAGATGAAGGAGAAGGAGCAGTTAGAATAAGAGGACAGAGGCTCAGGGCACCATACTTCCCCCAGCATCTAACTCCTAGAGCAGCCTGACTTCAGCTGTGGAGTTAACCCTGCTCCTCTAACCTGGCCATAAGCTTTCTCATAGAAGAATGTTTTAAGCCTAACCTTAAATGTAGAGACTGTGTCTGCCTCTCTGACATGAGGTGGAAGCTGATTCCATAAAACAGGAGATTGGTAACTAAAAGTTCTACCTCCCATTGTAAGTTTATTAAATCTGGGGACCACTTGTAGCCCTGCATTTTGTGAGCACAGTGTCTGTTTGGTTTGTAAGGTGCTGTCAGGTCAGAAATATAGGATGGGGCCGTCCCATTTACAGCTTTATACGTGAGAAGAAGGATTTTAAATCTAATTCTAAACTCGACCGGGAGCCAGTGAAGTGAAGCTAACACCAGAGTAATGTGTCTCTTCTATTTGTTCCCGTTAATAATGTTGCTGCTGCATTTTGAACAAGCTGAATGCTTTTTAGTAGCTTTTAGGGCAGGCTGCCAGCAGAGAATTACAGTCTGATCTTGATGAAATAAATGCATGGACAAGCTTTTCTGCATCATTTTTGGATAAGATATTTCTAACTTTGGTGATGTTGTGGAGGTGGAAGATGCTGTTTTACAGACTTGGTTTATATGGGCTTTAAATGATAAGTCTTGGTCAAATATAACCCCCAGGTTCCTCACGGTGGAGCTCGAGGTCACACTGATGCCATCCAGGGAAACTATCTGATCTGGATAGAGCCTCTCTCAGGTTTTTGGGGCCAAGTATAATAACCTCTGTTTTTCAGGGTTTAGAAGGAGATAATTAACTGACACAAGCATTGAGCTTTTCCACATGTCACTGTGACCAGGTTTTATTGATAAGTACAACTGTGTGTCATCCGCATAATAGTGAAAGTTAATGCTGTGCTTTCTGATTACATTCCCTAGGGGCAGCATGTAGAGCATAAACAGAATGGGTCCAAGTACTGAGCCCTGCAGCACTCCGTAGTTCACATTAGTGCACTCTGAAGATTGACCATTTACATTGACAAACTGGTACCTGTCAGATAGATTTAAACCAGCACAAGGCCACTCCTCTAATCCCTACATCACATTCTGATCTTTGTAATAAGATGTTGTGGTCGATCGTGTCGAAGCTGCACTGAGGTCTAACTGAGGTCTCCAGGATTGAGAGCAGCCTATTGTCTGCAGCTGATAACAAATCATTTGTAACTGGAACTAATGCAGTTTCTGTGCTGTGATGGGGTCTGAATCCTGACTGGAAAATCTCAAATAGCTTGTTGTCCTGTAGGTGGCAACAAAGCTGTTTAGTTCCAACTCTTTCTAGAACTTTTGCAACAAAAGGAAGGTTTGATATTGGTCTGTAGTTGGCCAGAAGGCCTGAGTCTAAACTGGGTTTTTTCAGAAGTGGTTTAATCACTGCATATTTAAAGGACTGTGGGACGTAGCCTGTCTCTAGCTAGGTATTTTGTAACCCAGGTGAGAAAACCCTGCTCCAGAGCCGTTCTCCTACTATTTAATATTCAGAACACTTTGCGCCGACATCATCACGTTAGTGACGTAGTCACGTGACCGCTGTACCGCCAATCAGGCAGCATATCAACAGGAAGTTAGACGCGCCGGTCAGCGCGAGGCATGGGATTCCAGGGCAGATGCTACAGGTGGGTTAAAGTTACTTTTATAGTTTATTTCGCTGTATTTTGTCAGTTCATTAAATGCAATTACTGTCGGAACTTTAGGAGCTGACTACTGGGTCCCGACCACTACGGAAAAGAGCGCGAGTACGCGTTAAAACCTGAATTGGTGAGTTGTGCTAACATGTAGCTTAGTTTCTCATTCAAACGCATGAGTTAGCCTAGCCTAGCCGAGTCCATTGATTTGAATGGAGCGGTTAGCCTTGTCTTTTATGCCTATATATATTTAACTAAGTGAAGTGCAATTTAGATTGAGTTTTTACCAACTTATTGTCTAACTGTGTATGAATTTTGGTTGTAATTGGATACATTTTAAGGCCCAAACTTAGTAATTGTTTGGAGCCTGTTGATTCTAATGCAGTATATGGCACTTCATGCACTTTAAAGGGTACACTTAGTACTGTTATTTCTTGGATTTAATTGTTCATACAATACATGGATAATTGAACAACATGATGATTAACTACATATGCTAATGTTATTTATTATGAACTTTTGATATTGATCCTCAATATTTAGCACTGATATTGGTACATTGATTGATTTATAAATACACTGTTTATTTATTGATTGGATGGAATTATGATGTGCACATGATTTCTTGATTTGGTCCTGTTCTTGTGCAGGCCAGGTCGGATGGCGAGCTAGAACCTTGAGGAACTGATCTGAACTGAACTCAGGCAACAGTCCTGGCATATACCCTCAGCCCGGACACAGTATCGTGACCCTCACCTGCTCGGTTGGGCCGGTAGGAGGCTCCTGTAGCCGCCCTTTACATTTGTACCCCGTTTTGAACTCTTTTGTCTGTTCGCACGGCTCGTGGCTACTCATTCTGGACCCTATTCATACTGCACTTTTCGCACTTTCGCACAACCTACCTCAGCACTATATGGACAATCTCCACGCCACGAACTCTTTGCGTGTCATACGTCAGACAAATCAATACTCGAGCCTTTTCTGCTGTTTACATATGGACTATTTAAATTGCTAAGGCAGAGTCTTTTGAATGTACATTTTTCTGAACTCGGATTATGAATGTATATATTTTTTCCTGAATGGCCATTCTTCGTACTATGCATGCATTTGTATTGTCTTTGAATTTGTATGTCTTTTCAATATATGGTACCAGCAACTTTAAATAACTGTCTCAGTCCTTGTTTTTCACTCCACTCCTAGAGTCGATATCTAGAGCCTTCTGAACTAGCCCAATCCAACTTTAACGTTAGCTATAATCGCATTGTTACCTACTTATTACCAGCTCAGTATTATTAGCTTTGGGTAACATATATGCTACAATTTACTATATTCAGTATAATATCATTAATTAGGGGGAAAGTTTCTTTAAAAAGCTGAGTGGGTATTGGGTCTAGAAGACAAGTTGAAGTTTTGGAGGACATTACAACTGATGTGATCTTTGCTTGGTCTACTGTGGAGAAGCAGTCCAAACTTTTAGCTGGCTTTACAGAGGCCTCTAATTCCAAAGCTTTAACTTGATCAGGGCTGATTGTGGGAGCAATTTTATTTGATTTGTCTCGGATAATTGTGATTTTATTATTGAAAAATTTTAGAAAGTCATCACAATTTAGAGTAGCCGGAATACACGGTTCTACCGAGCTGTGGCTGGTGGTCAGCCTGGCTACAGTGCTGAACAAGAACCTGGGATTGTTCTGGTTTTCTTCTATTAGAGTTGAGTAATATCTGGTCTTAGCCTTACGTAGGCCCTTTTATAAATGAAGAGACTATTTTTCCAGGCATTCAGAGACTGCTCTGAGCTGGAGTGGCACCAGATCTTTTCTAATTTGTGGGCTGTTTGTTCAAGAAGACGAGTTTCAGAATTAAACCATGGTGAAACTCGATTTGGTTTAGTAACTCTTTGTTTTAGTGGAGCTACTTTGTCTAGAACTGTTTTTAATGAGAGCATTGCTGTGTCAACAAACTGAACGGTCACTGTGGGACTGGAGCTGTGGAAGCTGCTTCCTTCACACTCACTCAGCATAGAGCTGAATATTGGCTGAATTTTGTCCTTAAACTCTCCTACAGATCGATCATTTAATGATCTTTTATTCTGAGTTCTATTTATTGGCGCGGTGAAGCCCTCAAGGATGAGCTGAAAGGTGATCAGAGAATGATCTGAAATTAAGGGGTTGAGGGGGAAACACTGAGCTGACCAATGTCTATACCATAGGGTAAAACAAGGTCCAGGGTGTGACTGTGTGTGGTTCATTTACATTTTGAGTGAAACCAGTGTTTCCTATTAGAGTTGTAAAGGCATGTGCTAGACTGTTAATGCTATCATCAGTGTGAATGTTAAAATCCCCGACTATTAGAATTTTGTTTGAGTCTAATATTATACTGGATAGAAATTCAGAAAACTCAGTTAAAAAATCTGAGTATGGGCCAGGGGCCGGTAAATAATCACAAACATGATTGGTTTCTGTTTCTTCCAGTCTGGCTGCTTGATTGACAGTGTAATTGTTGGGTTCAAACAGGTTAAACACCATCTAAAACATTCAGGAAGAAAGACAAGAGAGATTATTTGGTTTTACTCGCGAGGAGAACGGATTGAGACGTTCCCAGATACACTCTCCAACCCGCTCTGGAGCACGGCCCGCCGTCTCCTCACTTTTATTTACATTAGGATGACCCTGGTTACAATGGGTATCGCTGCTCTAAGGGACAGGGGGAAAACAGCAACGATACCAAGATATGATAAATAAAATAAAATATGATTATGCATTATTGATCAAGGTCGGACTGTAGGCTGAGCGCGGTGACCACGCTGGAGTTTGAGCACATTCAGTTCATGTTTTGCCAAAATCAAACAGCTCCTTGTCGCATAGGCTGATAAGCATGGCTCCAGCCAGGCATCGGCTCCACAGCAGTGGAAAAATACTGCACACAGTTTTCAAGCACAAAAGAGATTATTGCAAGTACACAAATATCTAACACATGATTAAGACAAATATGGGATAATATACATAATTATTCTAACATTTCCCTCCTGTTTATCACATATTTGCTGGATAAAATCATTTATAACCACTTCTTTCGATTTTCAGCTACAAACTCATAGATAAACAAAATAAGCTTACACTCGGAGGTTTATGTTATTTACATAGGTGTGTCTTTTTCATCTCTGAACAATGTGGCAAAAGCCTCAGTGGAGTCCTCAACGTCAGAGTCACCATCAGCCAAAAGATGGATCTGAACAGCCCTGTCCTCTGGACCAGGGGCTATTGCTGTGGTGATTAAACGGTTGACTAGACTACGGATACAGGGAATACAACAGCATCCACACAAGGTCAATATTGCGGCGAATACGGCTACTGAGACCAGTACTGAGCTCACGAGTGCTTTATATCTGCCAAACACCCCCAGCCAGTCATCCCACATTGATTGGTCGATGCCAGACTGCTCCTTCATGCGCTTGTTGAGGGTACGAAGACCCTCTATTGCTCTGGTCAAGCTGCTATCGGATGCAGTATTATTCGGGATTCTGGAATGACATCAGCGATGTGGCTGCTAGCTGCTCGTGCACTGCCTCAAAGCCTGCCTGTGTCCAGTTGCCCAATTTCTGTACGTTGTAGTGGACGTTGTTTATTCGGTCTACATTTTTGTTAGGTGTGATTGGAAAAATTGCTGCAATTATAGGTATGTTTTCTAAACCTGTTGCAATCTGATCTGACTTTGTATTCGTTGGGAACTCCTCTGGGCACTCCTATTGCATCAATATAAGTGGGATCATCATCTCCTAACCTCTTAGAAGCTCTTTTGTCTCTATGCCATTCTTGTGGTAATAAACTCCTTGTTGCTTGTAATAAATCCTGGGCCGAGAGGGGATAAATTTGTCTCCTACATGTAACATAGTATAACACCATTCTAAGGATAGGTTACCTAATATCTCCCCTGTGCCTGTCATATTAATACACGTATAATTCGCCATAAGAACATTTTTGTCAAACAATGGTTTTATCTTTTCTAGGGGTGTGAGTGGATAAACTGAGTCCCAGAATGTACAGTTGGCTTGTGGAACAGTCTTTTGCATAACGTCAGTTACACAGTCTGGTGACATAGTTGCTGGTACCACACGAAGTATTGGTCTGGGCCCTAAGCATACAACACAATCAGAACCAGCAACCAGTTGTTGTTTTGTCCTGAAATGACAGTAGTGATTTGGAACCATTCATCTGTAGGTAGTGGTCCATTAACAATTTTGATTTTCATTTTTGTCCTTGTTTTCGGTCCTAGGGATAAGCTGTCAATGGGGGTGTCTATTTTAGATGTATTAGAGTTACCTTCAGTAATGTTAGGGCATACGGACAAAACAGTACATGGGTCTTCTCCACTCTTGTGTACACATAGGGCAAAACTAAAACAGGGGTGTTCATCATAATGTGCATAATTTATTCCCCGTGATGGTAATGGTAAAGTCGTTGTATTAAAGTGCAATACCAAAGTTGGATCCCCATTTATCTTTTGCTTCCCCATAATTAGAATTTGAGACCAATTTTTCGCCATAGGGTTCCACCCATATGAATCTTTAGCCCATGTGGAATCAGTAGTGGAGAAGACGTCTTCGGACAGTGTCAAAGGGGTATGAAGTAAGGCTGTCACAGTCTGTGCAATCATCCTTTCTACTAACCCAGCACTTTGAGGGTGGTAGGCACAATGATTTTTTAAATAAATATGGAATAATTTCTTAATGTGTGAAATTAGACTGTTTACAAAGTGTGTACCATTATCACTACAGATTCTCTCAGTTATGCCAAATCTTGGTATTATATCTTTACACAGCGCCTTAGCCACCATCAGAGCGTCTGGTGTTTTGGTTGGAAATAATTCTACCCATTTAGAAAATGCGTCTATTATCACTAAACAATATTTCTTGCCTTCACTTTGATTTAACTCTATGAAGTCCATATGAATAATTTGAAATGGATATTGGGGTTGTCGAAATTGTCCTCACTTGGGTCTTAAATTTCCCTGTGAGTTGTGTTTTGCACATATCAGACATGCTCTACAAAACATTTTTGAGTAAGAATTGAACCCATAGGTTGTATAATGTTTCTCTATAATGTTTCTCTATCTCACCCCCCTGTTGAGACATGAGTCTTACCATGGCTCAAAATTGCTGCCCATTTGTATAGATTTTTTGGAAGGATGGGTTTATTTTGGGGACATATGTAAATGCCATCTTTTATGCCATTTATTCTACAAATATTAATTTACTACCAGCAATGGGTTGATCCAATAAATCCGGTCTGCTTTTAGTTAATGTCTCTGCCAATTCCTGACAGTCGTGTACCTGACCTTCATCTGGCAGTGGGATTAAAGTCACTGGGTTCAAAGTTGTGCATCTTTCTAGAGTCAAATGAGGCTGTGATGGCAGGTTCGCCATGCAGGAGAGGTGACGAGCAGGGGATAAAAAGGTCATATTTGTCTATAATAATTATAATGCTGAAACAGCATGTGGGACCTTTAACGTTAATGGATGAAACAATACAATGCCTGCACTCACTTCTATTGCCATGGAGGCCGCCATAACAGCCCGAACACAAGGTGGCAATACACATGCTACACTGTCTAATTTTGAGGAAAAATAAGCTATTGGTCTAAGCTTGTCTCCGTATTTCTGAGTCAACACTGACGTCATAAAATGCCCTTTACAGTCCACCATCTGAATGAATTCTTTACTGTAATCTGGTAACACCAGTGCTGTACTTGACACTAATGTCTGTTTTAAAATGCAGAATCCACTTTCTGCCTCTTCTGTCCATACAATTGGCTCTGTCATTTTCATTTGCTCCTCATACATCAGTCTCTGCAATGAATGTGTTATTTCTGTGTAATTTGGTATCCATGACCTGCAGTAATTAGTGAGCCCTAAGAATGACATCATTTGTTTCTTGGTCATGGGTTTTGGTGCGGCCAGTATTACTGCTTTTCTACTGTCTGCTACTGTTCTTCCACCTGCACTTAGATTATGCCCCAAATATTTAACTTCTGTTTTACATAGTTGTACCTTGTTTTTGCTCACTTTGTGTCCATTTTCAGCTAAATATTTTAGTAATGCTAATGTGTCAATTTTACAGGTTTCTGTATCTCGTGATGCAATTAATATGTCATCTATATAAAGCAAAATTTGGCTTCCTCCTGGAGGATCGAATTTCGACACATTCGCCGACATAACCTGGGAGTAAATTGTAGGGCTTTCACAATAACCTTGAGGTAATCTGGTGAAGGTATATCTCTTACCCTCAAAAGTAAATGCAAACCAGAATTGGCTGTCCTTGTCAATTGGAATTGAGAAAAATGCATTGCTAATATCAATTACTGTGAATATCGTAGCCTCAGGTCTTAATGAATTTAGTAATGTGTGTGGATCTGGAACACATGGAGCTCGTTGAATCACTGCACTGTTCACTGCTTGTAAGTCCTGTATCATACGCCAGCCTATAGAGGGCGCCTGTTTCTTTACTGGGAATATTGGTGTGTTACATGGTGAGTCATCACACTAAATTATAACACCTGCCTTAATCAGATCATTTATGATGGTCTTATACCCTCAACTGCGTCAGGCTTCAGTGGGTACTGCTTCACACATGGTCTGTACTCAGATTTTGGTCTTATTATCACTGGTAGGGTCCCTTTAATAAGTCCTACGTCAGATGGGCTTGTTGACCACACCTCGTCTGGTGCGCCAGATGAGAAGTCCTCCTCTGCCTCAGTTAAAAAGATTTGTCATGATTGTTGATCAGAGGGGTCCAAATTTACCTGTCCTGACATCCTAGCTGTCCAGAATGATGCTTTCCTCGTCAATCCTGTCTCTGCACTGGTTTCTGTATTCACAGAGGTCACAACCCAGTATAAAAACACACACTGTGTCCTAGAATCAAACCAGCAACCAACAAAAGTACTTACTCTCTCTCCTTTCACCAAGTTTTCCAATTAATGAACCAACTTTAAGAACTAAGTTTACATCCTTAGCTTCCACCCACTAACCAGGATGAAATATTGGTCTATTATAAACCTCAGGTTCACTACTTTACTTTGGGATCTGTATTTTTAACAAATCTACGTGGCTTTGAAAAAATTATTCCTACATAAAATGAGCGCTGACACAGACAACATGTAGTACAGAATGCACTGAAGCACTTTGCATATCACATTGAAGCATGGGGAGAACATGCACATGGACTGAACAACGGCTGCTACTATCACTGCAATAAAAGCAAGTTCCCTAAAAAAAATTATAAAATTAGTAAATATAGGACTAGACAAGGCGAATTGTTATTGCTATATTGCTGTATTCTGTTTAAGATTATCCTTGTCCACATAAAAAGTACCTATACGCCTAACTGCACAGGACGACCTTCAGAAGCTCAGAGAGGAATGAGGGGAGGGAGGGGCTGAGGGATTTTCACATGCACGGGCTTTAGGAAAGAGGGATGAGAGGAGGGAGGGGCACGGGAACGCGCTGAGCACTACTACTCTGTTCCACGGTACTCCACTAATTTGTACACACAAAAACAACTTTTAACAAACTACAAGTTGTGACAAGTCAATACTACAAGTTGTGACAAGACAAAACTACAAATTGTGACTTTGTGACTGCTGCTTCAAATACTTCTCGTCAAATCATACAACACTGAACTTTCACACCATATGTCAAACTAAATTTCTGGCAATTCTCCCCTATTCATAAAAATGTTGTGATAATTAATCTGCAAATACTTCTTCCTTTGGCCGTTCTGAATCATCAAAAGTTTCAAAATGGGCAGAGTCACCCTGGTCTAGTCATGCTTGATAGCCTCCTTCATCCTGTCTTCTTTGTGGCCTTGACCTGCAGTCTCTTGCAAAATGTCCTGATTTTCCACATGACCAACATACGTCTGGTTCCTGACTGTCTCGATACTGGCCCCTGTTTTGTCTATAGCCCCTGTTTTGTCTATAGTCCCTGTTTTGTCTATTTTGATATCCTTCTCTACCTCTGCCTCTATTTTGACCTCTTCTGCCTCTACAGGAGGGATGTATTTCACTACTTGACTTTACTTCCTGTACTGCTTGCACTTCTCCTCTTGCTTCTGCCTGCTCCAGTGGTGTTGGACGTCTCCTAACTACCACTGTTGTCTCATCGCCTTCCTTTCTATGAAAAAACACTTCTGCCTCTTTACTTCTATCCTGTTTCCTTTTTTGTTGCTCCTCTCTCAGCTTTGCCGTTTCTAACCAACATCCTAACTCTGTTATGCCCTCCCTACGCATTTTCTTCTCATTATTTTCTGTCTTTTCCCTTATCTGGTCACGTAATGCCTTCAAGGTCACTACACTCAGGTTGCCTTTAAAATTATATTTTTCTACCCATAAGTCTAGGTATTTATTATATCCTGCATTTTTCGCCTCCATTATTTTATAATCCTTACATTTCAATCTATCTCTTGGTTTACTGGTTGTTATTAGGTTTCCCATTTTGATACAATTTGGATCAGTCTGTCACTCGTAGGGAGGTCTCTAAGACTGATTTCAAGGATTGATTGGGATAGTGATTAATCTATTTTTGTGGTATTTCTCTCTTCTACCCGTTAAGGTGGAGAAATCTTGTCTTTACATCCACAAAAACTCACTATTTACAATCCCAATCTTTTGGTATGAAATAAATAACCTAGCGGTTATAAATTTCCAATCACACACACATTCACACTCCTATTTACTTCTACGGAATTTAACACGAAGAGGACTCCGCCGTCCTTTATTTTCCGGAATTTAACTCGAGGGGACTCCGCCGTCCCGCGGAATTTAACACGAAGAGGACTCCGCTGTCCTGTCCTTACGGAATTTAACTCGAGGAATTTACCTATCAGTGCCTAGGATTTATAGGGTTTGTTTACGCGCAACGACCCTCAGTCATTCGCTTCTTGTAAAGTCAAGACTACTCACTGTCTGTTGTCTCTCTCCCTCGGCATTCCGTCAACCGTCGGACTCCAACTGACGAGAAGATAACCAGCCCGAGAAAGGGACTATTCTGCCGTGGCCACGGTCTTTCTGGATTCTTAACGCCCGATGGAGTCTCCAGGTGTCTTGGAATCCGGCTCGAAGGACCAAGTAAATGTTGGGTTCAAACAGGTTAAACACCATCTAAAACATTCAGGAAGAAAGACAAGAGAGATTATTTGGTTTTACTCGCGGAGACGTGCTCAGAGATACACTCTCCAACCCGCTCTGAAGCACGGCCCGCCGTCTCCTCACTTTTATTTACATTAGGATGACCCTGGTTACAATGGGTATCGCTGCTCTAAGGGAAAGGGGGAAAACAGCAACGATACCAAGATATGATAAATAAAATAAAATATGATTATGCATTATTGATCAAGGTCGGACTGTAGGCTGAGCGCGGTGACCACGCTGGAGTTTGAGCACATTCAGTTCATGTTTTGCCAAAATCAAACAGCTCCTTGTCGCATAGGCTGATAAGCATGGCTCCAGCCAGGCATCGGCTCCACAGCAGTGGAAAAATACTGCACACAGTTTTCAAGCACAAAAGAGATTATTGCAAGTACACAAATATCTAACACATGATTAAGACAAATATGGGTACTTTCAGATGAGTTCTGCACATGTTTAGGTTTAGGACTCAGAAGGAAACTGGACTGTGATATGACGGCTGCTCCTCCGCCTCTACACAAACTCCTGCTGTATGAAAGTTTACATGAGTGGGGCCGTGGCTTCATTTAGGCTCACAGACTCTTCTGGTTGGAGCCAAGTTTCTGTTAGGGCAAGTAGATCAATTTTATTATCAATAATTATATCATTTACTAAGAGCTTTTGAAGAGAGCGACCTGATGTTTAATAGGCCACAGTTAATACCATTTATTCGTTGTTTATTAATTTTACTGTTGGTAGTTATTTTTATTAGATTTTTGGAGATTGCTCTTTTTATAAGTGGGCGACTGCTTTTGATGGGGCGAGGAACAGATACAGTCTCTGTTTGCTGCACTAAACCTGAACACTGGACTTGCACGTGATTGAGAGGAGGAAGCTCAGAGGAGTGTTCTGAACTACTGCTCTGTGCCCAGGTCCCACCTCTGGTTTGTCAGATGAAGCGAAGATGCTGTCGGTCATATTTCTAGATCAGACAGCAGAGCCCTCCCAAGTGGGATGGATGCTGTCTTTGGAAATGAGACCTGGTTTTCCCCAAAACACACACCAATTATCAGCAAAGCCTATGTTGTTTTCGGGGCACCATCTCGATAACCAGCGGTTAAATGATGAAAAGCGGCTGTACATTTCATCACTGGTCAAATTCGGCAGGGGACCAGAGAATATTACGGCATCCGACATCGACTCGGCGAGTTTGCACACCGATCCTACGTTCACTTTGAGCAGCTCTGATTGTCTCCGACGGGCGTCATTACCGCCAACGTGAATCACGATACGACGGAACCTACACTCACTCTGGGCGACATCCTAAGGTGTCCTTCGATGTCACCCACTCTGGCCCCTGGTGAACACCTAACTGTGGCCGCTGGCAGCCTCACGTCCCTGACTGTAGAACTGCCAATTACCAGAGTCGTTGGTGCAGCCGGTGTGTTACTGAGGGGAGCAAACCTATTCTACCTGCTTCTACCGCTTCTACCTGCTCTAGCCTGGCCTCCAAAGATAAAAACAAACTACACTTAATACACCTGGTGCTTTTCGCTAAAGGAGGCAGGTGACTCACTGTACATACGGCAAGCTGAGCAGAACAGAGGGGCGAGCGAAGAGAATTATGAAAAACTTAATTGGAAAGAAAACACAGAATATATACATACTAAAATATCAATCAATCAATCAAACTTTATTTACAGAGCGCTTTTCATACAAAAATACAACACAAAGCACTTTACAGTGATTGGGCTTTGAAAACTGCCTCAGTATTTGAATTTTGGGAAAATCAGGTCCAAGCGTAATTCCAATGTGCAAAGTCCCGTAATCCTGGTTCCGAACAGTTAGATCCTCTGTGTCTGAAGAACTCGCAGGTTCGCCCGACCCTGCTTGTCTTGTTAAAGTGTCAGTTTTGTTAAAAGACCAATTTATCGAATCCAGAGTTAATTTAGTTTTGGAGAGTAAAGCGGAGAGAGTCGAGGAATAAGACACATTAGACAAGACGAGACATAGAAACAAAGCAGGAAAGATCAGGGGCAGGAGAGGAGAGGAAAAGCGTCCACCCTCCCCAAGAGCCAGAAAAAAAAACAATATAAAAAACATGATGTTCTGTTCTGAGATCTGGGGTAATATTCATAATAATACAATAATATTTCATGACATTTTATAAAGTTGTGCTCCTGTACACATATAACCCCCACACACATCTCTCACTCCAGACATTTATCTTCCTCCACACACTGAAGTGAGCCTCACGTCTGCTCGCTTTTTCTGTCCAGCTCCACAATTAACATCCATATTTTTGTTCAGTGATGTAAAAATGTGTGAAAAACGTTTGGACTGTTTTACACTGAGGAGAGTGAGTCTGTCGGAGCGCACAGAGACACTGAGGAGTCATAATAACAGAGCCAAAACCCAGGGATCAGAGTGTGAGTGGATGTGGTGCTGAAGGTGTGGAGGTGGGTCAGTTGGTCAGAGGAGACTGTGTAGAAGGACAGAGAGCGAGCAGGACAGTCCACAAACACTGCCACTGTCCCAGAAGAGGAGGACCAGGGCTGAGGGAGGGGGGTTCGTTTGTTTTTATGAAGAACAGAGAAACCATCTTCAGAACAGACCAGACTCCAGGACTGATCATTGCCTCCAAACAAACTGTCAACACCATCTCCTTTCCTTCTGATTCTTCTGTCACACACTGATATATAAACCCATCCACTCCACTGGACCTCCCAGTAACAGCGACCAGTCAGACCAGTGGAACACAGAATCTGAGGGCAGAGCTCAAATCTGTCCTGATGATCTGGATACGGCTGCTCCTGTATCACACGTGTCACCTTCTTGTTGTTGTCGGACAGTTGGAGGTTTCTCTGAGCTGTGTTTGGATCCAGAGTGAGATCACAGAAATCTGATGGAGAGAAGACACAACACAGCAGCAGTTAGTCCCCTGTCCACTGTCAACATGAGACACACGTTTAATTCTGCACCACACGGCTCCATTTGTTCATGAACCATGGATTTAAAGACTTTCACTCGTTCAGGATTCAGCTCTTTTCTGTCTTTGTTCTTTTATTTCTTCATCCTTCACTTTTGTGTTTGGCTCAGATTTACTGGAGGAAAAACATTTCCTTTCACAGCCCCACACCTGTTTAGTCCTGGTTTAGTCCTGGTTTAGTCCTGGTTTAGTCCCAGTTTAGTCCCGGTTTAGTCCCGGTTCAGTCCCGGTTCAGTCCCGGTTCAGTCCCGGTTCAGTCCCGGTTTAGTCCTGGTTTAGTCATGGTTTAGTTCTGCTTTAGTTCTGGTTTAGTCTCTGCTTTTGTCCTGTTTAGTCCTGGTTTAGTCTCTGCTTTAGTCCTGGTTTAGTCCTGCTTTTGTCCTGGTTTAGTCTCTGCTTTAGTCCTGTTTAGTCCTGGTTTAGTCCTGCTTTAGTCCTGGTTCAGTCCTGATTTAGTCCTGGTTTAGTCCTGGTTTAGTTCTGCTTTAGTCCTGGTTTACTCCTGGTTCAGTCCTGCTTTAGTCCTGGTTTAGTCTCTGCTTTAGTCCTGGTTCAGTCCTGATTTAGTCCTGCTTTAGTCCTGGTTCAGTCCTGGTTTAGTCTCTGCTTTAGTCCTGGTTCAGTCCTGGTTTAGTCCTGGTTCAGTCCTGGTTCAGTCCTGGTTCAGTCCTGGTTTAGTCCTGGTTCAGTTGTGCTTTAGTCCTGGTTCAGTCCTGGTTTACTCCTGCTTTAGTCCTGGTTTAGTCTCTGCTTTAGTCCTGGTTCAGTCCTGATTTAGTCCTGGTTTAGTTCTGCTTTAGTCCTGGTTTAGTCCTGGTTCAGTTGTGCTTTAGTCCTGGTTCTGTCCTGGTTTACTCCTGGTTCAGTCCTGGTTTAGTCCTGGTTTAGTTCTGCTTTAGTCCTGGTTTACTCCTGGTTCAGTCCTGCTTTAGTCCTGGTTTAGTCTCTGCTTTAGTCCTGGTTCAGTCCTGGTTTACTCCTGGTTCAGTCCTGGTTCAGTCCTGGTTCAGTCCTGGTTCAGTCCTGGTTTAGTCCTGGTTTAGTCCTGGTTCAGTTGTGCTTTAGTCCTGGTTCAGTCCTGGTTTACTCCTGGTTCAGTCCTGGTTTAGTCCTGGTTTAGTCCTGGTTTACTCCTGGTTTAGTCCTGGTTTAGTCCTGGTTTAGTCCTGGTTTAGTCCTGGTTTAGTCCTGGTTTAGTTCTGCTTTAGTCCTGGTTTAGTCTCTGCTTAGTCCTGGTTCAGTCCTGATTTAGTCCTGCTTTAGTCCTGATTCAGTCCTGCTTTAGTCCTGGTTTAGTCTCTGCTTTAGTCCTGGTTCAGTCCTGGTTCAGTCCTGGTTTAGTCCTGGTTTAGTCCTGGTTCAGTCCGGGTTTACTCCTGGTTCAGTCCTGGTTTAGTCCTGATTTAGTCCTGATTTAGTCCTGGTTTAGTCCTGGTTTAGTTCTGCTTTAGTCCTGCTTTAGTCCTGGTTTAGGCTCTGCTTTAGTCCTGTTTAGTCCTGGTTCTGTCCTGGTTTAGTCCTGGTTTAGTCCTGGTTTAGTCCTGGTTTAGTCCTGCTTTAGTCCTGTTTTAGTCCTGGTTCAGTCCTGATTTAGTCCTGGTTCAGTCCTGGTTTAGTCCTGATTTAGTCCTGTTTAGTCCTGGTTCTGTCCTGGTTCAGTCCTGGTTTAGTCCTGGTTTAGTCCTGATTTAGTCCTGTTTAGTCCTGGTTCAGTCCTGATTTAGTCCTGATTTAGTCCTGGTTCAGTCCTGGTTCAGTCCTGATTTAGTCCTGGTTTAGTCCTGGTTTAGTCCTGCTTCAGTCCTGATGTAGTCCTGGTTCAGTCCTAGTTTAGTCCTGGTTTAGTCCTGGTTTAGTTCTGCTTTAGTCCTACTTTAGTCCTGGTTCAGTCCTGGTTCAGTCCTGGTTCAGTCCTGGTTCAGTCCTGGTTCAGTCCTGGTTTAGTCCTGCTTTAGTCCTGGTTTAGTCTATGGTTTAGTCCTGGTTCAGTCCTGCTTTAGTCCTGTTTAGTCCTGGTTTAGTCCTGATTTAGTCCTGGCTCAGTCCTGATTTAGTCCTGGTTTAGTCCTGCTTTAGTCCTGCTTTAGTCCTGCTTTAGTCCTGGTTCAGTCCTGATTTAGTCTGTGCTTTAGTCCTGGTTCAGTTCTCGTTTAGTCTCTGCTTTAGTCCTGGTTTAGTTCTGCTTTAGTCCTAGTTTAGTCTATGGTTTAGTCCTGGTTCAGTCCTGATTTAGTCCTGGTTTAGTCCTGGTTCAGTCCTGGTTTAGTCTCTGCTTTAGTCCTGGTTTAGTTCTGCTTTAGTCCTGGTTTAGTCTATGGTTTAGTCCTGGTTCAGTCCTGATTTAGTCCTGGTTTAGTCCTGGTTTAGTCCTGATTTAGTGTTGATTTAGTCCTGGTTCAGTCCTGGTTTAGTCCTGGTTCAGTCCTGGTTCAGTCCGGGTTTACTCCTGGTTCAGTCCTGGTTTAGTCCTGATTTAGTCCTGATTTAGACCTGGTTTAGTCCTGGTTTAGTCCTGGTTTAGTTCTGCTTTAGTCCTGCTTTAGTCCTGGTTTAGTTCTGCTTTAGTCCTACTTTAGTCCTGGTTCAGTCCTGGTTCAGTCCTGGTTCAGTCCTGGTTCAGTCCTGGTTTAGTCCTGGTTTACTCTATGGTTTAGTCCTGGTTCAGTCCTGCTTTAGTCCTGCTTAGTCCTGGTTTAGTCCTGATTTAGTCCTGGCTCAGTCCTGATTTAGTCCTGATTTAGTCCTGGTTTAGTCCTGCTTTAGTCCTGCTTTAGTCCTGCTTTAGTCCTGCTTTAGTCCTGGTTCAGTCCTGATTTAGTCTGTGCTTTAGTCCTGGTTCAGTTCTGGTTTAGTCTCTGCTTTAGTCCTTGTTTAGTTCTGCTTTAGTCCTAGTTTAGTCTTGGTTTAGTCCTGGTTCAGTCCTGGTTTAGTCTCTGCTTTAGTCCTGGTTTAGTCCTGGTTTAGTCCTGGTTTAGTCTCTGCTTTAGTCCTGGTTCAGTCCTGTTTAGTCCTGGTTTAGTCCTGGTTTAGTCCAGGTTTAGTCTTGGTTTAGTCCTGGTTTAGTCCTGGTTTAGTCCAGGTTTAGTCCAGGTTCAGTCCTGGTTTAGTCCTGGTTCAGTCCTGGTTTAGTCCTGGTTCAGTCCTGGTTTAGTCCCGGTTTAGTCCTGGTTTAGTCCTTGTACAGTCCTGTTTTAGTCCTGGTTTAGTCCTGGTTTAGTCCTGGTTTAGTCCTGGTTTAGTCCTGGTTCAGTCCTGGTTTAGTCCTGGTTCAGTCCTAGTTTAGTCCTGGTTTAGTCCTGGTTTAGTCCTGGTTTAGTCCTGGTTCAGTCCTGGTTTAGTCCTGGTTCAGTCCTGGTTTAGTCCTGGTTTAGTCCTCGTTCAGTCCTGGTTTAGTCCTGGTTTAGTCTCTGCTTTAGTCCTGTTTAGTCCTGGTTTAGTCCTGATTTAGTCCTGCTTTAGTTCTGCTTTAGTCCTGGTTCAGTCCTGATTTTGTCCTGGTTCAGTTCTGGTTTAGTCTCTGCTTTAGTCCTGGTTTAGTCCTGGTTTAGTTCTGCTTTAGTCCTGGTTTAGTCTATGGTTTAGTCCTGGTTCAGTCCTGATTTAGTCCTGGTCCAGTCCTGGTTTAGTCCTGGTTTAGTTCTGCTTTAGTCCTGGTTTAGTCTATGGTTTAGTCCTGGTTCAGTCCTGATTTAGTCCTGGTTCAGTCCTGGTTTAGTCTTGGTTTAGTCCTGGTTCAATCCTGGTTTAGTCTCTTCTTTAGTCCTGGTTTAGTCCTGGTTTAGTTCTGCTTGAGTCCTGGTTTAGTCTATGGTTTAGTCCTGGTTCAGTCCTGATTTAGTCCTGGTTCAGTCCTGGTTTAGTCCTGGTTTAGTTATGCTTTAGTCCTGGTTTAGTCCTGGTTTAGTCCTGGTTTAGTCCTGGTTTAGTCCTGGTTTAGTCCAGGTTCAGTCCTGGTTCAGTCCTGGTTTAGTCCTGGTTCAGTCCTGGTTTAGTCCCGGTTTAGTCCTGGTTTAGTCCTTGTACAGTCCTGTTTAGTCCTGGTTCAGTCCTGGTTTAGTCCTGGTTTAGTCCTGGTTTAGTCCTGGTTCAGTCCTGGTTTAGTCCTGGTTCAGTCCTAGTTTAGTCCTGGTTTAGTCCTGATTTAGTCCTGGTTCAGTCCTGGTTCAGTCCTGGTTTAGTTCTGCTTTAGTCCTGGTTTAGTCTATGGTTTTGTCCTGGTTCAGTCCTGATTTAGTCCTGGTTTAGTCCTGGTTTAGTCTTGATTTAGTCCTGGTTCAATCCTGGTTTAGTCTCTGCTTTAGTCCTGGTTTAGTCCTGGTTTAGTTCTGGTTTAGTCTATGGTTTAGTCCTGGTTTAGTCTATGGTTTAGTCCTGGTTCAGTCCTGGTTTAGTCTTGGTTTAGTCCTGGTTCAGTCCTGGTTTAGTCTCTGCTTTAGTCCTGGTTTAGTCCTGGTTTAGTCCTGGTTTAGTCCTGGTTTAGTATCTGCTTTAGTCCTGGTTCAGTCCTGTTTAGTCCTGTTTAGTTCTGGTTTAGTTCTGGTTTAGTCCTGGTTTAGTCCTGGTTTAGTCCTGGTTTAGTCCAGGTTTAGTCCTGGTTTAGTCCTGGTTTAGTCCTGGTTTAGTCCAGGTTTAGTCCAGGTTCAGTCCTGGTTCAGTCCTGGTTTAGTCCTGGTTTAGTCCTGGTTTAGTCCTGGTTTAGTCCTGGTTTAGTCCTGGTACAGTCCTGTTTTAGTCCTGGTTCAGTCCTGGTTCAGTCCTGGTTTAGTCCTGGTTTAGTCCTGGTTCAGTCCTGGTTTAGTCCTGGTTCAGTCCTGGTTCAGTCCTGGTTTAGTCCTGGTTTAGTCCTGGTTTAGTCCTGGTTTAGTCCTGGTTTAGTCCTGGTACAGTCCTGTTTTAGTCCTGGTTCAGTCCTGGTTCAGTCCTGGTTTAGTCCTGGTTTAGTCCTGGTTCAGTCCTGGTTTAGTCCTGGTTCAGTCCTAGTTTAGTCCTGGTTTATTCCTGGTTTAGTCCTGGTTTATTCCTGGTTTATTCCTGGTTTAGTCCTGGTTCAGTCCTGGTTTAGTCCTGGTTTAGTCCTGGTTTAGTCCTGGTTCAGTCCTGGTTTAGTCCTGGTTTAGTCTCTGCTTTAGTCCTGTTTAGTCCTGATTTAGTCCTGCTTTAGTTCTGCTTTAGTCCTGGTTCAGTCCTGATTTAGTCCTGGTTCAGTTCTGGTTTAGTCTCTGCTTTAGTCCTGGTTTAGTTCTGCTTTAGTCCTGGTTTAGTCTATGGTTTAGTCCTGGTTCAGTCCTGATTTAGTCCTGGTTCAGTTCTGGTTTAGTCTCTGCTTTAGTCCTGATTTAGTCCTAGTTCAGTCCTGGTTTAGTCCTGGTTTAGTCCTGGTTTAGTCCTGGTTTAGTCCTGGTTCAGTCCTGGTTTAGTCCTGGTTCAGTCCTAGTTTAGTCCTGGTTTAGTCCTGGTTCAGTCCTGGTTTAGTCCTGGTTTAGTCCTGGTTTAGTCCTGCTTCAGTCCTGGTTCAGTCCTGGTTTAGTCCTGGTTTAGTCCTGGTTTAGTCCTGGTTTAGCCCTGGTTCAGTCCTGGTTTAGTCCTGGTTTAGTCCTGGTTTAGTCCTGGTTTAGTCCTGCTTCAGTCCTGGTTCAGTCCTAGTTTAGTCCTGGTTTAGTCCTGGTTCAGTCCTGGTTTAGTCCTGGTTTAGTCCTGGTTTAGTTCTGGTTCAGTCCTGGTTCAGTCCTGGTTCAGTCCTGGTTCAGTCCTGGTTTAGTCCTGGTTTAGTCCTGGTTTAGTCCTGGTTCAGTCCTGGTTTAGTCCTGGTTCAGTCCTGGTTTAGTCCTGCTTCAGTCCTGGTTTAGTCCTGGTTTAGTCCTGGTTTAGTCCTGGTTCAGTCCTGGTTCAGTCCTGGTTCAGTCCTGGTTCAGTCCTGGTTTAGTCCTGGTTCAGTCCTAGTTTAGTCCTGGTTTAGTCCTGGTTCAGTCCTGGTTTAGTCCTGGTTTAGTCCTGGTTTAGTCCTGCTTCAGTCCTGGTTCAGTCCTGGTTTAGTCCTGGTTTAGTCCTGGTTTAGTCCTGGTTTAGCCCTGGTTCAGTCCTGGTTTAGTCCTGGTTTAGTCCTGGTTTAGTCCTGGTTTAGTCCTGGTTTAGTCCTGCTTCAGTCCTGGTTCAGTCCTAGTTTAGTCCTGGTTTAGTCCTGGTTCAGTCCTGGTTTAGTCCTGGTTTAGTCCTGCTTCAGTCCTGGTTCAGTCCTAGTTTAGTCCTGGTTTAGTCCTGGTTCAGTCCTGGTTTAGTCCTGGTTTAGTCCTGGTTTAGTCCTGGTTCAGTCCTGGTTCAGTCCTGGTTCAGTCCTGGTTCAGTCCTGGTTCAGTCCTGGTTTAGTCCTGGTTTAGTCCTGGTTTAGTCCTGGTTCTGTTCAGCTGCTCATGACTAAAGGTTTTTCTTCTGCTCTTTTAAGGTTCATTTCATGATTATTTCTGTGTAGATTTTTTCTGTTGTGATTTAATGTGTTTCTTCTTCTGTGAAGCTCTTTGAATGACTCTGTCTGAACTGAGCTCTACAAATAAACTTGTGTTCGATTGTAAAAAGTGTCCAGATGATTCCCCTGAAACTCTCCATCTGTACATCACCACAGTGTTTGAGTCGCTCCAGAAGGAAACGCTGTGAGCCTCACAAATGTCGGCTCATAAAATGCTGACAGACGCTTTGTTTGTGTGAGACAAATGAAATGATCAAAGTGACCAGAGTTAAATGGGTTCAGTCAGACTTACATCTGCAGATTGGATTCAGCCATCGTTCTCCAGCAGGTCTCAGTCTGAAGGAAACATCAGAGTTTGTCTCAGAGCATTTTCACTCCATGTGACATTAAAATGTGTTATTTTGAGCCCAACACTGTCCTCAGTCTGTGCTGCTCAGGCCTCTGGTGCTTCTGAAGTCTGTTTTTATTCATTCCACTGTCATTTCTGAGGTTCAGTGTTGAGCAGGAGCAGGTCCATACCTGAGAGTGTCCAGTGTGCAGTGGGGCTCCTCCTGTAGAGCACACAGGAGCTTTACTCCTGTGTCTCCTGGATGGTTGTAGCTGAGGTCCAGTTCTATCAGATGGGAGGGGTTGGACCTCAGAGCTGAGGCCAGAGAAGCACAGCCTTCCTCTGAGAGCAGACACCCTGACAGTCTGAGGACACAGATTATTGGAATCAGGAACATTCATGAGGAACATTCAACCCAAATGAGACAAACAACAAGTCCCAGATCTTTATGGGACTTTATCAAATGTTCTTTTCCAATGCAAATACCAACAGCTTCTGTAATAATAGTGAAGAATATGAACCCCTCTGACCTGAGCTGTTCCAGTTTACACTGAGGACTCTTCAGTCCAACACACAACATCTTCAGCCCTGAGTCCTTCAGGTCGTTGTGACTGAGGTCCATGACTGTCAGACTAGAGGACTGGGAGCTGAGGACTGAGGACAGAGCTTCACAGCTTCTCTCTGACAGGTCACAGCCGCTCAGTCTGGAGAGAAAACATTGTTTATGCAGAAGGTGAATCAAACCATCCTCTGTTAAACAAAGGTTACTCACAGAGCTTTGTTGGAGGCCTTGACCACTGGCAGCAGCCTCAGGAGAGCCTCCTCTGAAGCACAGTATTTCTTCAGCTCAAACTGCTCCAGATCTTCTTCTGATGACAGTAAGATGAAGGCCAGAGCTGACCACTCAGCAGGAGACAGTCCACCTCCAGACAGACGTCCTGATCTCAGGTACTGTTGGACCTGCTCCACCAGAGAACGATCATTCAGTTCATTCAGACAGTGGAGCAGGTTGATGCTCCTCTCTGCAGACACATCCTCACTCAGCTTCTTCTTGATGTACTCAGCTGTTTTCTGAGTGGTCTGGGAGCTACTTCCTGTCTGTGTCAGCAGACCTTGTAGAAGGCTCTGATTGGTCGATAGTGAAAGACCCAGGAGGAAGCGGAGGAGCAGGTCCAGGTGTCCGTTTGGACTCTGTAAGGCCTGGTCCACAGCTGTCTGGTGAAGATGCTTTAGTTTCCTTTTCAAACTGAACTTTGTAGACTTCTGTGTTTTCTCTGAGAGCAGGTTGATCCCAGTGTTGATGAAAGTCAGATGGACATGAAGAGCAGCCAGAAACTCCTGCACACTCAGATGGATGAAGCAGTAGACCTTGTCCTGGTACAGGCCTGGCTCCTCTCTAAAGACCTGTGTGAACACTCCGGAGTAAACTGAGGCCGCTGCAGCGTCCAGCCCACACTCGCTCAGGTCACTCTCGTAGAAGATCAGGTTTCCTTTCTGCAGCTGCTGAAAGGCCAGTTTTCCCAGAGACTTCACCATCTTCCTGGTCTCTGGACTCCAGTGTGGGTCTGTCTCAGATCCTTCTTCATACTTGATGTTCCGGACTTTGGCCTGAACCACCAGGAAGTGGATGTACATCTGAGTCAGGGTCTTGGGCAGCTCTCCTCTCACTCTGCTTCTCAACACGTGCTCCAGGACTGCGGCAGCGATCCAGCAGAAGATCGGCAGGTGGCACATGATGTGGAGGCTTCTGGAGGTCTTGATGTGGGAGATGATTGTGTCGGCCTGGTCTCTGAACCTCTTCCTGAAGTACTGCTCCTTCTGCGGGTCGGTGAACCCTCTGACCTCTGTCAACATGGAGACGCATTCAGCAGGGATCTGATTGGCCGCGGCGGGTCGTGTGGTTATCCAGAGGCGAGCGGAGGGAAGCAGCCTCCCCCTGATGAGGTTCACCAGCAGCACGTGCACTGAGGCCGACTCTGTGGGGTCGCTCAGGACCTCGGTTTTGGTGAAGTCCAGAGGAAGTCTGCACTCGTCCAGACCGTCAAAGATGAAGAGCACCTGGAGGTGTTCAAAGCTGCAGAGTTCTGCTCGTGTTTGACTAAAGAAATGATGAACAAGTGTCACCAAGCTGAAGCTTGTGTCCTTCAGTACATTGAGCGCTCTGAAAGTGAACGGGAACAGCAGCTGTATGTCCTGGTTGGCTTCACCTTTAGCCCAGTCCAGACTGAACTTCTGAGTGAGCACTGTTTTCCCGATGCCAGCCACTCCCTTTGTCAGCACTGTTCTGATGGCTCCATGTGTGTGAGCTGGGCCTTTAAACATGTCTTCACATGTGATGGCCGTCTCTGCTGGGCCTGGAGTCCTGGAGGCTGTTTCCATGTGTCTGACCTCATGTTCCTGGTTGACCTCTGAAGACCCTCCCTCTGTGATGTAGAGCTCTGTGTAGATCTCATTCAGAAGGGTGGAGTTTCCTGCTTTAGCGATGCCCTCAAACACACACTCAAACTTCTGCTGCAGGTCAGACTTCAGGTTACGCCGACAAACTACAGAATTACTCCCTGAATGAAGACACAGACACAGACCTGAGTCTCAGAGAAGATAAAATGACTGTGAGCACCTTGTTAAATGTGTTAAATGGTCCTACTGCTCCACAGACGCTCAGCCAGCTCCTTCTGCTTCATCCTCCTCAGGAAGTTCAGTGTGATCTTCAGAACAGCCTCACTGCAGCTCCTCTGCTCTTCATCCTCAACCTCCACAGGATCTAAGCCTTCTGGGTCATCTGTACTCAGAACCTTGTGGAGCTTCTTCAGCTCCTTCTGGACCAAAGTGAAGATCTGCTCCTCCAGAAGCTGAACAGACACATTATAAACAGCACAAATGCACTCAGTGTCAGATCTGTGTGAAACAAGCTCTCGTTCATCTGAACATTAGTGAATGTTCAGATGAACATTAGTGAATGACAGACCTTAAATATGGAGTCCAGCTGTGTCTGATGGTGCTGACCACTGGAGACCTGTGGACCCAGCTGCTCCCCTCTGTGACAGAGACACATTAAACACTCAGGTTCATTTCAACTGTTTTATTCAACACTGGAGGAAACTCATGGCTCTGTGGTAAAATGCTGTGGCTCTCCCATAGACCGGTCACTCCTGAGGGACTCACAGGTGTGACCGTCTGTGGGAGACTCTGTGCTGGAGTCTGGTGGATTTAACTAACAGGAAAATACATTTGGACTTTAACTTTAAATGAGAAATCAGAGCACTGTTTTGGACAAATCTCACACCAATGTTTTTTGTACATAGTTTTACTCTGAACTTTACTTTTTTCATTATAGTGACTGAGTCTTTACATCGGCAAACTCAGTGAACTTTCAGTAAACAGAATTTATGAAATGCTAAATAACTCATATACCAGATCTAATTCCCCATTTAGTTCTAATGTCCTGCACCATAACACACAGCGTCACTCACAGCTCTCTCCTGAAGTACAGTGGTTCTCCCATAGACATGTGACTCCTGAGGGACTCACAGCTGGGACCAGGTTCAGACGGAGGACGTTTCTGGTGGATCCTGAGACACAGAAGAAAACACACTTCAGTCACAGTAAAACACGTGGGACTGTTCTGACTCAGATACTTCAGGAGGTTCTACAAAGTGTTCATGAGGCCTTCACCCCACCCCACACACCTCTGACAGGGCCCTGCTCCTGTCACTTGGCACAGACAGAAGGCTTCAGTCTGTGATTCAGAGCAGAACAAACTCTACAGATTTTATTCTTTATCAGGACACATGTTATCTGGCATTCATCTGGTATTTATGCTGTATTCATTCTGTATTTATCCTGACATCCTGTTGATGAGGGTATCGCGTACGCCGCAGTTACCTGTGTACACTGCAGTTACCTGTGTACACTGTGTATGCTACAGTTATGTGCGTCTGAGTTCATGACACTACAGACTTTTACAGGTGGGATTTATGAATGTATCTTCTCTCATATGACGTCAGTTTTCATCAAATAAAAAGTGGTGTAGAGTTTGAGACATGAAGAACTGTGTTATGATCATCCTCTCCA
Organism: Odontamblyopus lacepedii; assembly: GCA_034769755.1. Classification (NCBI taxonomy): domain Eukaryota; kingdom Metazoa; phylum Chordata; class Actinopteri; order Gobiiformes; family Gobiidae; genus Odontamblyopus; species Odontamblyopus lacepedii. The sequence goes on along the minus strand of CM068356.1, from coordinate 37,724,860 downwards.
CAGAAGCTCATCTGCCTTCGTAACAAACTTAATAAATGTAGATGCATTTTGTGACCAAAGGAGCAGTGTGTGGCCTCGCTGAGAGAGCACAGGAGCCAGGAGAGGAAAGGGGGAGTTTAGACGCACAGGGCTGTAACAGCACCGCTGTGTCCATGGAAGTATCATAAGATCTTCTGACATCCATGATTGTTCTGATCAGATGAGCCAAGACTGTGGCCAACACTAAGAAAAGTGTCCCACTCAACGCTGTCGACTCAGAGTCAAAACCCCGACATTTTGGGATCATTTAGAAATTCCTCCTGGACTTTTTTTAGGTCCCAAAAGGACGACATGTCTGGGAAAAAAGATGACATCTGCTCACCCTTTCCTACAAATGTTTTGGATCGATGGTGAAAAGGGGAAAACAAAATCCGAGTCCTTCAAACTGTGGACATTATTATTTATACGACTGCTTCAGCCAAAACATGGAGTTTTAAGTCTGGGGAAGCAACGTCTCATCTAGATCTAATTCCCCATTTAGTTCTAATGTCCTGCACCATAACACACAGCGTCACTCACAGCTCTCTCCTGAAGTACAGTGGTTCTCCCATAGACCAGTCACTCCTGAAGTACAGTGGTTCTCCCATAGACATGTGACTCCTGAGGGACTCACAGCTGGGACCAGGTTCAGACGGAGGACGTTTCTGGTGGATCCTGAGACAAAGAAGAAAACACACTTCAGTCACAGTAAAATACGTGGGACTGTTCTGACTCAGATACTTCAGGAGGTTCTACAAAGTGTTCATGAGGCCTTCACCCCAGACGCTTCAGTGCGGCAGATTCAGCACCAAACATCCAGTTTATATTGTTTTAAAGTTTTCATTCCGGAACAAAGAACAGACTTCTGTGTGTCATTGTGATTTTAATGTGATTCTCTGTGAACTGTGGACCCTCCTGGATGTGTTTTTAGCTTCATTCAAACCATCCATCCATCCATCTTCTTCCGCTTATCCGGGGCCGGGTCGCGGGGGCAGCAGTCTAAGCAGGGGCTCCCAAGCTTCCTTTTCCCCAGCCACTTCCTCCAGCTCCTCCGGACGGACCCCGAGGCGTTCCCAGGCCAGCCGAGAGACATAGTCCCTCCAGCGTGTCCTGGGTCTTCCCCGGGGCCTCCTACCGGTGGGACATGCCCGGAACACCTCCCGAGGGAGGCGTCCAGGAGGCATCCGGACCAGATGCCCGAGCCACCTCAGCTGGCTCCTCTCGACGTGGAGGAGCAGCGACTCTACTCCGAGCTCCTCCCGTGTGACCGAGCTCCTCACCTTATCTCTAAGGGAGCGCCCGGCCACTCTGCGAAGGAAACTCATTTCGGCCGCTTGTATCTGCGATCTCGTTCTTTTGGTCATTACCCAGAGCTCATGACCACAGGTGAGGGGAGGAACGTAGATTGACCGGTAAATCGAGAGCTTCGCCTTTCGGCTCAGCTCCCTCTTCACCACAATGGTCCGATACAGCGACTGCATCACTGCCGACGCTGCACCGATCCGCCTGTCAATCTCACGCTCCATCCTCCCCTCACTCGTGAACAAGACCTCGAGATACTTAAACTCCTCCACTTGAGGCAGAGACTCCCCACCCACCCGGAGAGGGCAATCCACCTTTTTCCGGTCGAGAACCATGGCCTCGGATTTGGAACAGCTGATTCTCATCCCAGCCGCTTCACACTCGGCTGCAAACCGCCCCAGTGCACGCTGCAGGTCCTGGCTCGATGGAGCCAACAGGACAACATCATCCGCAAAAAGCAGAGATGAGATCCTGTGGTCCCCGAACTGGACCCCCTCCGGCCCCTGGCTGCACCTAGAAATTCTGTCCATAAATACAATGAACAGAACCGGTGACAAAGGGCAACCCTGGCGGAGTCCAACATGCACCGGGAACAAGTCTGACTTACTGCCGGCAATGCGAACACAGCTCCTGCTCCGGTCATACAGGGACCGGACAGCCCTTAGCAAAGGGCCCCGGACCCCATACTCCCGGAGCACCCCCCACAGGGCACCACGAGGGACACGGTCGAATGCCTTCTCCAGGTCCGGGCTGCAGCACGCTTGGCCTGCCGGTACCCGTCAGCTGCTTCAGGAGTCCCCCGAGCCAGCAAGGCCCGGTAGGACTCCTTCTTCAGCTTGACGGCATCCCTTACTTCCAGTGTCCACCACCGGGTTCGGGGATTGCCGCCACGACAAGCACCACAGACCTTACGGCCACAGCTACGAGCAGCCGCATTGACAATAGAGGCCGAGAACGAAGCCCACTCGGGCTCCATGTCCCCAGCCTCCCCCGGGATCCGGGAGAAGCTCTCCCGGAGGTGTGAGTTGAAGGCCGCACTGACAGAAGGTTCTGCCAGACGTTCCCAACAGACCCTCACGATACGCTTGGGCCTGCCAGGTCTTTCCGGCTTCCTCCTCCGCCAGCGGACCCAACTCACCACCAGGTGGTGATCAGTTGACAGCTCTGCCCCTCTCTTCACCCGAGTGTCCAAGACACACGACCGGAGGTCAGATGACACGACAACAAAGTCGATCATCGACCTCTGGCCTAGGGAGTCCTGGTGCCACGTGCACCGATGGACCCCCTTGTGCTCGAACATGGTGTTCGTTATGGACAAGCTGTGACTAGCACAGAAGTCCAATAACAGAACACCGCTCGGGTTCAGATCAGGGAGGCCATTCCTCCCAATCACCCCTCTCCAATTGTCACTGTCGTTGCCCACGTGGGCGTTGAAGTCCCCCAGTAGAACAACGGAGTCCCCGGTTGGTGCACTGTCCAGTACCCCTCCCAGAGACTCCAAGAAGGCCGGGTACTCTGCACTGCTGTTCGGCCTGTAGGCCGACACCACAGTGAGAGACCTGTCCCCGACCCGAAGGCGCATTGACGCGACCCTCTCGTTCACCGGGGTGAACTCCAACACACAGCGGCTGAGCTGTGGGGCTATGAGCAGGCCCACACCAGCTCGCCGCCGCTCCCCGCGGCCAACGCCAGAGAAATGGAGAGTCCAACCCCTCTCAAGGAGTTGGGTTCCGGACCCCAAGCTGTGCGTGGAGGTGAGGCCGACTATATCTAGCCGGTAACGCTCAACCTCCCACACAAGCCCCCCCAGCGAGGTGACATTCCATGTCCCCAGAGCTAGACTCCATGTCCGGAGATCCGGTCGCCGAGGCCCCTGCCTTCGACCGCCACCCAGATCTCTCCGCACCCGACCCCCATGGCTCCTCTCGCGGGTGGTGGGCCCACCAGAGGGCGGCCCCACGTCGCTCCTTCGGGCTGGGCCCGGCCGGGCCCCGTGGGGAAAGGCCCGGCCACCAGGCGCTCGCCGGCGTGCACCCACCCCAGGCCTGGCTCCAGGGTGGGGCCCCGGTTTTGCCATTCCGGGCGACGTAACTGGCCTTTCTATGGTCATCATCATTAGGGGCTTCTGAACCGCTCTTCGTCTGACCCGTCCCCCCGGACTTGTTTGCCTTGGGTGACCCTACCAGGGGCATAAAGCCCCCGACAACATAGCTCCTAGGATCATTCGGGCACTCAAACCCCTCCACCACGTTAAGGTGGCGGTTCAAACCACGTCGCCCACATTAGATCAAATGTTTGTGAAAGTCCTGACGTTATGAGGAGTTGTGAGTCGGACTTACTGTGGACCATCTTCTCTGTTAGAGTTAATCCCTCGTTTCATAGAGTCGTCACTCTTGAGTGACTCGGCGCTGGTCCCAGGAGCAGGTCTGTGGACACAGGTGGAGCAGTGGCTTTAGTCTGAGCTCTGACATGGAGAACAGTGGTGGAGTTAGAGATGGTCCCGTACCTCTGAGCTTTGGGGGGGTGAGTGGTTTTAGAGGGAGGGGCTCCGTCCTCTCTGTGCTCTCTCTGATCCATGCTCTGTTCATTTGCTTCAAAAGGAAAAACACACAAAACATTCAACAACACCAACGTTTAAACACGTCACAAATGTTCCTCTGCTAAACACAGTCACATTATTATGTTTGGAAACGGACTCGTTTGGTCCGGATCATAGTTTGCTCGTCTTTATCCATCCATCCATCTTCTCCCGCTTATTCCGGCTGGGTCGCGCACCTGACCCCCCCTATGAACCCCTCTGCAGGTGGTGAGCCCACAGGAGGGTGGACAACATGGTCCTTGATGTTAGTTCATAGGGGTCCGGGCATGTTTTTGGGTTGATGGGGGAAACCGGAGCACCCGGAGAAACCCATCCAGACACGGGGAGAACATGCAAACTCCACACAGAAAGGCCCGGGTGACCCGGGGATCGAACCCGCAACCTTCTTGCTGTGAGGCCTGAGTGTTGCCACTCAGCCACCGTGCCGCCACGTTGCCGGTCGTCTTTATTCACACCTCTAATAAAGTCCGGACTTTCAGGGGAATCAAACTCTCGTTAACTCTAGTTAATAGTGCAGCTTTAACACAGAAGAGTTCAACACTGGTTTACAAGAACGACGTGTAAAATATCGTTTACAAAGAACAACGTGTAAAAGTATTTGCTGAATGAACTGAATCCACATTTCTGTTCTGCTTTGGGTTCGTCCTTGCTGCGTCCTTATTGTGAGTGGGCTTGCCTCTCCACAAACCTGACTCTCATTTGTCCTGAAGGAGGCGCTCCTCCTCCTCCTCCTCCACAAATGCACAGTGACTCTAATGATGCATCTGAAGGGGAAATGCTGCAGAACAAAAGCTGCTGCGACACGTCCCACATGTGCACAGGAGCTGCTTATGTTTGAATGTGTTTTTCTCCACAGTTTGAGGAAATAAGACACAGGAATAACAGCCACACCTTTGGACTGGAGCAGCACATCACCAGACCAACGCCTCACACTGCACACCAGAAAAAATCATTTGAGACGTTTCAGCAGCTCCTGTGTTTATCTCCATTTAAACGTCTTTAATCCAAACGCACAGATTTGATTCATGTAGACAATAGTGCAGAACTGTCTCCCCAAAGTCACGAGGAACTAGTAATGAGGCACTACAGAGTTTTTCAGAGTAACTTCCCCAACACGACTCACAACGTCACAGTGAAGAGTTCACCTCCTGAAACAAACACGACCATGTTTGAACGACTAAAAGCAGCTCTTGGTTTCGTCATTAAGGCTCAGACAGAAACTGGAGCAAACCTGAAGGAAAATCCTGCTTTTCTAACTAAACAGAAACAGTCCAAACACAGTGTAGAAAGAATAAAGTCGTACCGTGTGTGAAACAGCAGAACGAGCGCAGAGGAAACGCGTCTGGACACGAGCAAATGTCGAGCTTTTCAATCTTCTGTTTTTCTGTTCTATTTCCTGGAGTTTCAGAGGCGACAGAATCCAGTCTGACGGGTTCTGTGTGTTTGTGTTTGTGAACTGAGACGGACGTGTGTGTGTGTGTGTCTGTATAGTGTGTGTGTGTGTATAGTGTGTGTGTGTATAGTGTGTGTGTATAGTGTGTGTGTGTGTGTGTGTGTGTATAGTGTGTGTGTGTGTATAGTGTGTGTGTGTATAGTGTGTGTGTCTGTATAGTGTGTGTGTGTGTATAGTGTGTGTGCGTGTGTGTGTATAGTGTGTGTGTGTATAGTGTGTGTGTATAGTGTGTGTGCGTGTGTGTGTATAGTGTGTGTGTGTATAGTGTGTGAGTGTGTATAGTGTGTGTGTATAGTGTGTGTCTGTATAGTGTGTGAGTGTGTATAGTGTGTGTGTGTATAGAGAGTGTGTGTAGTGTGTGTGTGTGTGTATAGAGTGTGTGTGTGTAGTGTGTGTGTGTAGTGTGTGTGTGTGTGTATAGAGTGTGTGTGTGTGTGTAAAGTTTGTGTAAAGTGTGTGTGTCTGTATAGTGTGTGTGTGTGTGTTTAGTGTGTGTATAGTGTGTGTGTGTGTAAAGTGTGTGTGTGTGTTTGTCTTTAGCCCATGGTGGGGACCAGCACAGTCATTCGTGAAGTGACCATTTTTTAGATAAAGGAGGGGTCGTTGGTGTCGTCTTTCTCGATTTACGTAAAGCATTCGACACCGTTAACCACTCAAATTTGTTGATGAAATTATCGAATTTTAACTTTTCTACAAAAACAACTACTTGGTTTCAGTCTTATCTAGTGAATCGATATCAGGCCGTTAGAATAAATGATAAAACCTCGCGGTTCAGAATGTGTTCAACAGGAGTTCCTCAAGGGTCGATTTTGGGACCACTGATCTTTAGTCTGTACATCAACGACCTCCCGTCCATCTGTGAGGGCGTGGAGGTTGTGATGTACGCTGATGAAACAGTTTTATTCACACATGGTTCGGATGCCAATATGGTGGCAACAAAACTCTCCATGGCACTGGAAAAAGTAAACGAGTGGCTGAACAAGAATAGCCTAACATTGAACATGGATAAGACGGTTGCTATGTACTTCACAAACAGAAAAACTCAATACGATCCTCCAAACATTTATGTAAGTAAGTATATGATTAAAAATGTGAAGGAGGTAAAGTATCTAGGAGTCATCTTGGACCCCACTCTCAATTATAAAAAACATATTAAAAAGGTTTGTCAGGTTTTAAAATTTAATGTCATGAACTTCTGGTATATTAGGAGTTCATTATCCATTGAGGCAGCAAAATCTTACTTCTTTGCAATGATTTTATCACACATTTCTTATTGTATGTCGTCTTAGTCTCAAGCCAGGCAGAGTCTGGACCCCTTAAGATCACTGCATAATCAGGCCCTGAAAATCCTTAATGAAGAGTCTAGGCGCTACCACCACCGCAATATTTTAGATAAATACAAAATTCTTAGTTTTGATAACTTTAAGTATGATTAAGTATTCTGATATCCGCCTGGTACATAAAATCCTCCATGATGCTGCTCCACCCCCCTTAAAAACATTTGTACAGCCGTGCTCACAGATAACAACCAGAGCCCTAAGGTCTGTCTCCAGGGGGACTGCTATGTTCCAAAAAGAAACTCTGCTTTTGCCCAATCAGCCTTCTCCTATAAAGCAATCAAAGAATGGAACGGGCTTCCATACTATCTAAAGAACATGGCCGACTTTCAATCCTTTTCGAGGGCCATCAAAGACTGGCTCTTGGAGCACCAGTCATGCACACACTAAAATACCAAACGGGTATAGTGCCATCAGATGATACCCTCCTGGGGACCATCTGATGGCTACCAGATTACTAGATCTGCGTCCTTCTTGTGAGTGGGCTTGCCTCTCCACAAACCTGACTCTCATTTGTCCTGAAAGAGGCGCTCCTCCTCCTGCCTCCTCCACAAATGCACAGTGACTCTAATGATGCATCTGAAGGGGAAATACTGCAGAACAAAAGCTGCTGCGACACGTCCCACATGTGCACAGAAGCTGCTTATGTTTGAATGTGTTTTTCTCCACAGTTTGAGGAAATAAGACACAGGAATAACAGCCACACCTTTGGACTGGAGCAGCACATCACCAGACCAACGCCTCACACTGCACACCAGAAAAAATCATTTGAGACGTTTCAGCAGCTCCTGTGTTTATCTCCATTTAAACGTCTTTAATCCAAACGCACAGATTTGATTCATTTAGACAAAGGTGCAGAAAAGTCTCCCCAAAGTCACGAGGAACTAGTAATGAGGCACTACAGAGTTTTTCAGAGTAACTTCCCCAACACGACTCACAACGTCACAGTGAAGAGTTCACCTCCTGAAACAAACACGACCATGTTTGAACGGCTAAAAGCAGCTCTTGGTTTCGTCATTAAGGCTCAGACAGAAACTGGAGCAAACCTGAAGGAAAATCCTGCTTTTCTAACTAAACAGAAACAGTCCAAACACAGTGTAGAAAGAATAAAGTCGTACCGTGTGTGAAACAGCAGAACGAGCGCAGAGGAAACGCGTCTGGACACGAGCAAATGTCGAGCTTTTCAATCTTCTGTTTTTCTGTTCTATTTCCTGGAGTTTCAGAGGCGACAGAATCCAGTCTGACGGGTTCTGTGTGTGTGTGTTTGTGAACTGAGACGGACGTGTGTGTGTGTGTGTATAATGTGTGTATAGTGTGTGCGTGTGTGTGTGTGTGTATAGTGTGTGTATAGTGTGTGTGTGTGTATAGTGTGTGTGTGTGTATAGTGTGTGTATAGTGTGTATAGTGTGTGTGTGTCTGTATAGTGTGTGTATAGTGTGTATAGTGTGTGTATAGTGTGTATAGTGTGTGTGTGTGTCTGTATAGTGTGTGTGTGTATAGTGTGTGTATAGTGTTTGTGTGTTTGTGTGTGTGTGTATAGTGTGTGTCTTTGTATAGTGTGTGTATAGTGTGTGTGTATAGTGTGTGTGTGTCTGTATTGTGTGTGTATATAGTGTGTGTGTATATTGTGTGTATAGTGTGTGAGTGTGTGTATAGTGTGTGTATAGTGTATGTGTGTGTCTCTGTATAGTGTGTGTGTATCGTGTGTGTGTGTCTATTGTGTGTGTATAGTGTGTGTGTGTCTGTATAGTGTGTATGTGTATAGTGTGTGTATAGTGTATGTGTGTGTCTCTGTATAGTGTGTGTATAGTGTGTGTGTGTCTGTATTGTGTGTGTGTATAGTGTGTGTATAGTGTGTGTGTGTGTATAGAGTGTGTGTGTCTGTATAGTATGTGTGTGTATAGTGTGTGTGTGTGTATAGAGTGTGTGTATAGTCTGTGTGTATGTAGAGTGTGTGTGTGTATAGTGTGTGTATAATGTGTGTGTGTGTATAGTGTGTGTGTGTATAGTGTGTGTGTGTGTGTGTGTGTGTATAGCGCGTGTGTGTGATGTGTGTGTGTATAGAGTGTGTGTAGTGTGTGTGTGTGTAAAGTGTGTGTAAAGTGTGTTTGTCTTTAGCCCATGGTGGGGACCAGCACAGTCATTCGTGAAGTGACCATTTTTTAGATAAAGGAGGGGTCGTTGGTGTCGTCTTTCTCGATTTACGTAAAGCATTCGACACCGTTAACCACTCAAATTTGTTGATGAAATGATCGAATTTTAACTTTTCTACAAAAACAACTACTTGGTTTCAGTCTTATCTAGTGAATCGATATCAGGCCGTTAGAATAAATGATAAAACCTTGCGGTTCAGAATGTGCTCAACAGGCGTTCCTCAAGGGTCGATTTTGGGACCACTGATCTTTAGTCTGTACAGCAACGACCTCCCGTCCATCTGTGAGGCCGTGGAGGTTGTGATGTACGCTGATGATAGTTTTATTCACACATGGTTCGGATGCCAATATGGTGGCAACAAAACTCTCCATGGCACTGGAAAAAGTAAACGAGTGGCTGAACAAGAATAGCCTAACATTGAACATGGATAAGACGGTTGCTCTGTACTTCACAAACAGAAAAACTCAATACGATCCTCCAAACAGTTATGTAAGTAAGTATATGATTAAAAATGTGAAGGAGGTAAAGTGTCTAGGAGTCATCTTGGACCCCACTCTCAATTATAAAAAACATATTAAAAAGGTTTGTCAGGTTTTAAAATTTAATGTCATGAACTTCTGGTATATTAGGAGTTCAATGTGTGTGTGTGTGTGAGTGAGTGAGTGTGTATGTGTGTGTGTGTGTGAGTGAGTGAGTGTGTGTGTGCGTGTGTGTGTGTGTGTGAGCTGGAGCAGTGTGTATGGGGATGTTTTCTGTATGTTGAATGAATTTATACCCATTCATTTCCTATGGTGGTCACTTTTGACCGGGAAAACCACAGGTGTAACATGGTTGATTAAAACACTCAAAATTGAATGAAACAGGTGATCATCACTTTTATATGTTCAAGTCCACAGTGTGGAGGATATCAGAAGGTCTTGAGGTAATCAGATGTAAAACATAATATTTATGAGTATTATAAGTATTATAACGGTCGGATTTGATCCGAACACGACAGGAGGGTTAAGGGTCCCCACTCGTCTCTACAGAAGCAGGTTCTTCCTGGGGTCCAGTCTCAAAGACATTTTCAGCACCATCAAAACAGTCATAACAAACACTGAGTTTGAGTTACATCAGCAGAACTTCACAAAACACACCCCAAACACTCACAATATGTTCCATTAAACTTTTAGCATTTTCAAATAGTAATTTCTTCAAACTTTTTTTAAAAACAGCCTGATTTTGTATAAGCCTTATGTGTTGTGGCAGAACATTCCAGTGAGAAACGGCTCTGCAGAGAAACGCTGCTTTCAGTGCATTAGTTCTTGTGTTTGAGGCTTGTCTTGTATTAAACCTGTGTCTGCTACAGCTGAGCTGTAACTGTGAGGACATGTGCACAGGTCTGTGTGTGAGGACATGTGCACAGGTCTGTGTGTGAGGACATGTGCACAGGTCTGTGTGTCGTCACACTTTATGCAAACACTAAACTGAACTACAGGCCAGTCTGTCCTTGACTTTCAGCCACCAAAGTTTCTTATGCACAGCACTGATATTAGCCCGAAAATGTTTGTATAATCCAGATCCGACTCAAGAATCACTGATGTAAAACCTTCAGTTTGTGGCGTTGTAATGTTTATCATGCCTCAACATTAACATTAGCATGTACTTTTAGCGTGTACTTTTAGTGTGTACTTTTAGCGTGTACTTTTAGTGTGTACTTTTAGTGTGTACTTTTAGTGTGTACTTTTAGTGTGTACTTTTAGTGTGTTCTTTTAGTGTGTTCTTTTAGCGTGTTCTTTTAGTGTGTACTTTTAGCGTGTTCTTTTAGCGTGTTCTTTTAGCGTGTTCTTTTAGCATGTACTTTTAGCGTGTTCTTTTAGTGTGTTCTTTTAGCATGTACTTTTAGCGTGTTCTTTTAGCGTGTACTTTTAGTGTGTTCTTTTAGCGTGTTCTTTTAGCGTGTTCTTTTAGTGTGTACTTTTAGTGTGTTCTTTTAGCGTGTACTTTTAGTGTGTTCTTTTAGTGTGTACTTTTAGTGTGTTCTTTTAGTGTGTACTTTTAGCGTGTACTTTTAGCGTGCTCTTATCTTTAAACATTTCTTGGTTTTAGCACGACTCTGCAAAAAGCAGGGAGATAAAAGTGAGCAGGAAGTGACGCTCAGGCTGAGGCTGAGGCTGTCGCGCACAGACCAGTGATCAGAACGTGAACTGTCCTCAGATAAGAGTCCGAATAATATTACTCACGTAGAAGTGCAGGAAGTCGTGGGCCAGGAAATTACTCAAGTAAAAGTTCAATTTGGAAAAATAAAAGAGTAAAAAGTATTGAAACTTTGCAGCTGACGTCATCTACAGTCCCTGGAGCTGTTATAAAAATATAGATAGGTTTTATTTCTGTATTTCATCGGTTCTAAAGTGTTTTCCTGATGCATCTGAAGTATTTGTGTCAGTCAGTGGGACCAGTTTGATAAAAGGAGTGAGAGCGCTGCCTCTGAGCCTCCTGGTGATGCAGCTGAAATGGAGCATGTGTCAGACCTGTTCACTGTCACTGAAGGAGGAATTCTGTCTCTCATTTGGTTTTGTTTGTGTCTGGATAATTTGTCACGAGAGTTAAATGCAGAACAGGCTGTTGGGTCGACCCACGTGAAGCCCCTGATGTCTGCAGATGATCTTCTTGTGATCATTGTAAGATCTGTGAGATTGTGGTTAAAGTTAAGAGGTTTACTCACCCACTAACACAGCAAACGTACACCACAAAACATTTCATTAATTGTAAAACAGAGTATGTGGTCTACATCTTAAAGTGTTCTCTATGTGCGGCTTTTTATGTGGGGCGGACGAAACGCCGCCTTCAGGATCGACTGGCTGAACATAGATATGCAGCTAGGGTTAAGAATTATGATTATGCCATTGTTAAACATTTTAAAGAGGTTCATAATGACGTCCATGCTTGTTTTTCTGCCTTAGGTATTGATCATGTCCCTCTGACATCTAGAAGAGGGGATAGACAGAAAATGTTAAATCAGAAAGAGGGTCGCTGGATACATAGACTTAATGCAATGTCCTTTCCTGGTTTGAATGAGAACATTGATATGATGTGTTTTCTTTGAAATGTTTTCCTTTTTATGTGTTTGTCACTCATTGTCTGATTGAGGCTTTGTGGATTGCTATGGAAAACGGCATAAGTTACTTGGAGGAAACTCCTTTTGTTGATGTGGGTTTATGCAACACTGCTTGGGTTGACTCCACCCACTTCACCTGGAGTCAATCAGAGGTGTGATGAGTATGTTTTAGAGCTGGTGTGTGGTAGGTAAAACTGTTTGTTCATTGTTTGCCCTGATGAAGGCCTTTTTGGCTGAAACATGTTGACAATATTTTTATCTTGTCCAGTTTTATCATGAACTAGCCATCTAATTAAAGCGGCTTTAAGAAGAGTGCCTTGGCATCCTGCCTTTTTTCTCGTTAACTCTAGTTAATAGTGCAGCTTTCAGAGGCGACAGAATCCAGTCTGACGGGTTCTGTGTGTTTGTGTTTGTGAACTGAGACGGACGTGTGTGTGTGTGTGTGTATAATGTGTGTGTGTATAGTGTGTGTGTGTGTGTATAATGTATGTGTGTATAGTGTGTGTGTGTGTGTGTGTATAGTGTGTGTGTAGAGTGTGTGTGTGTATAATGTGTCTGTGTATAGTGTGTGTGTGTGTGTGTATATAGTGTGTGTGTGTATAATGTGTGTGTATAGTGTGTGTGTGTGTAATGTGTGTGTGTGTATATAGTGTGTGTGTATAGTGTGTGTCTGTATAGTGTGTATGTGTGTATAGTGTGTGTGTATTGTGTGTGTGTCTTTATAATGTGTGTGTGTGTGTGTCTGTATAGTGTGTGTGTGTGTGTGTATAGTGTGTCTGTATAGTGTGTGTGTGTATAGTGTGTGTCTGCATAGTGTGTGTATGTGTGTATAGTGTGTGTGTATAGTGTGTGTGTCTGTATAGTGTGTGTATAGTGTGTGTGTGTGTATAGTGTGTGTGTGTATAGTGTGTGTCTGTATAGTGTGTATGTGTGTATAGTGTGTATGTGTGTATAGTGTGTGTGTATAGTGTGTGTGTGTCTGTATAGTGTGTGAGTGTGTGTATAGTGTGTGTGTGTCTGTATAGTGTGTCTGTATAATGTGTGTATAGTGTGTGTGTGTGTGTGTTTGTATAGTGTGTTTGTGTGTCTGTATAGTGTGTGTGTGTCTGTATAGTGTGTTTGTGTCTGTATAGTGTGTGTGTATCTGTATAGTGTGTGTGTGTCTGTGTAGTGTGTGTGTGTGTGTAGAGTGTGTATTGTGTGTGTATAGTGTGTGTGTCTGTATAGTGTGTGTGTGTATAGTGTGTCTGTATAGTGGGTGTGTATGTCTAGTGTGTGTATAGTGTGTGTCTGTATAGTGTGTGTGTAGTGTGTGTCTGTATAGTGTGTGTGTGTATAGTGTGCGTGTGTGTGTATAGTGTGTGTATAATGTGTGTGTGTCTGTATAGTGTGCGTATAGTGTGTGTCTGTATAGTGTGCGTATTGTCTGCGTGTGTGTGTATAGTGTGTGTCTGTATAGTGTGTGTGTAGTGTGTCTGTATAGTGTGTGTGTGTATAGTGTGCGTGTGTGTGTATAGTGTGTGTATAATGTGTGTGTGTCTGTATAGTGTGTGTCTGTATAGTGTGTGTGTGTATAGTGTGTGTATAGTGTGTGTGTATAGTGTGTGTGTGTGTGCGTGTGTGTGTGTGTGTGTTTGTCTTTAGCCCATGGTGGGGTTCAGCACCGTCATTTATGAAGTGACCATTAAATTCATTGCACAGAAGACCACAGGGAGGCGCTGTTAACGTTTCAGGGGTGACCCCACAATGCACAAGAACCGGAAAAGTGTGCTTAAGTGTGCTTAGATGAAGTTTACTCAGTATCGCCCCCCTGCTGGTCGGACGCGGTACTGCAGGAACACACACTTTACACACAGTTGGACAAACACAGTTTATTGCACAGACGGACTTACGCTGCACAGACATCCCAGTAAAGGTTATTAGAGACCAGGATTATTATGAACATGATCAGAACTGGTAGAATCATGTAATCTTCAAATATAATTACACTATTTGAGTTACTAAATTAACATAAAATTATTGTTACATTAAACGTAATATTTTAAAATATTTTATTATACTTGTAATATGCCAATTACTGTTATTACACATAATAAGATTAATATATAAATTGCTCACGTTGCCATTCTGTACGATGGGTTTTAGTAGCCTGTATAAAGTGAACAAATACGTGTGTGTGTGAACATTCATTGCACTTACAGTATCTGATCTGTCTAATGTTATTTTCATCCATGGTTATAAATATTTAGAAGTATGCAGTGTCGTAACTGTATCTCTCACGTTTATAACAAACCAAACCGTTTGAAAATTGGTAGAAAAATGAGCAACGGCATTAAAACCATTTTGGGAAGAAACTGCAACAACCGGAAGTATTATTATTATTATCATTATCATTATTATTATTATTATTATTATTATTATTATTATTATTATTATTATTATTATTATTATTATTATTATTATTATTATTTTGGTTTTACGGCGGTGGGCAACCAACTTAAAGGAGCATTACCGCCACCTACTGTTCCGGAGTATGGGTCAGACAGTAATCTCACAGTCTAGACTGAATCATTGCAAACAAAACAATAGTAATAATAATACATTAGGGAAAGAAAAAACAAAACACTATATTCTATTATAGATACCTGTACTTTTTAAAAAGCCCACCAATGCTCCTACTTGTCTTCTATAACTACAACTCAGAACACTCTTCAGATTCAGCTCTTTAAATCCAAGAACCTTCAGCCTCTCCTCCAGTTCAGCCCTTTCCTCACTGTATCCCCTACACCTTAACAGGACATGCTCACCTGTCTCCCCCTCTTCCTGACACATTTCTGCCCTGTCTCATGCTTCCCTAGGAGGTGTAGTGCACTATTAAGTGCACAGTGCCCTAAACGAAGTCTTGTGAGGACAGTTTCCTCCCTCCTATGCCCCCCTTGCCCCCAGTTCCCCCTCACCTCCTTTTTGACATTATATAATTGTCTCCCTTTATTGTCTTCATCCCATTGTTTTTTCCACTCCTTGACAACCTGCGCCCAAACCAAATTCTTTGCTTCTGTATAACTGCTCTTTATGTTCATTTCAGTGTTGTTTTTCCTGAGAGCTGCTTTTGCCAATCTGTCTGCCTTTTCATTCCCACCAGTTCCAACATGAGCTGCACCCACAAGAACTTAACAGTACCACCAACCCTATGAATTCTTGAAAAAGTCATTAATACTTCATACAAAATGTCCTGCCTTGTTTTTGAATGAAAAGTTTTAAAACTATTTAGAACTGAAGCCGAATCAGAACACACTAGCACCTTTTCCACTTTTGAGAGTTCAGCCCATTTTAAAGACACCAATATTGCCACCATTTCCACTGTATACACTCCCAGCCTGTCTGACGTGCGTCTGTTTATGCCTATGTTTTTACTTGGGACAGCCACTCCAAAACCTGTTATGTCTGTGTCTGGATTCTTTGTTCCGTCTGTGAATACCTGAGTGAAATCTGAATATCTTTGCTGGATATAGAAGTGGATGCTCCAACCAGATCCGCTTTCCCCTTACTCTCCCTTTTCAAGTCTAGAAGGCACCAGTCAACATCTGGGGAGAGAAGCATCCAGGGAGGAGTTGCAGGGAAGACTAGTACTGAACATATTTGTAAATCATGAACACAACAATCCTTTGCTAGCTGATTTCCCACTTTACCAAAGTGATCCCTCTGAGACTTCCCATTCTCCCAGCAGTCCATTAGCACTTCTTTAGTAGGGAGTAACTCCCCATGGCTAGCAAGGCGCACCCAATAATTTACCATTATTTGCTTTCTCCTCAGACCAAGAGGCATTTCGCCCATCTCCACCTGCAAAGCATTAACTGGCGTTGTTTTAAAAGCTCCACAACACACTCTTAGAGCCTGCGCCTGCAATACGTCCAATCGCTTTAATACAGAAGGAGCTGCTGAACCATAAGCCACACACCCATAATCAAAGACAGATTTAATTAATGCCTGGTATAGTCTTTTCAGGGCTGAGCAACTAGCCCCCCAGTCCCTCCCAGCTACACATCTCATCACATTTATCACCTTTTTACATTTGCTTTCAATTTTATCAATGTGAGTCTTCCATGTCAAGTGTGCATCAAACATGATTCCCAAAAACTTAAAGGAACTTACTCGCTCAATTTCCTCTCCATACAACCTCAACTTTAAGTTTTCGTTCACTTTCTTCCGCGTAAAAAAACACCAATTCAGTCTTTTCACCCGAAAATCTAAATCCCCAATCATAGCCCCACTCCACTACGTTATTAACAGCATCCTGGACCTTACCCACTATGTGTTCAATGTTTCTCCCTCTCTTCCACAAAGCACCGTCATCTGCAAATAAGGACCGGCCAATCCCTCCAGAAACTGCAGAAAACACATCATTAATCATTACAATAAAAAGCAAAGGACTTATTGCACTGCCTTGAGGTGTCCCATTATCTACAGTATACTGAGTAGACAGTGTAGATCCAACTCGCACCTGAATTCTTCTCCCAAAAAGAAAGTCCCTAATCCAGTTAAAGGCCCTGCCACCAATCCCCAATTTGTGTAACTTAATCAAAAGGCCCTCCCTCCATAACATGTCATAAGCCTTTTCTATATCAAAAAATACAGCTAAAACTGAATCCTTGCTTGCCTGCGATTTCCTAATTACATTTTCAAGCCTGACCACTGCATCCATTGTATTTCTAGCCTTCCTAAAACCACTTTGGTGCCGAGCTAAAACACCTCGCCTTTCTAGCTCAAAGGATAGCCTCGCTGTAATCATTCGTTCCATTAACTTACACAAGTTAGATGTTAGCGCAATTGGCCTGTAGCTACCTGGCTTCGTTGGGTCCTTACCAGGCTTCCTGATTGGAACAATTATCGCTTCCTTCCAAGCAAATGGAAGCTCCCCTTGAGTCCAAATTCTGTTGAATAAATGCAACAGTTTTGTGAGTGCCTCTTCACCAAGATTTTTCAACATTAAATGACAAATTTGGTCCTTTCCTGGGGCTGTTGGCTTTGCAGTTTTCAGTGCCCTCAACATCTCTTCCTTAGTAAACAATGCATCTAAATTGTGGTCTGTACTGGTCTTCTTCACTAGAGCTTCAGGGTGTTGCGCTTTAGTTTGCCCTATCCTCAGTTTTGCCATCTCTGACAAATTATCAGAACTGTGTACCATTGAAAAGTTTTTGGCCAGAACTTCTGCTTTCTCCTGGTCTGAAACAGCAGTCTCCTGCCCTGAAATTAGCACAGGGTAATCCCATTCCCGCCTGTCTCCTCCCATCCTCTTAACCATTCCCCATACATCTCCCACTGGAGTTGACCGCCCTATTTTTGAGCAAAATTTCCTCCAACTACCCTTCTTTGCCTGTTTCACAGTTTTCCTGACCTTTGCTTGAGCTCTCTTGTACTGAATGAGATTTGTCATATTAAGAGTTCTTTTGAGTAATTTAAGTGCTTTATTTGGTCTTTAATAAGTTGTTGACACTCTTCTGTCCACCAAGGTACTAATACTCTGCATTTTCTGTTTTTACTCACGGGTATGGATGATTTTGCTGCCATTACCATTGCGTCGATTAACTTCTTATTTATTTCATCTACACTAATTGAGACCTTAATGCCCACTACCGCTTCTTCACACAGTCTTTGAAACTTTCCCCAGTCAGCCTTGTGAAAACACCATTTCTTAATTCCTTCCCTGGATGTTACCTGAACTTTATCACCAACTGAGGTTAAAACCGGGTAGTGGTCACTCCCCAAGGAAGAATCCGTTCTGGTGGTCCACTGACTTATTCCTGCAAGAGCATTGGATACCAAGGTTAGGTCCAACACTGACTCTGTACCACTTGTAGCATTCCACCTGTGTGTACCCCTTCCATCATTCAAACACACTAGCTCACATTCGTCCATCAGGTCTTCAATCACTCTGCCATTAGGATCTGTATGCACACTTCCCCATACTGTACTATGGGCATTAAAATCCCCACACCAAATAACCCTTCGGTGGCCTCGGCCTTCAATACATAGCAAACTCTGCAAATCTAACCTGGCACGTGGATTATAAAAACTGATAACAATAATTGGGTCATCTTTGTCCCAGATTTCTACTGCTATGTGCTCCAGATCGTTTCCTTTTCCTAAGAGCCTGTGTGGGATGTCTTGTCTAATAAACGTGGCACATCCTCCACCCCCTCCATTCCTCCTGTCACGTCTTATCACAGAGTATCCATACATCACAAAATCCAAAGAAGGCTTAAGCCAAGTTTCCTGCACACAAACACCATCGGGCTTGACAGAAATTTCTCTCATGAAATGTTTGAATTCCTGGCCATTTGCCAATAAACTTCTTGCATTCCACTGAAGAAGAAAAACCATGATGAGAAAAAACATTATGTCTCCTGGCTTGACTGATGATTGAGGTTGTCCCTCACTTCTTCCCATGTCAGTCCTTCTAATCCCAAATGGTTAACTGCTGCTTTTACAATAATCTGAATCTTTTCATTTTTTGACTGGATACCTGCTGTAGTGTTTATTACTCCAGCAGTGAAAGTAACTAAAGCCAATTTGTCAATGACAAGGGCATTGGCATTTACCTGAGGCTGCCTCTGTACCACAAGTGGCCCCTGCTCAATTCCCACACTGTTCTGCACACTCACTTGCGTAACTTTCACAGCTTCTGCGTAAGACATTTTCCTTTCCACTCTCACTTTTTGAATAATGCGTTCCTGTTTCATTTGCTCACAACCAGCATACGCAACACTATGTGCCCCGCCACAACTACAGCATTTTGGCTGCACTCCTGCTCCACACTTCCCATACTCATGATCCCCACTGCATCGAGCACATCTTCTCTTATCCTTGCAGTTCTTTGCTAGGTGGCCAAAGCGTTGACAATTATAACATATCTCAGAGGCTTTGGGACAAATGCTCTGACAGGAAAGCTAATAAACCCCAGAAAAACCTTTTTAGGTAGAACATCTTCCTTAAATTCAATCAAAATACTTTCACTGTCAACTTTAACTCCATCTTTTGTGGACTTCATCCTTTCAAGGTTAGCAACATTCCCCCCTTTCATATTATTCTTAAGGTCATTTAAACCTACATTCACTGGGACCCCTGTGATGACTCCCTTGCACCCACTTCCTCGTTGGGCCCCCACTCGTCCCACACTGTCCACTTTTAGTTTTCCCAAGTCTTTTAATTTTAGAGCTTTGTTAAGCTGCTCTTCATTAACACAATGCACAAGCAGGTTCCCATCAATAAGGATTTTCGCTGACTCAATATCCCCCAGCTTCTTTCTCAGGACCGATGTCAAAATAAATGGGCTAAGCTTCTTAATGCTAGCTTGAGCTTTTTCATTAAATCTCAACACTACAATTAAATTATTAATCTTAATCCTACCTCTGGATGCAAACAATTCATCTTCACTGCCACTGCTGTCATTTCTCACCCTTTTGTTCCGCCCGGCAAACTTGTTGACAGATCCCAGCTCACTTTGTTCCATTCCGATTTCTGTTTCCTCTTCTAAATCAAGGAGGTCTCCCCAGCCGCCTCCTTCTGACCCACTCACGGAACAGTCATGCCCAGCCGCCTCCTTCTGACCCACTCACGGAACAGTCATGCCCAGCCGCCGTTCGATCAACATTGTTTGAATTTCCCACTTTTTTCCGCACAATTGTATTCGCTCCACCAGCTGATGACGCCGCCATCCTCCGTCGCCACTCTTCCGACTCCGCATGATAAAGTTGTATTTACATGCCGGCTTTGAAAAATGGGATGCCACAACCGGAAGTCACGTCCAGTCCTGGGAGTTGTAGCGTCAACGTGAACAGGTAAGTTATGCCTCCTCCACTTCAAAAGTTTCCTTCATTGAAAACATTTATTTCTTTGAGAAACGCAACTAAAGCACGTTGTGTGTGGTAATAGAGTGAATTCTAGACTTTTGAGGAAGCGCTACCCGATGCCAACATAGCAGCTAGCGCTAGCTAATTTATATGACAGCAACATGGTGCACGTGAGGGACGTATGTGTGTAAAGCCTGACTGATGTTTTGGCCAAAATAAATACATTAATAAAAGAAAATAATTGTAATAATAATGAAGCTAGAATTTGATCAAAAACACGAGAAATGAACAGCGCGATGGATGTTTGAGCCTCGGTGTCACTCCACCTCCTCCTGTCCTCTTCTCCTGTCCTCTCCTCCTCTCCTCCTGTCCTCTCCTCCTGTCCTCTCCTCCTCTCCTCAGTTCAATTCAATTTTATTTCTATAGCCCAGAATCACAACAAGAGTTTCCCCAATGTTCTTCACAGTGAAAAACATGGAAACATAATCTGACACAGACATCAGCAAACACATTGTCCCATCCTCAGTCTCTCGATAAACGCACGATCCTTGGTGCCAGAGAGCAAAAAACCCACCGGCAGGTGCAGTGTGGGAAAATTCTCTCCAGACACTGTCGCCAACAGCTGTCACCATGCGGCACCTTCAGACCTGAGGCTCTGAGGAACCAGTTACTTTATAGAGAGCAGGGTTCAGACGGACAGGCAGACGTGTGGGGGACTGGACATCGGCTTATTTGGGTTGAGGGCTCCATCCAGACAGGTGGGGCTCCATCCAGACAGGTGGGGCTCCATCCAGACAGGTGGGGGCTCCATCCAGACAGGTGGGGCTCCATCCAGACAGGTGGGGCTCCATCCAGGCAGGTGGGGCTCCATCCAGACAGGTGGGGGCTCCATCCAGGCAGGTGGGGGCTCCATCCAGGCAGGTGGGGGTTCCATCCAGACAGGTGGGGGCTCCATCCAGGCAGGTGGGGGCTCCATCCAGGCAGGTGGGGGCTCCATCCACGCAGGTGGGGCTCCATCCAGGCAGGTGGGGCTCCATCCAGACAGGTGGGGGCTCCATCCAGACAGGTGGGGGCTTCATCCAGACAGGTGGGGCTCCATCCAGACAGGTGGGGGCTCCATCCAGGCAGGTGGGGGCTCCATCCACGCAGGTGGGGCTCCATCCAGGCAGGTGGGGCTCCATCCAGACAGGTGGGGCCTCCATCCAGACAGGTGGGAGCTCCATCCAGGCAGGTGAGTGGTAGAGCTAAGGTCTGGTCAGCGTCTGCTCACGGGAGGAACATCTGGAACATCTGAAACAGCTCCACTCCCACAGGGAGCGGAAGAGAAGGAGAGAGAGACACTGGTGAACAGCAGTGAACTGATTTGTCTGTGTAAGACATGAGGTTATGGGACAGAGATGAAGGAGAAGGAGCAGTTAGAATAAGAGGACAGAGGCTCAGGGCACCATACTTCCCCCAGCATCTAACTCCTAGAGCAGCCTGACTTCAGCTGTGGAGTTAACCCTGCTCCTCTAACCTGGCCATAAGCTTTCTCATAGAAGAATGTTTTAAGCCTAACCTTAAATGTAGAGACTGTCTCTGCCTCTCTGACATGAGGTGGAAGCTGATTCCATAAAACACGAGATTGGTAACTAAAGGTTCTACCTCCCATTGTAAGTTTATTAAATCTGGGGACCACTTGTAGCCCTGCATTTTGTGAGCGCAGTGTCTGTTTGGTTTGTAAGGTGCTGTCAGGTCAGAAATATAGGATGGGGCCGTCCCATTTACAGCTTTATAGGTGAGAAGAAGGATTTTAAATTTAATTCTAAACTCGACCGGGAGCCAATGAAGTGAAGCTAACACCAGAGTAATGTGTCTCTTCTATTTGTTCCCGTTAATAATGTTGCTGCTGCATTTTGAACAAGCTGAATGCTTTTTAGTAGCTTTTAGGGCAGGCTGCCAGCAGAGAGTTACAGTCTAATCTTGATGAAATAAATGCATGGACAAGCTTTTCTGCATCATTTTTGGATAAGATATTTCTAACTTTGGTGATGTTGTGGAGGTGGAAGATGCTGTTTTACAGACTTGGTTTATATGGGCTTTAAATGATAAGTCTTGGTCAAATATAACCCCCAGGTTCCTCACGGTGGAGCTCGAGGTCACACTGATGCCATCCAGGGAAACTATCTGATCTGATAGAGCCTCTCTCAGGTTTTTGGGGCCAAGTATAATAACCTCTGTTTTTTCAGGGTTTAGAAGGAGATAATTAACTGACACAAGCATTGAGCTTTTCCACATGTCACTGTGACCAGGTTTTATTGATAAGTACAACTGTGTGTCATCCGCATAATAGTGAAAGTTAATGCTGTGCTTTCTGATTACATTCCCTAGGGGCAGCATGTAGAGCATAAACAGAATGGGTCCAAGTACTGAGCCCTGCAGCACTCCGTAGTTCACATTAGTGCACTCTGAAGATTGACCATTTACATTGACAAACTGGTACCTGTCAGATAGATTAAAACCAGCACAAGGCCACTCCTCTAATCCCTACATCACATTCTGATCTTTGTAATAAGATGTTGTGGTCGATCGTGTCGAAGCTGCACTGAGGTCTAACTGAGGTCTCCAGGATTGAGAGCAGCCTATTGTCTGCAGCTGATAACAAATCATTTGTAACTCGAACTAATGCAGTTTCTGTGCTGTGATGGGGTCTGAATCCTGACTGGAAAATCTCAAATAGCTTGTTGTCCTGTAGGTGGCAACAAAGCTGTTTAGTTCCAACTCTTTCTAGAACTTTTGCAGCAAAAGGAAGGTTTGATATTGGTCTGTAGTTGGCCAGAAGGCCTGGGTCTAAACTGGGTTTTTTCAGAAATGGTTTAATCACTGCATATTTAAAGGACTGTGGGACGTAGCCTGTCTCTAGCGAGGTATTTTGTAACCCAGGTGAGAAAACCCTGCTCCAGAGCCGTTCTCCTACTATTTAATATTCAGAACACTTTGCGCCGACGTCATCACGTTAGTGACGTAGTCACGTGACCGCTGTACCGCCAATCAGGCAGCATATTAACAGGAAGTTAGACGCGCCGGTCAGCGCGAGGCAGAGGATTCCAGGGCAGATGCTACAGGTGGGTTAAAGTTACTTTTATAGTTTATTTCGCTGTATTCTGTCGGCTCATTAAATGCAATTACTGTCGGAACTTTAGGAGCTGACTACTGGGTCCCGACCACTACGGAAAAGAGCGCGAGTACGCGTTAAAACCTGAATTGGTGAGTTGTGCTAACATGTAGCTTAGCCTCTCATTCAAACGCATGAGTTAGCCTAGCCTAGCCGAGTCCATTGATTTGAATGGAGCGGTTAGCCTTCTCTTTTATGCCTATTTCTCCAAATGTATTTAACTAAGTGAAGTGCAATTTATATTGAGTTTTTACCAACTTATTGTCTAACTGTGTATGAATTTTGGTTGTAATTGGATACATTTTAAGGCCCAAACTTAGTAATTGGTTGGAGCCTGTTGATTCTAATGCAGTATATGGCACTTCATGCACTTTAAAGGGTACACTTAGTACTGTTATTTCTTGAATTTAATTGTTCATACAATACATGGATAATTGAACAACATGATGATTAACTACATATGCTAATGTTATTTATTATGAACTTTCGATATTGATCCTCAATATTTAGCACTGATATTGGTACATTGATTGATTTATAAATACACTGTTTATTTATTGATTGGATGGAATTAGGATGTGCACATGATTTCTTGATTTGGTTCTGTTCTTGTGCAGGCCAGGTCGGATGGCGAGCTAGAACCTTGAGGAACTGAACTGAACTGAACTCAGGCAACATTCCTGGCATATACCCTCAGCCCGGACACAGTATCGTGACCCTCACCTGCTCGGTTGGGCCGGTAGGAGGCTCCTGTAGCCGCCCTTTACATTTGTACCCCGTTTTGAACTCTCTTGTCTGTTCGCACGGCTCGTGGCTACTCATTCTGGACCCTATTCATACTCGCACTCGCACTTTTACACAACCTACCTCAGCACTATATGGACAATCTCCACGCCACGAACTCTTTGCGTGTCATACGTCAGACAAATCAATACTCGAGCCTTTTCTGCTCTTTACATATGGACTATTTAAATTGCTAAGGCAGAGTCTTTTGAATGTACATTTTTCTGAACTCAGATTATGAATGTATATATTTTTTCCTGAATGGCCATTCTTCGTACTATGCATGCATTTGTACTGTCTTTGAATTTGTATGTCTGAAGAGTTATAACTTTGTTTCATTGTGCCATATATTGCAATATTGAAATGAAGTTGTTTGTAACAAATGTCTCACAATGGCTTATGATGTTACTACTGTCTCTTCTCGCACACATTTTTCTGTTTCTTTCATCCTGTCTCATTAAAAAGCAGACAGCATACACACATACGGCTGACCTTCGTCCACCTGGCGAAGTTATGTGCTTCCTTACAGATAAGACTGATGGGAAACGTACTCCCCGATACTGGATGTCGATAAGAGTAGCTTCAAAGCAGAAGTTCTTAAATGGAAATGTACTGGGTTGAAGAGGAGGCGGAACACGAGGCGTTTACAACATTTGCATATTCATGATGAAATGTTTTAAATAGCTGGGTTCGAGTTATGTTCGTGGTCACTCGGTTTGCCCTGCGGGGAATCCACGCTTAGACTGTTTCCCAGGGAATCTCGTAACCCAGCATGCTGTATTAGAAATATTGTGAGGTGAATAAATTGGCTTGAATTGAACTTCACGAATCCTGGTCTTCAATCTGGTATGTGCTAAAATGCGTCTAGGGAGATCTTGTTACGACATCGAGTAATTGGAGTCCCCTATTTCAGTTTTGAACAGCGACACCTTCTGATTGTATTTGTTTGAGTTTAAGATTGGAGAAAGAGGACAATATTTCTTCATGTCTTTTCAATATATGGTATCAGCAACTTTAAATAACTGTCTCAGTCCTTGTTTTTCACTCCACTCCTAGAGTCGATATCTAGAGCCTTCTGAACTAGCCCAATCCAACTTTAACGTTAGCTATAATCGCATTGTTACCTACTTATTACCAGCTCAGTATTATTAGCTTTGGGTAACATATATGCTACAATTTACTATATTTAGTATAATATCATTAATTTGGGGGAAAGTTTCTTTAAAAAGCTGAGTGGGTATTGGGTCTAGAAGACAAGTTGAAGTTTTGGAGGACATTACAACTGATGTGATCTTTGCTTGGTCTACTGTGGAGAAGCAGTCCAAACTTTTAGCTGGCTTTACAGAGGCCTCTAATTCCAAAGCTTTAACTTGATCAGGGCTGATTGTGGGAGCAATTTTATTTGATTTGTCTCAGATAATTGTGAATTTATTATTGAAAATTTTTAGAAAGTCATCACAATTTAGAGTAGCCGGAATACACGGTTCTACTGAGCTGTGGCTGGTGGTCAGCCTGGCTACAGTGCTGAACAAAAACCTGGGATTGTTCTGGTTTTCTTCTATTAGAGTTGAGTAATATCTGGTCTTAGCCTTACGTAGGCCCTTTTATAAATGAAGAGACTATTTTTCCAGGCATTCAGAGACTGCTCTGAGCTGGAGTGGCACCAGATCTTTTCTAATTTGTGGGCTGTTTGTTTAAGAAGACGAGTTTCAGAATTAAACCATGGTGAAACTCGATTTGGTTTAGTAACTTTTTGTTTTAGTGGAGCTACTTTGTCTAGAACTGTTTTTAATGAGAGCATTGCTCTGTCAACAAACTGATCGGTCACTGTGGGACTGGAGCTGTGGAAGCTGCTTCCTTCACACTCACTCAGCATAGAGCTGAATATTGGCTCAATTTTGTCCTTAAACTCTCCTACAGATCGATCATTTAATGATCTTTTATTCTGAGTTCTATTTATTGGCACGGTGAAGCCCTCAAGGATGAGCTGAAAGGTGATCAGAGAATGATCTGAAATTAAGGGGTTGAGGGGGAAACACTGAGCTGACCAATGTCTATACCATAGGGTAAAACAAGGTCCAGGGTGTGACTGTGTGTGGTTCATCTACATTTTGAGTGAAACCAGTGTTTCCTATTAGAGTTGTAAAGGCATGTGCTAGACTGTTAGTGCTATCATCAGCGTGAATGTTAAAATCCCCGACTATTAGAATTTTGTTTGAGTCCAATATTATACTGGATAGAAATTCAGAAAACTCAGTTAAAAAATCTGAGTATGGGCCAGGGGCCGGTAAATAATCACAAACATGATTGGTTTCTGTTTCTTCCAGTCTGGCTGCTTGATTGACAGTGTAATACTTTCAGATGAGTTCTGCACATGTTTAGGTTTAGGACTCAGAAGGAAACTGGACTGTGATATGACGGCTGCTCCTCCGCCTCTACACAAACTCCTGCTGTATGAAAGTTTACATGAGTGGGGCCGTGGCTTCATTTAGGCT
The DNA here is from genome assembly GCA_034769755.1 of Odontamblyopus lacepedii. Lineage (NCBI taxonomy): Eukaryota > Metazoa > Chordata > Actinopteri > Gobiiformes > Gobiidae > Odontamblyopus > Odontamblyopus lacepedii. Next base: position 37,698,618 of record CM068356.1, on the reverse strand, counting down.
CACAGACTCTTCTGGTTGGAGCCAAGTTTCTGTTAGGGCAAGTAGATCAATTTTATTATCAATAATTATATCATTTACTAAGAGCTTTTGAAGAGAGAGACCTGCTGTTTAATAGGCCACAGTTAATACCATTTATTCGTTGTTTATTAATGTTACTATTGGTAGTTATTTTTATTAGATTTTTGGAGATTGCTCTTTTTATAAGTGGGCGACTGCTTTTGATGGGGTGACGAACAGATACAGTCTCTGTTTGCTGCACTAAACCTGAACACTGGACTTGCTCGTGATTGAGAGGAGGAAGCTCAGAGGAGTGTTCTGAACTACTGCTCTGTGCCCAGGTCCCACCTCTGGTTTGTCAGATGAAGCGAAGATGCTGTCGGTCATATTTCTAGATCAGACAGCAGAGCCCTCCCAAGTGGGATGGATGCCGTCTTTGGAAATGAGACCTGGTTTTCCCCAAAACACACGCCAATTATCAGCAAAGCCTATGTTGTTTTCGGGGCACCATCTCGATAACCAGCGGTTAAATGATGAAAAGCGGCTGTACATTTCATCACTGGTCAAATTCGGCAGGGGACCAGAGAATATTACGGCATCCGACATCGACTCGGCGAGTTTGCACACCGATCCTACGTTCACTTTGAGCAGCTCTGATTGTCTCCGCCGGGCGTCATTACCGCCAACGTGAATCACGATACGACGGAACCTACACTCACTCTGGGCTACATCCTAAGGTGTCCTTCGATGTCACCCACTCTGGCCCCTGGTGAACACCTAACTGTGGCCGCTGGCAGCCTCACGTCCCTGACTGTAGAACTGCCAATTACCAGAGTCGTTGGTACAGCCGGTGTGTTGCTGAGGGGAGCAAACCTATTCTACCTGCTTCTACCGCTTCTACCTGCTCTAGCCTGGCCTCCAAAGATAAAAACAAACTACACTTAATACACCTGGTGCTTTTCGCTAAAGGAGGCAGGTGACTCACTGTACATACGGCAAGCTGAGCAGAACAGAGGGGCGAGCGAAGAGAATTATGAAAAACTTAATTGGAAAGAAAACACAGAATATATACATACTAAAATATCAATCAATCAAACTTTATTTACAGAGCGCTTTTCATACAAAAATACAACACAAAGCACTTTACAGTGATTGGGCTTTGAAAACTGCCTCAGTATTTGAACTTTGGGAAAATCAGGTCCAAGCGTAATTCCAATGTGCAAAGTCCCGTAATCCTGGTTCCGAACAGTTAGATCCTCTGTGTCTGAAGAACTCGCAGGTTCGCCCGACCCTGCTTGTCTTGTTAAAGTGTCAATTTTGTTAAAAGACCAATTTATCGAATCCAGAGTTAATTTAGTTTTGGAGAGTAAAGCGGAGAGAGTCGAGGAATAAGACACATTAGACAAGACGAGACAAAGAAACAAAGCAGGAAAGATCAGGGGCAGGAGAGGAGAGGAAAAGCGTCCACCCTCCCCAAGAGCCAGAAAAAAAAACAATATAAAAAACATGATGTTCTGTTCTGAGATCTGGGGTAATATTCATAATAATACAATAATATTTCATGACATTTTATAAAGTTGTGCTCCTGTACACATATAACCCCCACACACATCTCTCACTCCAGACATTTATCTTCCTCCACACACTGAAGTGAGCCTCACGTCTGCTCGCTTTTTCTGTCCAGCTCCACAATTAACATCCATATTTTTGTTCAGTGATGTAAAAATGTGTGAAAAACGTTTGGACTGTTTTACACTGAGGAGAGTGAGTCTGTCGGAGCGCACAGAGACACTGAGGAGTAAGAATCCCAGAACCAAAACCCAGGGAGCAGAGTGTGAGTGGATGTGGTGCTGAAGGTGTGGAGGTGGGTCAGTTGGTCAGAGGAGACTGTGTAGAAGGACAGAGAGCGAGCAGGACAGTCCACAAACACTGCCACTGTCCCAGAAGAGGAGGACCAGGGCTCAGGGAGGAGGGTTTGTTCGTTATTATGAAAAACATAGAAACCATCTTTAGAACAGAACAGACTCCAGGACTGATCATTGCCTTCAAACAAACTGTCATCACCGTCTCCTTTCCTTCTGATTCTTCTGTCAGACACTGATATAGAAACCCTTCCACTCCACTGGACCTCCCAGTAACAGCGACCAGTCATACCAGTGGAACACAGAATCTGAGGCCAGCCCTCAAATCTGTCCTGATGATCTGGATACGGCTGCTCCTCTTCCACACGTGTCACCTTCTTGTTGTTGTCGGACAGTTGGAGGTTTATCTGAGCTGTGTTTGGATCCAGAGTGAGATCACAGAAATCTGATGGAGAGAAGACACAACACAGCAGCAGTTAGTCCCCTGTCCACTGTCAACATGAGACACACGTTTAATTCTGCACCACACGGCTCCATTTGTTCATGAACCATGGATTTAAAGACTTTCACTCGTTCAGGATTCAGCTCTTTTCTGTCTTTGTTCTTTTATTTCTTCATCCTTCACTTTTGTGTTTGGCTCAGATTTACTGGAGGAAAAACATTTCATTTCACAGCCCCACACCTGTTTAGTCCTGGTTTAGTCCTGTTTTAGTCTTGGTTAGGCCTGGTTCAGTCCTGGTTTGGCTTTCATTTCACAGCCCCATGCAGTCCTGGTTTAGTCCTGGTTTAGTCCTGGTTCTGTTCAGCTGCTCATGACTAAAGGTTTTTCTTCTGCTCTTTTAAGGTTCATTTCATGATTATTTCTGTGTAGATTTTTTCTGTTGTGATTTAATGTGTTTCTTCTTCTGTGAAGCTCTTTGAATGACTCTGTCTGAACTGAGCTCTACAAATAAACTTGTGTTCGATTGTAAAAAGTGTCCAGATGATTCCCCTGAAACTCTCCATCTCTACATCACCACAGTGTTTGAGTCGCTCCAGAAGGAAACGCTGTGAGCCTCACAAATGTCGGCTCATAAAATGCTGACAGACGCTTTGTTTGTGTGAGACAAATGAAATGATCAAAGTGACCAGAGTTAAATGGGTTCAGTCAGACTTACATCTCCAGATTGGATTCAGCCATCGTTCTCCAGCAGGTCTCAGTCTGAAGGAAACATCAGAGTTTGTCTCAGAGCATTTTCACTCCATGTGACATTAAAATGTGTTATTTTGAGCCCAACACTGTCCTCAGTCTGTGCTGCTCAGGCCTCTGGTGCTTCTGAAGTCTGTTTTTATTCATTCCACTGTCATTTCTGAGGTTCAGTGTTGAGCAGGAGCAGGTCCATACCTGAGAGTGTCCAGTGTGCAGTGGGGCTCCTCCTGTAGAGCACACAGGAGCTTTACTCCTGTGTCTCCTGGATGGTTGTAGCTGAGGTCCAGTTCTATCAGATGGGAGGGTTGGACCTCAGAGCTGAGGCCAGAGAAGCACAGCCTTCCTCTGAGAGCAGACACCCTGACAGTCTGAGGACACAGATTATTGGAATCAGGAACATTCATGAGGAACATTCAACCCAAATGAGACAAACAACAAGTCCCAGATCTTTATGGGACTTTATCAAATGTTCTTTTCCAATGCAAATACCAACAGCTTCTGTAATAATAGTGAAGAATATGAACCCCTCTGACCTGAGCTGTTCCAGTTTACACTGAGGACTCTTCAGTCCAACACACAACATCTTCAGCCCTGAGTCCTTCAGGTCGTTGTGACTGAGGTTCAGGACTGTCAGAATAGAGGACTGGGAGCTGAGGACTGAGGACAGAGCTTCACAGCTTCTCTCTGACAGGTCACAGCCGCTCAGTCTGGAGGAGGAGACAGGAGCTCATGAGAGAAGAACTCAGAACACAACTGACAAGTTCAGATACATCCTTTCACTGCCAATTCAACCATCAGGCTTTAAAGAACAAATCTATTTGTGTTCATGAAAACAACAGCAGGATTATTTCTCCTGTAGGATGGAGTTGTCTTTAAACCTGGACGGTCAGAGTTTAGTTTCATGAAAAACAGTTTATTTGTCCATTTAAAGAATAGGCCTAATACATTCTGAATATAAAAGTCCTTGGGACACAGTGGAAATGTTCTCATTGGGTCATGGACAGAAGGAGGAGATCAGATGCTCTTCTCGTGCCGTTTGTTTTTGTCTCTACTGTTTTGACATCGTTTGCCTCCCTTTGTCCCTTCTGTGTGTCTCCTCCACACTCCTGTTTCTTCAGCTGCACTCGGAGAATGGAACGCAACTTCCAACGGGGAATCAGAGTTATGAGTTTAATGGAAATGGGACTGGTAAGAAAATAAAGTGTTACAAAACATGATCACATCTTAAATCTTGAGCCTGTGACAGCGATGAAACAGCAGAACCATTCAAGTGAAAAGGAATCACAGATTCATACATGGGTTGGACAGAGGCTTTCCTCAACAGGAAGTGAAGTGTAACGTGAGGAGGCCGGGAGGTCGACTACGACAACGCCAAGTCATGTGTAATTACAATGAACAGCATCAGAAGGCTGGTTCTTACAGGAGCCCGAGGACTGAAGTTTGAAACAAAACTGTGGTGATTTGTATTAAATAAACCAACAACAGTCACAGACACTTAGGGTTTGGATTATTGGCCGCCGCTGGAAGACACTTTCACCGCGCTCTCCGGGTGTTCGGATCTTTGAACATTTTAGCCGTCCGAATGGGCTAGCGACAGGCAGCACACATGTTATGACTCGTGTTTGTCTTTTTATTACTTCTGTTTACAGATGACCACAGGTCATAAACCTGAAAACCAAAGAAATAACCAACATTACAAATATATTCATTGAAAATATGATGCAACAATAATAAATCAAACATTAAACCAATATAAATTAACTTCTACTAACTAGAAGCATCAGTCATATAAAGTGCTGTACAGTCTTATGCAGCAGTCACAAGTTGGCTGCACAGACTCCATCTCCCATCATGCACAGCGATTAACGCGCCTGCACAGAGCATCAGTCAATACAACGCCCAAAATCAAGTGCCCCACAAAGCGCAACTTCTCTGTCTCCCACCACACACCCCAACAAAATACTTGAAATAAATGATCAAATATTTAAATTCTATCCCAATATTTAGAACCAGCTTTTCTTTATCCATCAATTTGACCACCTTAATTTAACAAGTGACCCAAAGGACCCAACACCGGGTCTCAGTGGTTTTGGTCGTGGTTTAAAATCAGGTTTGATCAAGTAGAAATGGAACATGCACTTTGAGACGGCAGGACAGTGAGGGGCGCACAGTTAGTTACTAGTTTAAAAGATTTTTAACTAAATATTGAATCAGTTTCATCCGTTCAGCCGGTGTGGGAGGGTTTGGAGGCCACAGGTCCAGGGTGGTGCATTAGTTACAGTAAAAACAAACTTAGACTGGAGTTAGCACTGCTGCAAAAACAACATGAATAAACACAATGACTTTAAATTCAGTTATTCTTGAATATTGAAAAGGGCAGAAATACAATCAGTAATACACCAAGAGCCGTCATTTGTATAAACTGAGGAGGAAATCTTTTGGAACTGGAGAAAAAAGACATTAAATTATTAGAGCTCAGATTGAAACAAGGAGAGAAACTCTTGAATGATACAAGAAACTGACGGTTCAGGCTCAAAGAAAGTCACGTTTCCACACATTTAAGTTAATATTATTATTCTCCATTGCACATGTCTTATTGTAACTCAAATGATGATGTTCAAATGTGTATATTTCAGGAATCTTACAGTCCCTCGGTTAAAGAGATGGATAAGGAAGCTGTGGAAACAGACCTGCATGAAAGAGAAACACAATCAGCCATTAAAGCTCTGGCCTCAGGCACGGCCCAGGGCGGCTCCTGCAAACAGTTTTACAGGTGCTTTCAGAACCTCCCGTCTCCATTTCTTTCATTTGATATAAAGAGATTATCGCCCTCCAGAGAATGACGTCAGATATTATTCCCCGCTCCCCAAAGCAGGAAAACCCTGCCATGTTCTATTGTTGTGTTCCTCATCACGTCAGGATTCTTTGCTCCAAATGTGTCGACTCTGTGACACTGTGACTAGAGCCGCACTTTACACACACATCATTTCACACAAGGAGGCTCCACAAAAGGGCTTTGGGTCCTGAGACCGACCGGAGCTGAAACACAAGACCCTGAAGTGGTAAAGTCCTGAGGTGTGAGTCCTGAAACATCAGAGTGAGAAAAGGAGCAGAATAACGGCACTGGAGGGTCTGGCTCCTGGACGAGAAATACACTGACGCTTTCTACACTTGGACGGATCTGTTTCTGTACCAAAGAGGAGCAGAAATGAGCCTTTACTCTGTCTACATCTGCAAAGCTCCAAACGCCTGTTCCACCTGCTGAGGTCATGAAGTGGTGCTTTTCAAGTGAAACGCTCCTTTTACCTTTAGTTCAGTAAAGATGGAAAATTCCAGGCCTGAAATTATCCAAACGATTATAGTGAAGATGTGTAGAGTTTAAAAACACAGAGGAGCACTTCCTGCATCACCAAATGATGACATCACAATGTTGAATAGAGTGTTTTCTGTTCCAAAGAAGAGCTTAGCCTAAATATGCATTTGTGTGCTAAACGTGTGTGAAACTCCACACTCCAGGAGATGAGGAAACTCCATTAGAAACAGAAAATCTTGTCATTTGCAGCTTTAATGCAGCTCACAGCTCTAAGGTTTTCTATTGTGTGACTATGTTGAGCTGAGCCTGAGAATGATGAATACACCACATTCACCTCAGCATCAGGCACTGGCTCATACAGCACATGGGGCATGAAGGACGGAGCATCTCAAGGCGTTTTGGTGCTGAATGGACAGATCTCATGTTTGTGATGAGACTAAAAGACATTTTAAATCACTTGGATTCTTAGTAAAATCCTGTTTTCCTGTTTGCTGAAAGTGTCTTTGTGTCCACAGTAAAGTGGTCCATACCTGAGAGTGTCCAGTGTGCAGTGGGGCTCCTCCTGTAGAGCACACAGGAGCTTTACTCCTGTGTGCTCTACAGGAGGATCTTTGTGGGACTTTATCAAATGTTCTTTTCCAATGCAAATACCAACAGGGTCTGTAATAATAGTGAAGAATATGAACCCCTCTGACCTGAGCTGTTCCAGTTTACACTGAGGACTCTTCAGTCCAACACACAACATCTTCAGCCCTGAGTCCTTCAGGTCATTGAGACTGAGGTCCAGGACTGTCAGACTAGAGGACTGGGAGCTGAGGACTGAGGACAGAGCTTCACAGCTTCTCTCTGACAGGTCACAGCCGCTCAGTCTGGAGAGAAAACATTGTTTATGCAGAAGGTGAATCAAACCGTCCTCTGTTAAACAAAGGTTACTCACAGAGCTTTGTTGGAGGCCTTGACCACTGGCAGCAGCCTCAGGAGAGCCTCCTCTGAAGCACAGTATTTCTTCAGCTCAAACTGCTCCAGATCTTCTTCTGATGACAGTAAGATGAAGGCCAGAGCTGACCACTGAGCAGGAGACAGTCCACCTCCAGACAGACGTCCTGATCTCAGGTACTGTTGGACCTGCTCCACCAGAGAACGATCATTCAGTTCATTCAGACAGTGGAGCAGGTTGATGCTCCTCTCTGCAGACACATCCTCACTCAGCTTCTTCTTGATGTACTCAGCTGTTTTCTGATTGGTCTGGGAGCTACTTCCTGTCTGTGTCAGCAGACCTTGTAGAAGGCTCTGATTGGTCGATAGTGAAAGACCCAGGAGGAAGCGGAGGAGCAGGTCCAGGTGTCCGTTTGGACTCTGTAAGGCCTGGTCCACAGCCGTCTGGTGAAGATGCTTTAGTTTTCTTTTCAAACTGAACTTTGTACACTTCTGTGTTTTCTCTGAGAGCAGGTTGATCCCAGTGTTGATGAAAGTCAGATGGACATGAAGAGCAGCCAGAAACTCCTGTACACTCAGATGGATGAAGCAGTAGACCTTGTCCTGGTACAGGCCTGGCTCCTCTCTAAAGACCTGTGTGAACACTCCGGAGTAAACTGAGGCCGCTGCAGCGTCCAGCCCACACTCGCTCAGGTCACTCTCGTAGAAGATCAGGTTTCCTTTCTGCAGCTGCTCAAAGGCCAGTTTTCCCAGAGACTCCACCATCTTCCTGGTCTTTGGACTCCAGTGTGGGTCTGTCTCAGATCCTTCTTCATACTTGATGTTCCGGACTTTGGCCTGAACCACCAGGAAGTGGATGTACATCTGAGTCAGGGTTTTGGGCAGCTCTCCTCTTGCTCTGCATCTCAACACGTGCTCCAGGACTGCGGCAGCGATCCAGCAGAAGATCGGCAGGTGGCACATGATGTGGAGGCTTCTGGACGTCTTGATGTGGGAGATGATTGTGTCGGCCTGGTCTCTGAACCTCTTCCTGAAGTACTGCTCCTTCTGTGGGTCGGTGAACCCTCTGACCTCTGTCACCATGGAGACGCACTCAGCAGGGATCTGATTGGCCGCGGCGGGTCGTGTAGTTATCCAGAGGCGAGCGGAGGGAAGCAGCCTCCCCCTGATGAGGTTCACCAGCAGCACGTGCACTGAGGCCGACTCTGTGGGGTCGCTCAGGACCTCGGTTTTGGTGAAGTCCAGAGGAAGTCTGCACTCGTCCAGACCGTCAAAGATGAAGAGCACCTGGAGGTGTTTAAAGCTGCAGAGTTCTGCTCGTGTTTGACTAAAGAAATGATGAACAAGTGTCACCAAGCTGAAGCTTGTGTCCTTCAGCACATTGAGCGCTCTGAAAGTGAACGGGAACAGCAGCTGTATGTCCTGGTTGGCTTCACCTTTAGCCCAGTCCAGACTGAACTTCTGAGTGAGCACTGTTTTCCCGATGCCAGCCACTCCCTTTGTCAGCACTGTTCTGATGGCTCCATGTGTGTGAGCTGGGCCTTTAAACATGTCTTCACATGTGATGACCGTCTCTGCTGGGCCTGGAGTCCTGGAGGCTGTTTCCATGTGTCTGACCTCATGTTCCTGGTTGACCTCTGAAGACCCTCCCTCTGTGATGTAGAGCTCTGTGTAGATCTCATTCAGAAGGGTGGAGTTTCCTGCTTTAGCGATGCCCTCAAACACACACTCAAACTTCTGCTGCAGGTCAGACTTCAGGTTACGCTGACAAACTCCAGAATTACTCCCTGAATGAAGACACAGACACAGACACAGACCTGAGTCTCAGAGAAGATAAAATGACTGTGAGCACCTTGTTAAATGTGTTAAATGGTCCTACTGCTCCACAGATGCTCAGCCAGCTCCTTCTGCTTCATCCTCCTCAGGAAGTTCAGTGTGATCTTCAGAACAGCCTCACTGCAGCTCCTCTGCTCTTCATCCTCATCCTCCACAGGATCTAAGCCTTCTGGGTCATCTGTACTCAGAACCTTGTGGAGCTTCTTCAACTCCTTCTGGACCAAAGTGAAGATGTGCTCCTCCAGAAGCTGAACAGACACATTATAAACAGCACAAATGCCCTCAGTGTCAAATCTGTGTGAAACAAGCTCTCGTTCATCTGAACATTAGTGAATGACAGACCTTAAATATGGAGTCCAGCTGTGTCTGATGGTGCTGACCACTGGAGACCTGTGGACCCAGCTGCTCCCCTCTGTGACAGAGACACATTAAACACTCAGGTTCATTTCAACTGTTTTATTCAACACTGGAGGAAACTCATGGCTCTGTGGTAAAATGCTGTGGCTCTCCCATAGACCGGTCACTCCTGAGGGACTCACAGGTGTGACCGTCTGTGGGAGACTCTGTGCTGGAGTCTGGTGGATTTAACTAACAGGAAAATACATTTGGACTTTAACTTTAAATGAGAAATCAGAACACTGTTTTGGACAAATCTCACACCAATGTTTTTTGTACATAGTTTTACTCTGAAGTTTAATTTTTTCATTATAGTGACTGAGTCATTACATCGGCAAACTCAGTGAACTTTCAGTTAAACAGAATTTGTGAAATGCTAAATAACTCGTATACCAGATCTAATTCCCCATTTAGTTCTAATGTCCTGCACCATAACACACAGTGTCACTCACAGCTCTCTCCTGAAGGTCGTTGGTACATCCTTAGACCGGTCACTCCTGAGGGACTCACAGCTGGGACCAGCTTCAGACGGAGGACGTTTCTGGTGGATCCTGAGACACAGAAGAAAACACACTTCAGTCACAGTAAAACACGTGGGACTGTTCTGACTCAGATACTTCAGGAGGTTCTACAAAGTGTTCATGAGGCCTTCACCCCAGACGCTTCAGTGTGGCAGATTCAACACCAAACATCCAGTTTATATCGTTTTAAAGTTTTCATTCTGGAACAAAGAACAGACTTCTGTGTGTCATTGTGATTTTAATGTGATTCTCTGTGAACTGTGGACCCTCCTGGGTGTGTTTTTAGCTTCATTCAAACCACGTCACCCACATTAGATCAGATGTTTGTGAACATAAAGTCCTGACGTTATGAGGAGCTGTGAGTCGGACTTACTGTGGACCATCTTCTCTTTTAAAGTTAATAAATGTATCTTTAGAGTCATCACTCTTGAGTGACTCGGCGCTGGTCCCAGGAGCAGGTCTGTGGACACAGATGGAGCAGTGGCTTTAGTCTGAGCTCTGACATGGAGAAAAGTGGTGGAGTTGGAGATGGTCCCGTACCTCTGAGCTTTGGGGGGGTGATTGGTTTTAGAGGGAGGGGCTCCGTCCTCTCTGTGCTCTCTCTGATCCATGCTCTGTTCATTTGCTTCAAAAGGAAAAACACACAAAACATTCAACAACACCAACGTTTAAACACGTCACAAATGTTCCTCTGCTAAACACAGTCACATTATTATGTTTGGAAACGGACTCGTTTGGTCCGGATCACAGTTTGCTCGTCTTTATTCACACCTGAAATAAAGTCCGGACTTTCAGGGGAATCAAACTCTCGTTAACTCTAGTTAATAGTGCAGCTTTAACACAGAAGAGTTCAACACTGGTTTACAAGAACGACGTGTAAAATATCGTTTACAAAGAACAACGTGTAAAAGTATTTGCTGAATGAACTGAATCCACATTTCTGTTCTGCTTTGGGTTCGTCCTTGCTGCGTCCTTATTGTGAGTGGGCTTGCCTCTCCACAAACCTGACTCTCATTTGTCCTGAAGGAGGCGCTCCTCCTCCTGCCTCCTCCACAAATGCACAGTGACTCTAATGATGCATCTGAAGGGGAAATGCTGCAGAACAAAAGCTGCTGCGACACGTCCCACATGTGCACAGAAGCTGCTTATGTTTGAATGTGTTTTTCTCCACAGTTTGAGGAAATAAGACACAGGAATAACAGCCACACCTTTGGACTGGAGCAGCACATCACCAGACCAACGCCTCACACTGCACACCAGAAAAAATCATTTGAGACGTTTCAGCAGCTCCTGTGTTTATCTCCATTTAAACGTCTTTTATCCAAACGCACAGATTTGATTCATTTAGACAAAAGTGCAGAAAAGTCTCCCCAAAGTCACGAGGAACTAGTAATGAGGCACTACAGAGTTTTTCAGAGTAACTTCCCCAACACGACTCACAACGTCACAGTGAAGAGTTCACCTCCTGAAACAAACACGACCATGTTTGAACGACTAAAAGCAGCTCTTGGTTTCGTCATTAAGGCTCAGACAGAAACTGGAGCAAACCTGAAGGAAAATCCTGCTTTTCTAACTAAACAGAAACAGTCCAAACACAGTGTAGAAAGAATAAAGTCGTACCGTGTGTGAAACAGCAGAACGAGCGCAGAGGAAACGCGTCTGGACACGAGCAAATGTCGAGCTTTTCAATCTTCTGTTTTTCTGTTCTATTTCCTGGAGTTTCAGAGGCGACAGAATCCAGTCTGACGGGTTCTGTGTGTTTGTGTTTGTGAACTGAGACGGACGTGTGTGTGTGTGTGTGTGTGTCTGTATAGTGTGTGTGTGTGTATAGTGTGTGTGTGTATAGTGTGGGTGTATATTGTGTGTGTGTGTGTGTGTGTGTATAGTGTGTGTGTGTGTATAGTGTGTGTGCGTGTGTGTGTGTATAGTGTGTGTGTCTGTATAGTGTGTGAGTGTGTATAGTGCGTGTGTATAGTGTGTGTGTGTGTAGAGTGTGTGTGTGTATAGAGAGTGTGTGTAGTGTGCGTGTGTGTGTATAGAGTGTGTGTGTGTAGTGTGTGTGTGTAGTGTGTGTATAGAGTGTGTGTTTGTAGTGTGTGTGTGTGTAAAGTTTGTGTAAAGTGTGTGTGTCTGTATAGTGTGTGTGTGTGTGTGTTTAGTGTGTGTATAGTGTGTGTGTGTGTGTAAAGTGTGTGTGTGTGTTTGTCTTTAGCCCATGGTAAGGACCAGCACAGTCATTCGTGAAGTGACCATTTTTTAGATAAAGGAGGGGTCGTTGGTGTCGTCTTTCTCGATTTACGTAAAGCATTCGACACCGTTAACCACTCAAATTTGTTGATGAAATTATCGAATTTTAACTTTTCTACAAAAACAACTACTTGGTTTCAGTCTGATCTAGTGAATCGATATCAGGCCGTTAGAATAAATGATAAAACCTCGCGGTTCAGAATGTGTTCAACAAGGGTTCCTCAAGGGTCGATTTTGGGACCACTGATCTTTAGTCTGTACATCAACGACCTCCCGTCCATCTGTGAGGGCGTGGAGGTTGTGATGTACGCTGATGATACAGTTTTATTCACACATGGTTCGGATGCCAATATGGTGGCAACAAAACTCTCCATGGCACTGGAAAAAGTAAACGAGTGGCTGAACAAGAATAGCCTAACATTGAACATGGATAAGACGGTTGCTCTGTACTTCACAAACAGAAAAACTCAATACGATCCTCCAAACATTTATGTAAGTAAGTATATGATTAAAAATGTGAAGGAGGTAAAGTATCTAGGAGTCATCTTGGACCCCACTCTCAATCATAAAAAACATATTAAAAAGGTTTGTCAGGTTTTAAAATTTAATGTCATGAACTTCTGGTATATTAGGAGTTCATTATCCATTGAGGCAGCAAAATCTTACTTCTTTGCAATGATTTTATCACACATTTCTTATTGTTTGTCGTCTTGGTCTCAAGCCAGGCAGAGTCTGGACCCCTTAAGATCACTGCATAATCAGGCCCTGAAAATCCTTAATAAAAAGTCTAGGCGCTACCACCACCGCAATATTTTAGATAAATACAAAATTCTTAGTTTTGATAACTTTAAGTCTGATTAAGTATTCTGATATCCGCCTGGTACATAAAATCCTCCATGATGCTGCTCCACCCCCCTTAAAAACATTTGTACAGCCGTGCTCACAGATAACAACCAGAGCCCTAAGGTCTGTCTCCAGAGGGACTGCTATGTTCCAAAAAGAAACTCTGCTTTTGCCCAATCAGCCTTCTCCTATAAAGCAATCAAAGAATGGAACGGGCTTCCATACTATCTAAAGAACATGGCCGACTTTCAATCCTTTTCGAGGGCCATCAAAGACTGGCTCTTGGAGCACCAGTCATGCACACACTAAAATACCAAACGGGTATAGTGCCATCAGATGATACCCTCCTGGGGACCATCTGATGGCTACCAGATTACTAGATCTGCGTCCTTCTTGTGAGTGGGCTTGCCTCTCCACAAACCTGACTCTCATTTGTCCTGAAGGAGGCGCTCCTCCTCCTGCCTCCTCCACAAATGCACAGTGACTCTAATGATGCATCTGAAGGGGAAATGCTGCAGAACAAAAGCTGCTGCGACACGTCCCACATGTGCACAGAAGCTGCTTATGTTTGAATGTGTTTTTCTCCACAGTTTGAGGAAATAAGACACAGGAATAACAGCCACACCTTTGGACTGGAGCAGCACATCACCAGACCAACGCCTCACACTGCACACCAGAAAAAATCATTTGAGACGTTTCAGCAGCTCCTGTGTTTATCTCCATTTAAACGTATTTAATCCAAACGCACAGATTTGATTCATTTAGACAAAGGTGCAGAAAAGTCTCCCCAAAGTCACGAGGAACTAGTAATGAGGCACTACAGAGTTTTTCAGAGTAACTTCCCCAACACGACTCACAACGTCACAGTGAAGAGTTCACCTCCTGAAACAAACACGACCATGTTTGAACGACTAAAAGCAGCTCTTGGTTTCGTCATTAAGGCTCAGACAGAAACTGGAGCAAACCTGAAGGAAAATCCTGCTTTTCTAACTAAACAGAAACAGTCCAAACACAGTGTAGAAAGAATAAAGTCGTACCGTGTGTGAAACAGCAGAACGAGCGCAGAGGAAACGCGTCTGGACACGAGCAAATGTCGAGCTTTTCAATCTTCTGTTTTTCTGTTCTATTTCCTGGAGTTTCAGAGGCGACAGAATCCAGTCTGACGGGTTCTGTGTGTTTGTGTTTGTGTTTGTGAACTGAGACGGACGTGTGTGTGTGTGTGTGTATAGTGTGTGTATAGTGTGTGTGTGTGTATAGTGTGTGTGTGTGTAGTGTGTGTGTGTGTATAGTGTGTGTATAGTGTGTGTTTATGTATAGTGTGTGTGTGTGTCTGTATAGTGTGTGTGTGTTTGTGTATAGTGTGTGTATAGTGTGTGTATAGTGTGTGTGTGTGTATAGTGTGTGTATAGTGTGTGTGTTTTTGTGTATAGTATGTGTGTGTATAGTGTGTGTGTCTGTATAGTGTGTGTATAGTGTGTGTGTGTATAGTGTGTGTGTGTATAGTGTGTGTATAGTGTATGTGTGTATAGTGTGTGTGTGTGTTTGTGTATAGTGTGTGTATAGTGTGTTTGTGTATAGTGTGTTTGTGTATAGTGTGTATAGTGTGTGTGTGTGTCTGTATAGTGTGTGTGTGTGTGTGTAGTGTGTGTATAGTGTGTGTGTTTATGTATAGAGTGTGTGTGTGTCTGTATAGTGTGTGTATAGTGTGTGTGTGTGTATAGTGTGTGTGTGTGTGTATAGTGTGTGTGTGTGTATAGTGTGTGTGTGTGTATAGTGTGTGTGTGTATAGTGTGTGTGTGTCTGTGTAGTGTGTGTGTATAGTGTGTGTGTGTATAGTGTGTCTGTATAGTGTGTGTGTGTATAGTGTGTGTGTGTGTATAGTGTGTGTGTGTATAGTGTGTGTATAGTGTGTGTGTGTATAGTGTGTGTGTGTTTGTGTATAGTGTGTGTATATTGTGTGTGTGTATAGTGTGTCTGTATAGTGTGTGTGTAGTGTGTGTATAGTGTGTGTGTGTGTGTGTAGTGTGTGTATAGTGTGTGTATAGTGTGTGTGTGTTTGTGTATAGTGTGTATAGTGTGTGTGTGTTTGTGTATAGTGTGTGTGTGTGTAGTGTGTGTGTGTCTGTGTAGTGTGTGTGTATAGTGTGTGTGTGTCTGTATACTGTGTGTGTATAGTGTGTG
This sequence comes from Odontamblyopus lacepedii, assembly GCA_034769755.1. Lineage (NCBI taxonomy): Eukaryota > Metazoa > Chordata > Actinopteri > Gobiiformes > Gobiidae > Odontamblyopus > Odontamblyopus lacepedii. The sequence goes on along the minus strand of CM068356.1, from coordinate 37,683,297 downwards.
TGTGTCTGTATAGTGTGTGTATAGTGTGTGTGTTTGTGTATAGTGTGTATAGTGTGTGTGTGTTTGTGTATAGTGTGTGTATAGTGTGTGTGTGTATAGTGTGTGTGTGTATAGTGTGTGTGTGTCTGTGTAGTGTGTGTGTATAGTGTGTGTGTGTCTGTATACTGTGTGTGTATAGTGTGTGTGTTTGTCTGTATAGTGTGTGTATAGTGTGTATAGTGTGTGTGTGTGTATAGTGTGTATAGTGTGTGTGTATAGTGTGTGTGTGTTTGTCTTTAGTCCATGGTGGGGACCAGCACCGTCATTCATGAAGTGACCATTAAATTCATTGCACAGAAGACCACAGGGAGGCGCTGTCAATGTTTCAGGGGTGACCCCACAATGCACAACAACCGGAAAAGTGTGCTTAAGTGTGCTTAGATGAAGTTTACTCAGTATCGCCCCCCTGCTGGTCGGACGCGGTACTGCAGGAACACACACTTTACACACAGTTGCACAAACACGAGACGGATTTAAAAGCTTTTATTGACAATTACACTGAGTTCATGCAGCAAGTCGATATTTGCAGTGTTGACTCTTCTTTTTCCAGACCTCTGCACTTCTCCCTGCAGCTTCACTCAACTTCTGGACCAAATCCTGACTGACGGCTCCATTCTGGCATAATCAAGGCTTTGAGTTTGTCAGAATTTGTGAGTTTTTGTTTGTCCACCGCCTCTTGAGGACTGACCACAAGTTCTCAGTGGGATTAAGATCTGGGGAGTTTCCTGGACCTAAAATCTTTATGTTTTGTTCCTGAGCCGTTGAGTTATTCCGTTTGCTTTATGGAAAGGTCCATCTGCTGGAAAAGGCTTTGTTCATCACCAAACTGCTCTTGGACGGTTGGGGGAAGTTGCTCTCGGAGGACGTTCTGGTACCAAAATGAATATTTGTGTCATTCTCCAAACTTTTGGCCACGACTGTAGAGAGTTATGAAAGACAGTCTGTCACAGCAGTAATCTCCTAGTTTCCTGTTTCAGTTAGTCGTAAATAAAGATGTTTATGTCACAGACTCATCTGTTCAGCTTCACTTTGTGGAGGGTGGAGGGAAATGTGGGACTGTTCTTTTTTCAATCACTTAAAGCGCTTTGTGCTGCATTTTTGTATGAAAAGTGCTCTATAAATAAAGTTTGATTGGTTGAAGAAAAAAGCTTTATTCACTACAAAAAAAAAAAAATCAATAATAAGAAAAAAAAACAATTTTGAGGTAAAATGTCCTATTTTAAGTGAAATTTTCTGCCAGTGCAGTAAGAAATTTTCACTTACCAAGTTTTCTTAAAACAAGACGAAATATGAGTCTTGTTCTAAGCAGAAAACACGAGTTTCAAGTATTTTTCAAGATTTTTCCCCTTATTGGTTTGAGGAGGAAGTTAAAGAGGCTTAACCTGGACTGAGTTAATATAAAAAGTGCTTAGAATAAGTTGTAATATGTAGATAAGATAAATCAGGATGGAATATCTTGAAACAAGTAAAAAAAATCTCATCTTATTGAGTAAAAAAATCTTAAAATTGATCTTTTAAGATGAATCTGCTTAATTCAAGTCAGTTTAACTTTGCTAGAAAATCCTTTTTTGTCATGTTTTTGTGACTCCAGCCTCCAGGAAACTTTCATCAGCACCGAAACCGGGGAAAACTCGGCTCAGACGCTGTCGGGAGGTAAGTCAGTGCTGACGCGACTCTATTTGATTTATTTATTTATTTATTTATTGCTCATGCATCAACTCAAAGAGAAGAACAACAACAACAAAAAAACAAAAAAACAGTCCATATTCCAGCCACTACTCGCCTCGTCTTTGCTGCATGAACAAAAGGAACAGGAAGAAGATAAATCTGATAAACCTGCTCCTTTCACAGATCCAAAAAATTTAACATTTCTTTAATAATTAACCTCCACTGCAAAACCAACACAAGTCACCTGAGCCACGTGTAAATATATGACATTATCTTTCTTCACTCTCCTCAGTTACGTCGTCCATCATTATTTTATCCTTATACAGACTCTGCTGACGGAGACGTGCAGATTCATGTGAAAAAACACAAACTATCACTTTAACGCTGCTGAGTGTGTTTGTTTTGGAGCAGAATTTGAAAATGGAATCTCAGAAACCAAATGTATTGTGCGTTTTCAAATCCGTTAATGTGAAAGGGGAAAGGCGGAGGTTCTGGGTCCCTGTACTTTTTCCTTCATTCATTATTCTATTTTGGGAGCGGCACGAGAAATGAAAAAGGACTCGATGATTTTTTATGATTGAAAGTAACTTGTGAAATGGAATCCAGCGCCATGTTTTGACATTTTTTTGTTATTGAAAATGAATTATTGAACCGCGACATGGCGTCTTTGGAGGCACATTATAGCCGCATAGGCCGCAGCCTCCTGAAGCCGCATAGGCCGCAGCCTCCTGAGGCCGCACAGGCCGCAGCCTCCTGAGGCCGCACAGGCCGCAGTCTCCTGAGGCCGCACAGGCCGCAGCCTCCTGAGGCCGCACAGGCCGCAGCCTCCTGAAGCCGCACAGGCCGCAGCCTCCTGAAGCCGCACAGGCCGCAGCCTCCTGAAGCCGCACAGGCCGCAGCCTCCTGAAGCCGCATAGGCTGTAGTCTTCGAACACACCTCCGTGGACCGCAGGCCGTGTTGAAACGGGACAGGTCCAGCCCACGGAGCCGCGCCCGACGCCCAGCAACCGAGACACGCTGCTAATGCTAATGCTAATGCTAATGCTAACAACACACACCTGCAGATTACGCACACAGATCATTAACAAAGATTACGCACGGGTCATCAAACTGTCACATTTTGAGAACAAGTTATTCTAATAATTCTAATCCACATTTTATGGCTAAAATATTGCTGTTTCTCCAATACATCTAAAATAGGCTAAATTACCTTAAAGTTTCAAAAACAGTGATGAGATGTGCATGAAGTATTTTTAAATTGATAAGGAATTACATGTATACAGGGAATGCATTTAAGTCATTTTATAAAGACTCCTTTGAGAAAAAATGGTTTATTAAACAATCAAATAAACTTCTGGAAATACTTTGTCATAATATGAAACATTAAACCCGTCACACACACACACACACACACATACACAAAATGCATTCATAGATTAATAATAAATAAATAAAACATGTCAGTGCACTCCCATTGTGAAACTTTTTTTTTTTACAGAAGCAGGTGCCAATCCAAAATGAACAAATTATCTGTGCCAAATATGATCAGATTGAATAGTGCTTCACTGCAGGACAATAGTACATTCTTATAGTACAGGTAAGTATAGTTACTATTAAAAGACACATCAGATAACTGGGACATCTCACCATGAATCAAATGTCACAGTGAAAAACGTTCAGATAAACTTATTCTGAACCTAAACTGCACGGAGACATCACTATTAGGACACATTCAGGACAGCAGCAGACAGCGGTGCAGGAAGCCAGATGCACCCAGAGGGCCCACAGGTCTTCTGCAGGTCGTGACTCTGCGGGTCGTGACTCTGCAGGTCGTGACTCTGCGGGTCGTGACTCAGAGGTTGTGACTCTGCAGGTCGTGACTCTGCGGGTCGTGACTCTGCAGGTCGTGACTCAGGGGTTGTGACTCTGCGGGTCGTGACTCTGCGGGTCGTGACTCTGCGGGTCGTGACTCTGCGGGTCGTGACTCTGCGGGTCGTGACTCTGCGGGTCGTGACTCTGCGGGTCGTGACTCTGCAGGTCGTGACTGCAGGTCGTGACTCTGCAGGTCGTGACTCTGCAGGTTGTGACTCTGCAGAAGTCCTCAGTGACTCTGGACATGGACAGTGGAGACATCTTGTATCTTCTGAAGGAGGAAGAGCAGAATGAACCTTACGTCTGATCGGTTCTGTTGGTTCAAAGTCCTGTCCTGCAGAGTGAAAACCTGTAATGACACATTAAGAAAACTACCAACTATTACAGGAAAATGAGGTCCACAGAGCAAAGTACATTCACATCCAAAGTGTGTTGTGTCCTCATCCAGGAAGCTGCAGATGAGAAAAGAAAATTAATATAAAACATTTCAAACAGTTTTCTCATTGTTATATTAAATGTGACTGGCCTAACAGACACAGGTGTCAGTATAATGTATTCCCAGAATGAAATGCATGTGTGGGAGGCTTATATTACGTGATTTACAAGTAAATATTATTATACTGCATGAAATAATGCCTGTTTTTACCTTACCTCCGAGCTGCCCCTGTCCGTGAAAACGTGGCGTTTCTTCCTCTTTAATCACTCCATGGTCTTTTCACCTAACGGTAAAAAAAAAATTAGTGTTTGATGGAAATCTGTCCAAATATGAAAGTCTGAGCGGACTTGCTTAGCTGTAAATTACGAGCCAAACTTTTAGCTCAAAGCTCCAAAGTTCACGCAGTTAAAAACAAACTTTTTGGACAGTTTTGTGGGAGTTATGGCCGTATTTTAAGTTTACCGTTGTGTCAGTGGTGATTTCCAGTAGTTAAAAGTGTGCACTCACGTGTCTGCTTTTCGCTCCGTGAGGCTGCAGCTTTATGAATTGGGACACGGCTCTTATCTTCGCGTGAGTCAGACGCTGTAATGAACTTCCGGGTGAAACATACCATGAAATTCAAATAAGGAATAAATAAAATATTACAAATTGAAAACGATCAGAAACGTATCCATTTTTCTAATGCCACAATTTGACAACGGTAATACATTTTGAAAACAAAATAGAGCCCTATTTAAAAATGAGAGCCCAGTTTAAAAATTTATCAGAAATCTGTTAAAGAGGAACAGAGGAAATATTTTTCAAACTTGGTTTTGACAATAATCCTATTTTATTTCAAACAATTGGGTCTGTTTTGAACCCATCCAAATCCACTATTTTAGATTCTTGTTCTGAAAAATGTGAACAGTTTTTATCTTATTTCACAGAGAAAGTTGCGTTGATTAGAGCCAACTTAAACCGTCCTTCTGCTGTTGCACGAATAAGCATGTCTTGCTCAGCTATTTTTTGTAAATTTGAGCCAGTGTCTTTGGTGTTTCTCTCTAAAATCGCTAATGAGCTTAAAGCTTCGTCCAGTCCTATTGACCCCGTCCCTCCAAGGTTATTTAAGGAGGTATGGACAACAATTGGCTCGAGTGTATGTGAAATTATGAACAGCAGTCTTGTCTCTGGTGTTGTACCTTCATTTTTTAAAAAGGCTGTAATCGAACCTCTCCTTAAGAAACCAAGTTTGGACTCATCAAATGTTTCAAATTTTCGTCCAATCTCTAAGCTTCCTTTTTTGGCTAAAGTATTGGAAAAATGTGTTCTTTGTCAATTGCAGCGTTTTTTAAAAGCACACGGCATTTTAGAACGTTTCCAGTCAGGATACAAAGCCCTGCATAGCACGGAGTCTGCACTTTTAAAGGTTTTTAATGACCTATTTTTATGACTGATGGTGGTAGCTCTGCCATTTTAGTGCTTTTAGACCTGACTGCTGCTTTTGACACAGTCGACCATGCAACTCTTTTAAACCGCCTTGAAGACTGTGTGGGTGTCAGGGGGGCCGCCTTAAACTGGTTCAGGTCTTATCTTTCTGGGAGATCCTGCACTGTCAGGCTGGGGGACTCCACCTCGTCTGCTGCTCCGTTGCACTGTGGAGTCCCCCAGGGGTCAATTCTTGGCCCTATTCTTTTTACCCTCTACCTGCTCCCACTCGGTGCAATTTTTAAAAAGCATGGCATTTTATATCATTTTTACGCCGATGACTGCCAGATTTATCTTCCGATTTCTAAGCACGCGAAAGGCCCCCTGACACCCTTGTTGAACTGCCTTGGTGACGTCAAGGTTTGGTTGGCCCAAAATTTTCTCTGTTTGAATGAAGGGAAAACTGAAATTGTGCTCTTTGGGCCACTGATCCCTCATTGGACTTGGGCCCCTTTAAAGATAATGTTCATCCCTTCACCACCAACCTTGGCGTCACCATGGACAGGGATTTTAAACTCAGCAAGCAGATCAACACAGTCGTTAAATCAGGCTTTTATCATCTTCGCCTTTTATCCAAAGTCAAGCCGTTTTTAAGTTTTAAGCACTTTGAACAAGTCGTTCACGCTTTTATTTCTTCGCGTCTGGACGACTGTAATGCTCTTTATACTGGCACATCACAAAATGCTCTTTCACGCTTACAGTTAGTCCAGAACTCTGCGGCACGACTTTTAACAGGAATCAAAAAACGTGAGCACATCACCCCAATTCTTGCGTCTTTGCACTGGCTTCCTGTTCATTTTAGAACTGATTTTAAAATGTTATTGTTTGTTTTTAAAGCTTTGAATGGACTGGCCCCGGATTACATCTCGGACCTCATCCAAATCTACACTCCGGCGCTCTGAGGTCTGAGGGCAGCTCCAGCTCGTGGTGCCTAAGACGAGGCTTAAATCCAGAGGGGACAGAGCTTTTTCTGTGGTTGGTCCTAAACTATGGAACGCCCTGTTCCCCCCCACGTCCGAGCAGCTCCACAGTGGAGTGTTTTAAGTCTTGTCTTAAGACCCACTTCTATTCTCTGGCTTTTAACACCGCGTGAGTTCTGTGGTCCTCTGTGTCTTTTATTGTATTCTAGGGTTTTTTATTATTTTATTGTTCTTAGAGTATTTATTTTTTATTAATTTTATTTTTTTAGTGTTTGTATCTTTTATTGTTTTTATTATTTTATGGTATATTTATTTGTATGCACACTGGTAGGGCATTTGATTACTTGTTTATTTTAAACAGTTTCTGTGGTTATTTGTTTATTTTAAATGATGGTTTTGTGCAGCACTTTGAAAACGCTTTCAGTTTATGAAATGTGCTATATAAATAAAGTGGATTGGATTGGATTGGATTTGTTCCCGTTAATAATGTTGCTGCTGCATTTTGAACAAGCTGAATGCTTTTTAGTAGCTTTTAGGGCAGGCTGCCAGCAGAGAGTTACAGTCTAATCTTGATGAAATAAATGCATGGACAAGCTTTTCTGCATCATTTTTGGATAAGATATTTCTAACTTTGGTGATGTTGTGGAGGTGGAAGATGCTGTTTTACAGACTTGGTTTATATGGGCTTTAAATGATAAGTCTTGGTCAAATATAACCCCCAGGTTCCTCACGGTGGAGCTCGAGGTCACACTGATGCCATCCAGGGAAACTATCTGATCTGATAGAGCCTCTCTCAGGTTTTTGGGGCCAAGTATAATAACCTCTGTTTTTTCAGGGTTTAGAAGGAGATAATTAACTGACACAAGCATTGAGCTTTTCCACATGTCACTGTGACCAGGTTTTATTGATAAGTACAACTGTGTGTCATCCGCATAATAGTGAAAGTTAATGCTGTGCTTTCTGATTACATTCCCTAGGGGCAGCATGTAGAGCATAAACAGAATGGGTCCAAGTACTGAGCCCTGCAGCACTCCGTAGTTCACATTAGTGCACTCTGAAGATTGACCATTTACATTGACAAACTGGTACCTGTCAGATAGATTTAAACCAGCACAAGGCCACTCCTCTAATCCCTACATCACATTCTGATCTTTGTAATAAGATGTTGTGGTCGATCGTGTCGAAGCTGCACTGAGGTCTAACTGAGGTCTCCAGGATTGAGAGCAGCCTATTGTCTGCAGCTGATAACAAATCATTTGTAACTCGAACTAATGCAGTTTCTGTGCTGTGATGGGGTCTGAATCCTGACTGGAAAATCTCAAATAGCTTGTTGTCCTGTAGGTGGGAACAAAGCTGTTTAGTTACAACTCTTTCTAGAACTTTTGCAACAAAAGGAAGGTTTGATATTGGTCTGTAGTTGGCCAGAAGGCCTGGGTCTAAACTGGGTTTTTTCAGAAGTGGTTTAATCACTGCATATTTAAAGGACTGTGGGACGTAGCCTGTCTCTAGCGAGGTATTTTGTAACCCTGGTGAGAAAACCCTGCTCCAGAGCCGTTCTCCTACTATTTAATATTGTAATGCCCCAGTACTCACAGGTAAGACAGGCACCGAGATCTCTTTAGAAGTGCTTTATTAACACGCAGGTTTAATACGAGCCGCTGTCACAGCCACAGCTCACGCTGAACACCTGGGCAAATGTGCTTACAACTCAGTCCCGCTCCTCTAGAATCCCCCAGAAAAACAGGTCACTCACTCCCGTTCCTGCCCACAGGACACACCCTCAGTACATCCCCAGCGCCCCCAATCGGCAAAACAGGGATGGTACATGTAACAGAACAAAAGAACACAATAGCTATAACAGAGCTATTACACTGCCTCCCCCTTTAAGAAACCCCTCGTCCACGAGGGGACATAATAAAGTCCTCAAAACGTGGGGGTCTACGTCTTGGTCTCCGTGGTCTGAGGGGGCTGGACACGTGGTCAGTCTCAGATGCGACATGTGAGTGGAAGGGAGGCACAGGAGGAGAACAAGGAGGGCCGTTGTGGTCAGCTGAATGTCCCGGGCTGCTTTGTGGGGACGCCCGCTGTTCAAATGACGGAACCCCCCCTCCCCTATAAGGAGCCAATCTATCGCGGTGGAGGACTATTTTCCTGCCTCTAGGGGGCACCTGGACTCTGTACACAACCTCCCCCACCCGCTCTAACACCCTACATGGGCCTTCCCAATGGCTATCAAATTTGGGACAGCGTCCTTTTTTCCTTTTGGGCGTGTAGACCCAAACCAAGTCCCCGGCATTAAAGTCTTTACCTTTACTTCTCACATCATAGTTCCTTTTTTGTCTCGTACCAGCTCTCTCCAGCTGGTCTCGGGCGAAAGTGTGAGCAGACTCCAGCCGGTCCTGCAGCTTCCTGGCATACTCTGGTCCTGGCGCATCCTCGGTGGTCCCTGGGGGTTGTCCATAAGCCAGCGCCGCTGGGGTCCGTAACTCCCTGCCCAGCATCAGCAGAGCAGGGGTGCAGTTGGTGGAGTTCTGGACAGCAGAGCGATAGGCCATCAAAACAAGAGGAATGTGCTTATCCCAGTCGCGTTGGTGAGCAGCGGTAAGGATGGCTAACTGCTGCTGCATAGTGCGATTAAAGCGTTCTACTAACCCATCGCTCTGGGGATGCAATGGTGTGGTGCGCGTCTTTTGCATGTTCAGGCGATCACACAGGGCAGCAAAGACTCTGGACTCAAAGTTCCTGCCCTGATCGCTGTGAATAATGTCGGGCATGCCAAACCGGCTGAACATCCCCTCCAAAAGTACATCCGCTACTGTCTCTGCCTCCTGGTCCGGCAGAGCATAGGCCTTAGGCCACTTGGTGAAGTAGTCCATCGCACACATCACATACTTCTTTCCCCGGTCTGACACTGGGAAAGGGCCCATAATGTCCACAGCTACCCTCTCCATGGGTGCACCCACTGCCTGCTGCTGAAGGGGGGCATGGGACTGGTCCAGGGGTCCTTTGTAGGCAGCACAATCATCACAACGCCGGCAGAAGTCCTCAACATCACGGCGGTGCTGGCCCCAATAATAATCCTGGCGTAGTCGACGTAGTGTCTTGGTGTTTCCGAAGTGACCAGAGCCAGCACCTCCATGGCACACCCCCAGCACTGCTTCTCTGAGGGCCCTGGGGACCACCACCTGCCATCTCTCCTCCCCAGTGGCAGGTTCCTTCCATGCTCGCTGCAGCACTCCGTCCACGACGCGAAGTGCCCTGAACTTACTCCACAGAGACTTTGTGGCCACCGAAAGTCCCATAACATCCTCCCAGGCAGGTCTCTCACCACTAATGACCCACTGGCGCACAGGATTCAAGTCCTTGTCCTTCTCCTGCTCAGAGGCCCAAGCAGCAGCACCCACAATCTCCACCGAGCAGCAAGAGGGTTCAGCTACAGCCGCCTCTCCCAAAAGCTCCTCTTCACGAGCATCTCTCCGTTCACAGTAGTTACACCCGGCTGGTGCACATGGTCGGCGGGACAGGGCATCGGCATTAGCATGTTGGGTCCCGGGGCGGTGAACAATCTCAAAATGGAAAGACTGCAGCTCCTCCAGCCAACGTGCCACCTGGCCCTCCGGTTCCCTAAAAGACATTAACCAGTGCAGAGCTGCATGGTCTGTTCTAATGGTAAATGGCACTCCACACAGGTAATACTTGAAGTGCCGGGCAGCTAGCACAACTGCCAGCAGTTCCCGCCTTGTCACACAGTAGCGCCGCTCACTCTTATTGAACACGCGGCTGAAATAAGCCACCACACGTTCCCCTTCAGGGCCGCTCTGCGACAGCACTGCTCCCATGCCGACATTACTGGCGTCTGTATCCAACGTGAAGGGTAATGTGGGGTCAGGAGGAGTGAGGACAGGGGCACTGATGAGGGCCTGTTTAAGAGCAAAAAATGCCTCCTGGCATTCTTTTGTCCATGCAAAAGGATGATTTTTCTGCAGAAGGCAGAACAAGGGCGCCCCAATGCAGGAAAACCCCCTGACAAACCTCCTATAGTATGAGGCCAGGCCCAGGAAACTCTTGAGCTGCTTCTGGTTGACCGGCACAGGCCAATCTTGGATGGCCTGGATCTTCTCCTGGAGTGTGCTGATGCCCTCACCATTGACTTTGTGGCCGAGGAACTCCACTTCCCGCTGCATGAAGTAGCACTTATCCGGATGCAGCTTCAGGCCTGCAGCAGCGATCCTCTCCAGCACCAGCCGCAGAGAATCCAGGGCTGCCTGGAAGGTCTTCCCATGGACAAGAACATCATCCAGATACACTAGGCACTCTTGGCGGGGAACATTAGCCAGAATGTGATCCATTAGTCTCTCAAATGTCCCTGGGGCATTGCATAGCCCAAAACTGAGGACCTTGAACTGCCAGTGCCCCCTGCTGGTGCTGAATGCCGTCTTCGGTCTCGATTCGGGGGTAAGGGGAACCTGCCAATAGCCGCTACGTAAATCCAAGGATCGAGAACCACGGCAGGCCCGACACTAAATCCAAGGTCTCATCCACACGTGGAAGGGGATAGCAGTCCTTCCTCGTCACCTTGTTTAGCGGCCTATAGTCCACACAGAATCTCCATCTTGGGCTCTTCTTCCTTGGGACCATGACCACAGCCGACGACCATGGGCTATCAGAGGGTTCGATTATACCGGCCTCCAACATGACTTGGACCTCTTTATCAGCAGCCTCCTGCCGAATCAGGGGCAGGCGGCGGGGTCGTACTTTGATGGGCCGGGCATCCCCTGTGTGAATGTGGTGCTCAAACAGGTGTGTAAGCCCCACCTCACTGTCATTAAGCGCAAACAAGTCTTTGAATGCCCACAGGACCTGCCACAGTTCAGTCTGCTGCTGCACATCTAGGCCGGCGCAGTTCTTCTCCCAGATCCCCCTGATGGCCTCCGCTCTGTCCTCCAGCACACTTGACTGTTGGGGCGAAGAGGCAAAGTGCTGCGGGGGCAAAGGGCTGGACATGGGCTGTAGAGGCAGGCTTGGCTGAACAGTCTTAGGGAGCACAGCTGTGCAGCAGGTGGGCGCTACTGGAGTTGGCAGGCTGTATGGTGAGATAAGCTGAACAGCTTGCCCCCCTGGAAGGGCCAGGATGCCCGCCCCCAGGTCCAGTATACAACCAATAAACCAGAGGAGGTCCAGGCCCAGGACAAACGGGTCTTTGATGTCAGCAACCCAGGCATGGAAAGTCACAAAAACACCACCGATGGTAAAGACAAAAGTCCCACGCCCTCTCGTAGCAGCGGTCTGCCCAGTCACTGTCCGCAATTTGACTGATGTTGGCTCTAAGATGGTGCCCTCCGGAACAACATCAGATCTCACGAATGTAGCTGTAGATCCTGTGTCAGCGAGGGCTGGGCAAGAGACATTCCCCACCAACACTGGAACATGGCAACGAAAGCCCATCTCTGTCCAGCCCACAGTCTCCACGGCATCCACGTGTGGTGATGCCTCACGGTCCCCTTCGTCTGAGGGAAATGGTTCCCGGTGGATGGTAGGTGGGGCCTGTGTCATCCGGGCTACACAGACCCTCTCCCGTTTCCCTGCTGTCCTTTAGCCTCTGGACAGCGACGAACAGTGTGACCGGGCTGGCCACATCCCCAACAGGTGGGTGGGGGTGCAGGGGCACACAGTTTATCGGCACCCCTGGGAGTCACAGACAGAGACTTCACGGCGTATATCAGCTCCTCTGCCCATGCTGGTTTACAATCTGATGCCTCTCTAGTGGCTGGAGCAACCGCCACAGGTGCAGGTGCAGTATGCTTTGTGGTGTAAATGGCAGTCTCCCTCTCCAAGGCCAATTCCAGTGCCTGGCTCAGAGTAACAGGGTGGGCGAGCTGCACATGCAGACGAAGTTCAACTGGGGTCAATGCGTGCACAAATTGGTCACGGACAAGTTCACTCTGGATCACACCCGGCAAAGTGGTATAGGCACGCCTGCCCAGGCTCTCGATCTCATGGGCGAGTGAGCGGAGCGACTCACCCGGCTGCCTCACACGAGTCTTGAATTCACAGCGCAGAGAGTCTTTTAGATTAAACACACCAAAGCGCCTTTGCAGGGCTCCCACTAGCATAGCATAGTCCTCTCTCTCCTCCGGGGTCAGGAGCAGTAGGCACGCAGCTGCATCTTCAGTCAGAGACAGCGCTAGTTGCACTGCCTTCATCTGGCCGGACCAGGCCGCTGCCGCGGCCAGCAGCTCAAACTGTGCGAGGTACGCCTCCAGGCTCCCTCTGCCGGAGAATTTCAGAGTCATTGAGCCCACCAAGACCAGAGGATGGGCGCCACCATCTTTGTTAACATTCTGGTCCGCTGCGCGTGCAGGAGGCTCCGCAGCGGGACAAGCTGCGCCCCAAAGGCGGGAATCAGAGGGCTCCGGGTGCGGTGAAACCAGGTTCCCCGATGACATTCGAGCGCAAGCTGCCATATCTATGGAGCACTGATCGGCCTCTTTCTTCACCTGTAGTCGGGCGTTCTCCCTGGGAAACATTTTCTCCAGTTCCACGGCGGTAGGGACGAATCTCGAGCTTCTGACACCAATGTAATGCCCCAGTACTCACAGGTAAGACAGGCACCGAGATCTCTTTAGAAGTGCTTTATTAACACGCAGGTTTAATACGAGCCGCTGTCACAGCCACAGCTCACGCTGAACACCCGGGCAAATGTGCTTACAACTCAGTCCCGCTCCTCTAGAATCCCCCAGAAAAACAGGTCACTCACTCCCGTTCCTGCCCACAGGACACACCCTCAGTACATCTCCAGCGCCCCCAATCGGCAAAACAGGGATGGTACATGTAACAGAACAAAAGAACACAATAGCTATAACAGAGCTATTACAATATTCAGAACACTTTGCGCCGACATCATCACGTTAGTGACGTCGTCACGTGACCGCTGTACCGCCAATCAGGCAGCATATTAACAGGAAGTTAGACGCGCCGGTCAGCGCGAGGCATAGGATTCCAGGGCAGATGCTACAGGTGGGTTAAAGTTACTTTTATAGTTTATTTCGCTGTATTTTGTCAGTTCATTAAATGCAATTACTGTCGGAACTTTAGGAGCTGACTACTGGGTCCCGACCACTACGGAAAAGAGCGCGAGTACGCGTTAAAACCTGAATTGGTGAGTTGTGCTAACATGTAGCTTAGCCTCTCATTCAAACGCATGAGTTAGCCTAGCCTAGCCGAGTCCATTGATTTGAATGGAGCGGTTAGCCTTGTCTTTTATGCCTATTTCTCCAAATGTATTTAACTAAGTGAAGTGCAATTTATATTGAGTTTTTACCAACTTATTGTCTAACTGTGTATGAATTTTGGTTGTAATTGGATACATTTTAAGGCCCAAACTTAGTAATTGGTTGGAGCCTGTTGATTCTAATGCAGTATATGGCACTTCATGCACTTTAAAGGGTACACTTAGTACTGTTATTTCTTGGATTTAATTGTTCATACAATACATGGATAATTGAACAACATGATGATTCACTACATATGCTAATGTTATTTATTATGAACTTTTGATATTGATCCTCAATATTTAGCACTGATATTGGTACATTGATTGATTTATAAATACACTGTTTATTTATTGATGGATGGAATTATGATGTGCACATGATTTCTTGATTTGGTCCTGTTCTTGTGCAGGCCAGGTCGGATGGCGAGCTAGAACCTTGAGGAACTGAACTGAACTCAGGCAACAGTCCTGGCATATACCCTCAGCCCGGACACAGTATCGTGACCCTCACCTGCTCGGTTGGGCCGGTAGGAGGCTCCTGTAGCCGCCCTTTACATTTGTACCCCGTTTTGAACTCTTTTGTCTGTTTGCACGGCTCGTGGCTACTCATTGTGGACCCTATTCATACTCGCACTCGCACTTTCGCACAACCTACCTCAGCACTATATGGACAATCTCCACGCCACGAACTCTTTGCGTGTCATACGTCAGACAAATCAATACTCGAGCCTTTTCTGCTGTTTACATATGGACTATTTAAATTGCTAAGGCAGAGTCTTTTGAATGTACATTTTTCTGAACTCGGATTATGAATCTATATATTTTTTCCTGAATGGCCATTCTTCGTACTATGCATGCATTTGTATTGTCTTTGAATTTGTATGTCTTTTCAATATATGGTACCAGCAACTTTAAATAACTGTCTCAGTCCTTGTTTTTCACTCCACTCCTAGAGTCGATATCTAGAGCCTTCTGAACTAGCCCAATCCAACTTTAACGTTAGCTATAATCGCATTGTTACCTACTTATTACCAGCTCAGTATTATTAGCTTTGGGTAACATATATGCTACAATTTACTATATTCAGTATAATATCATTAATTAGGGGGAAAGTTTCTTTAAAAAGCTGAGTGGGTATTGGGTCTAGAAGACAAGTTGAAGTTTTGGAGGACATTACAACTGATGTGATCTTTGCTTGGTCTACTGTGGAGAAGCAGTCCAAACTTTTAGCTGGCTTTACAGAGGCCTCTAATTCCAAAGCTTTAACTTGATCAGGGCTGATTGTGGGAGCAATTTTATTTAATTTGTCTCCGATAATTGTGATTTTATTATTGAAAAATTTTAGAAAGTCATCACAATTTAGAGTAGCCGGAATACACGGTTCTACCGAGCTGTGGCTGGTGGTCAGCCTGGCTACAGTGCTGAACAAAAACCTGGGATTGTTCTGGTTTTCTTCTATTAGAGTTGAGTAATATCTGGTCTTAGCCTTACGTAGGCCCTTTTATAAATGAAGAGACTATTTTTCCAGGCATTCAGAGACTGCTCTGAGCTGGAGTGGCACCAGATCTTTTCTAATTTGTGGGCTGTTTGTTTAAGAAGACAAGTTTCAGAATTAAACCATGGTGAAACTCGATTTGGTTTAGTAACTTTTTGTTTTAGTGGAGCTACTTTGTCTAGAACTGTTTTTAATGAGAGCATTGCTCTGTCAACAAACTGATCGGTCACTGTGGGACTGGAGCTGTGGAAGCTGCTTCCTTCACACTCACTCAGCATAGAGCTGAATATTGGCTGAATTTTGTCCTTAAACTCTCCTACAGATCGATCATTTAATGATCTTTTATTCTGAGTTCTATTTATTGGCACGGTGAAGCCCTCAAGGATGAGCTGAAAGGTGATCAGAGAATGATCTGAAATTAAGGGGTTGAGGGGGAAACACTGAGCTGACCAATGTCTATACCATAGGGTAAAACAAGGTCCAGGGTGTGACTGTGTGTGGTTCATTTACATTTTGAGTGAAACCAGTGTTTCCTATTAGAGTTGTAAAGGCATGTGCTAGACTGTTAGTGCTGTCATCAGTGTGAATGTTAAAATCCCCGACTATTAGAATTTTGTTTGAGTCTAATATTATACTGGATAGAAATTCAGAAAACTCAGTTAAAAAATCTGAGTATGGGCCAGGGGCCGGTAAATAATCACAAACATGATTGGTTTCTGTTTCTTCCAGTCTGGCTGCTTGATTGACAGTGTAATACTTTCAGATGAGTTCTGCACATGTTTAGGTTTAGGACTCAGAAGGAAACTGGACTGTGATATGACGGCTGCTCCTCCGCCTCTACACAAACTCCTGCTGTATGAAAGTTTACATGAGTGGGGCCGTGGCTTCATTTAGGCTCACAGACTCTTCTGGTTGGAGCCAAGTTTCTGTTAGGGCAAGTAGATCAATTTTATTATCAATAATTATATCATTTACTAAGAGCTTTTGAAGAGAGAGACCTGATGTTTAATACGCCACAGTTAACACCATTTATTTGTTGTTTATTACTTTTACTATTGGTAGTTATTTTTATTAGATTTTTGGAGATTGCTTTTTTTATAAGTGGGCGACTGCTTTTGATGGGGCGAGGAACAGATACAGTCTCTGTTTGCTGCACTAAACCTGAACACTGGACTTGCACGTGATTGAGAGGAGGAAGCTCAGAGGAGTGTTCTGAACTACTGCTCTGTGCCCAGGTCCCACCTCTGGTTTGTCAGATGAAGCGAAGATGCTGTCGGTCATATTTCTAGATCAGACAGCAGAGCCCTCCCAAGTGGGATGGATGCCGTCTTTGGAAATGAGACCTGGTTTTCCCCAAAACACACGCCAATTATCAGCAAAGCCTATGTTGTTTTCGGGGCACCATCTCGATAACCAGCGGTTAAATGATGAAAAGCGGCTGTGCATTTCATCACTGGTCAAATTCGGTAGGGGACCAGAGAATATTACGGCATCCGACATCGACTCGGCGAGTTTGCACACCGATCCTACGTTCACTTTGAGCAGCTCTGATTGTCTCCGCCGGGCGTCATTACTGCCAACGTGAATCACGATACGACGGAACCTACACTCACTCTGGGCTACATCCTAAGGTGTCCTTCGATGTCACCCACTCTGGCCCCTGGTGAACACCTAACTGTGGCCGCTGGCAGCCTCACGTCCCTGACTGTAGAACTGCCAATTACCAGAGTCGTTGGTGCAGCCGGTGTGTTGCTGAGGGGAGCAAACCTATTCTACCTGCTTCTACCGCTTCTACCTGCTCTAGCCTGGCCTCCAAAGATAAAAACAAACTACACTTAATACACCTGGTGCTTTTCGCTAAAGGAGGCAGGTGACTCACTGTACATACGGCAAGCTGAGCAGAACAGAGGGGCGAGCGAAGAGAATTATGAAAAACTTAATTGGAAAGAAAACACAGAATATATACATACTAAAATATCAATCAATCAATCAAACTTTATTTACAGAGCGCTTTTCATACAAAAATACAACACAAAGCACTTTACAGTGATTGGGCTTTGAAAACTGCCTCAGTATTTGAATTTTGGGAAAATCAGGTCCAAGCGTAATTCCAATGTGCAAAGTCCCGTAATCCTGATTCCGAACAGTTAGATCCTCTGTGTCTGAAGAACTCGCAGGTTCGCCCGACCCTGCTTGTCTTGTTAAAGTGTCAGTTTTGTTAAAAGACCAATTTATCGAATCCAGAGTTAATTTAGTTTTGGAGAGTAAAGCGGAGAGAGTCGAGGAATAAGACACATTAGACAAGACGAGACATAGAAACAAAGCAGGAAAGATCAGGGGCAGGAGAGGAGAGGAAAAGCGTCCACCCTCCCCAAGAGCCAGAAAAAAAAACAATATAAAAAACATGATGTTCTGTTCTGAGATCTGGGGTAATATTCATAATAATACAATAATATTTCATGACATTTTATAAAGTTGTGCTCCTGTACACATGTAACCCCCACACACATCTCTCACTCCAGACATTTATCTTCCTCCACACACTGAAGTGAGCCTCACGTCTGCTCGCTTTTTCTGTCCAGCTCCACAATTAACATCCATATTTTTGTTCAGTGATGTAAAAATGTGTGAAAAACGTTTGGACTGTTTTACACTGAGGAGAGTGAGTCTGTCGGAGCGCACAGAGACGCTGAGGAGCCATAACCCCACCAGATCCTAAACCCAGGGATCAGAGTGTGAGTGGATGTGGTGCTGAAGGTGTGGAGGTGGGTCAGTTGGTCAGAGGAGACTGTGTAGAAGGACAGAGAGCGAGCAGGACAGTCCACAAACACTGCCACTGTCCCAGAAGAGGAGGACCAGGGCTCAGGGAGGGGGGTTCGTCTGTTATTATGAAGAACAGAGAAACCAGATTTAGAACAGAACAGACTCCAGGACTGATCATTGTGTCCAAACAAACTGTCATCACCTCCTCCTTTCCTTCTGATTCTTCTGTCAGACACTGAAATAAAAACCCTTCCACTCCACTGGACCTCCCAGTAACAGCGACCAGTCAGACCAGTGGAACACAGAATCTGAAACCAGCGCTCAAATCTGTCCTGATGATCTGGATACGGCTGCTTCTCTCTCACAAGTGTCACCTTCTTGTTGTTGTCGGACAGTTGGAGGTTTCTGTGAGCTGTGTTTGGATCCAGAGTGAGATCACAGAAATCTGATGGAGAGAAGACACAACACAGCAGCAGTTAGTCCCCTGTCCACTGTCAACATGAGACACACGTTTAATTCTGCACCACACGGCTCCATTTGTTCATGAACCATGGATTTAAAGACTTTCACTCGTTCAGGATTCAGCTCTTTTCTGTCTTTGTTCTTTTATTTCTTCATCCTTCACTTTTGTGTTTGGCTCAGATTTACTGGAGGAAAAACATTTCCTTTCACAGCCCCACACCTGTTTAGTCCTGGTTTAGTCCTGGTTTAGTCCTGGTTTAGTCCTGGTTTATTCCTGGTTTATTCCTGTTTTAGTCCTGGTTTAGTCCTGGTTTAATCTTGGTTTAGTCCTGGTTTAGTCCTGGTTCAGTCCTGGTTTAGTCCTGGTTCAGTCCTGGTTTAGTCCTGATTTAGTCCTGCTTTAGTCCTGGTTTAGTCCTGGTTTAGTCCTGGTTCAGTTTTGGTTTAGTCCTGGTTTAGTCCTGCTTTAGTCCTGCTTTAGTCTCTGCTTTAGTCCAGGTTTAGTCCTGGTTTACTTCTGCTTTTGTCTTGGTTTAGTCCTGGTTCAGTCCTGGTTTAGTCCTGGTTTACTTCTGCTTTAGTCTTGGTTTAGTCCTGGTTCAGTCCTGCTTTAGTCCTGGTTTAGTCCTGGTTTAGTCCTGGTTTAGTCCTGGTTCAGTCCTGCTTTAGTCCTGGTTTAGTCTTGGTTTAGTCCTGGTTCAGTCCTGGTTTAGTCCTGCTTTAGTCCTGCTTTAGTCCTGCTTTAGTCCTGGTTTAGTCCTGGTTTAGTCCTGGTTTAGTCCTTTTTGTCCTGCTTTAGTCCTTGTGGTTATTATTAATTATTCTTTTACTTCATGTAATCTGTATTAAGAGATGATCCTGTGGTCTTTATTTGTCTATACATGCTGTACTGTAGGAAAGTGAACTTTGGTTCCTTTGAACTCACTAACCTGAGAATAACGCCAGCAGTTCCACATCTGTGTTTACCTTTGTGTTACCTAAATGTACATGAATCAATATTCTTATCTGCAATGTACGAATAAATAGAGGCATCTCTGGTGGTGTTGAGAAAGAGATCAGAGACACGTCTCATAGAATCAAATGTAAGGGCCTATACCTCCTGAAAATAAAAGTCCGGTGTTTGAACACGTCAGGCCTTCTTATTTATTGTTTCAAGGGTCCTCAACCGAGAAACTCACAGATTTGGTGACACCCGACGGTGATTCTTGAGGACTGGACCTTACCGGATCATCTCTCCACAGATCTTCCCGGAAAAGCATCGCAACGAACGCGTTCTATATACAAACGGTATGATAAGAGCCTTTTTTCTAGAATTCCTGTCAAATTGGTCAAAAGATGAAATTAATGTGATGTACTGGGACTTCTGTGACTTTAATCAAATAGTATACTATAAATCAGTAATTCACTACGCTTTTCGTACTTTCGGCGTAAAATAAATGAGGAAAGACGATAATTAGGACATAAATGCGCTTTTTGGCAATGTTTTCGGCGTAAAAAAAATTTATTAGGAAGAACAAAGCCGATAAATATGCTTTTTGATTACCTTTTTCGCCGTAAAAGAAATCAGGAAGAAAATTATTTTTTAAAGAAAGAACAAAAAAAGGGACTTTTTATCAACTTTATAAAAAGAAGGCCTATATATAACATAAAAAAAAAAAAAAAAAAGAAGGATTTAGGATGTCGTCTCAGAAATCACTATACATAACTTTATTGTTACAGATAGTGGTTGTTTTTAGAAAGGCAGAGAATGTTCAAGGGGAACCTATTAAAGTAACCTACACACAACACGGAAATGACATAGTTTGTCGTTGTAAAATTAATGATCTATTTCGCAAATTGGCATTTTATACGAACACTGTGAAACAGGGTCATTAATAAGTGATATCGAATTAAGTGACTCAACGGGGAAAAAACAAGAAATTGCCACTCACTCCCCCTATTATAGAATTCACTCCAAGGTTTGTGACTCAGTAAACAATACCGTGGAGCTAAAAGATAAGGAAACAGAAATAGTCCTTCGGTGTACGTGGTCAACCAGAAACATACGTTCAAACATGGGATGCATATGTTTTTCCTTTCCCCATGGTAATGTAGAAACTAGTACCAACAATAAATGTGATAACACCGTACACATAATACATACTACAGAAGGGAGTGTTAAAGAAACGGTAGACACAGAGAGAGGGAAAGACAGAACAGCATCCACTGCAGAAGCAGAAGCAGGGGAAGCAGATAAATCATTAACCATAGAACCTGACCTCAGTTTTGACCTCTTCAGTACAAACTCACAGGACGAATTTATGGGCCTTCCCACAACTCTTAACACCTACTGCTACGTCCGCTGGCGGCGAAGCTGAAACAATAAGTAACAATTCAACAGATACTGGTGGTTTAAATGGGGATCTGTTCGATATCCAGTCAATAAAAAATAGAATTAGTGCACTCGTGGGGAAGGTCACTTCTACGGTAGGGGCAGTTTCTGAGCCCATTTCCATACAAAACTCTAATTTACAGCCCATACTTGAAAAACTAAAAGCAGAAATAGTGAGGTAAATAACTAAGAGTTTGTGTCCATCAAATTCATCAAGTATTGCTAAAACGTTAGAAGTTTTAAGGGAGGAGTATGATCTATTAAAAGTCACTTTGAGGGGGAGTTTTCACTACGCTGTAATTTTACTTATCTCAGTCCTTTTAACATTAACAAGCGTAATAACAATAGTCGTGTTGTTCTGTCGGCTTTGGCCACGGGCCTCTAAAGTTTTGATGATGATTCCTGATTCCACTTCCATTTTAAGTTCAGAGTTTGAGATGCAGAGAAGGGAGGAAGATTCAGACTCAGATGAGTAACAGATTAGGGATTGCATCTGGTTTTGGGGCTGTTCAGGGATCTGTGACTGCTGTTGCTGTTTTAACCAGCGCCGCCATGCACCAGCCTATGTCTGTGCATTTAATGTTGAATTATGCTCAAATCATTCGGAGACGGGCCGTCTCACTTTGCTCTGTGCTGTGAATGTGTGTTTGAAGCGGGTCTGGGGCACCTGTTAATGATTGGCGAGCTGGGAGACGTGGTCGTGCTGTCTGTGCTCCATTGCCATGGGAGCTTGGGTTGTGGCCTGTGGGTTAGGTTCTTCAGGGGATTCCGGGGCATGAACTGCTCACACTGAAAGTGTGGATGGTCTTTTGCTTTGGAGAAGGGCTCCTGGGAGCTTGACCTGTGGTGACTCCTGAGTTGTCATGGGCGGGGAGCGTGATAGTGTGGTTCGGCTCGTGACTCGCTGATTGTTGATAAGATGTTTTGGACTTTGTGCTTTGAGTGCGCGCTTGCGTGCGCGGGTATGACACGGCCTGCTCAGAGTGATCAGCAGTGTTGGGAAAGTTACCTTTAAAAGTGCATTCCATTACGGTTCACGGGTTACATGTAGTGTGTAACGTAAATTATTAAATTATTCAAAATAAGCAATGTAACTTGAATATTTTGAACTATTCTATATTGTCACGCCTTTGAAATGACAAGAATGCTGCAAATACTCCCTGCTAAGTAACTGTAATTCAAAATTACCATCCAATGAAGCAGTAACTATGACAAAATACAGTTACTTATAAATGTATTCCAATTATGTAATACCAGTATATGTAATTCACTACTTCCCAGCACTGGTGGTTAAGTGAGCTATTTTTCTAAATATAAAAGACAATGTCTGGCTTTTCACCTTGTTTGAGTTATTCTTGATCTTGATGGGCTGTGTTGTCTGCCAATGTTAAGATAGATTAAAAACAACAGCTGATTTAGTTTTTATTTCGGCCTTTTCTCCTTGCACGGTCTATGCTCCACTTATGACAAAATTGTTAAACTTCAGTCAAAAAAAAGGTAATAAACATATAAACAGTGTGCAGGCATTGTGTGCAAAAAATAGATTTCACTGATTCAGAATGACCTGCTTTTTCCCAAAATTTATCATGAGTAATTTATAAAATGTAGACAATTTTCAACACTAAATTTGAGCTATATGTAAGAAAGGGTTAATTACAGAATGCTGTTGTTTTTATTAATGACATAATGTATTTTATTTTTTGAAAAGTAGATTTCTGCTTCTCTTACAAGTTGCACTGGCAGATAATTTAGCTTGTTGGGTGAAGAGGTGCTAGGGTCATGGTGAAACGGACTTTTGTCCGAGGTCATTCAGGGCCTGGCTGGATTCATTTTTGTAAAACGCACAGACTGGGAGGGTGATTTAAAGCTGCTGGTTGAAATTTGTTTAGTATTTGGTTAGTATTGAATTAACAAAGTGAGGTTCCGAAAACATAATTGTCATAAGTTAGAGGCAGAGTGAAGTCAGGTCATGAGGGACACTGCTAAAACTAAATTTCATAATGTAAAAATCAATTCCATTCTTTAGTCATTAATAGTCGTTCATAAAAACTGATAAAATAATGTGCCAAAAGCTAAATCTACATTGCCAAATTAACAATTGTTAAAATACGTACATGTTTTGCTGAGGCTCTACACTGCAAAGAATGATTTTCCAGTAGAATTAAAATGAAAGGTTTTGTTTTTTTGGAAAGGCTTTTTGCAGTGTACAGACTGACTCATCACCATTGTTGTGAAAAAGCAAAATAAATAAAGTAAATGAATAATGATCCCAGTCAACTCTGTGTCTCAATTCGACCTGACTCTATTTCAGAAATAATAAATTAAGAATAAAATAAAACTACTAAATATTAGGCTAAATTAAAACGGTTAAAATCAATAATCATAATTAAAAACTAAAAGTAATGTTGACACCTTTCAAAACCATATAAAGCAAAATCTTCTTCTCCTTTAAAAAAAAAAAAAATCAGACTAAGGATAGAAAGTGAGGATGGGAGAAGAAGTCCTGCGCGATCAAAATCTTAGTGCATACAGATAGATAAACAATTCATCCAAATAGTGATCCAATCAAATTAAAACAACATTCAGTTTACATTTAAACAATAACAGTAAAGAGTAAAAGTATATTACTACAGATATGTCCCAGTTCATCACTTTAGACCAATTGATGGAATTCTGGAATGGCAAGGCGCTTGAAGAAGAACCAGACCAAAAAGGCGATTGAGACCCAATCCACCATCCAAAGCATTATCAAGAAGGACATTAAGAAGAAGATGATCCATAAAAACATGGCAATAATGGAAGATCAATGGAGAAACATAAAAATGATTACAAGGAGAACATTAAGCAATGCAAACTGGAGCTGACCCAAACTGCTATGACGAGGAAAATGAACTTACTAAAAATAAAGAGCTATAAGAATGAGATGAGACGCTGATTGAAAATACAAAAGTACGAAAAGGAGATGGGCGTGGCAAAAAGTACATACATACATACATACACACTACATACAAAACCACTGCAATACTGTACCTCTCTCCAGACACTGCAAAAGATTTGAAAACGCAAGTCACAATCTACTGGACACAAATACTCACGGATCCAGAAGAAGGAAATACTGCGTCAGCACTGTGGCAAATCTATAAGACATGGGCAAGATCACTATATCCACTCAGCGAACCTTTTGACCCCCTACACGTCATGCTGTACTACTCTGTACTTGATGACAACGTCTATGACGAGCTGTGGCAAAAGAAAATCAGAAATGGTTTCAGACTTTTGACCGGCCTTCCGATAAAACATGAACAATTGATCAAACAACTCATAGATGCTGTCCAACTGCTCTCAAGACTTGCTATCATGAAATGCAAAGCTCACACCAAGGGAACTGACTCTATATCACAAGGAAATCATGCAGCAGATCAAGCCACAAAGAAGGCTGCATATTATGATGCCAGAAATATGCTTGTTCACACCGGTGAAGACATTGAAATGCTACCAGATGCAAACGTGATGGATACGACATATGTAAAAAGATTCAAGCTCCAGTTGCATTGCTTCAAATGTTATATGACGAACACCACACTCTTACAAAGCTATCTCGAAATACATCGACTTGTGGTGGCATCCACACATGCAGTCTATAATACAACATTGGATTGATAACTGACGTGTTTGTCAAACGATGAACCCGAAGAAGGCTTACAAACCACCTTACTTATCAAAGAAGTAGTCAAACACTTAACTACAGAAGTTTTTCCATGTTTTGGCATTCCACATGTCATAAGATCTGATAATGGGACACACTTCACTGCCAAAATAGTCCGAGATGTACTAAAAGCTCTAAACATTACTCAACGCTTTGGAACTGTCTATCATGCTGCCAGTCAAGGAGTCTGTGAACGAATGAACGCTACTGTCAAAAGAAAACTTGCAAAGGTCTGGAAAACAACAAAACTTGATTGGGTCTCCACCTTGCCTTTTGTTTTAATGGACATTAGAGACAGTGTGAACAAAACTACGTCATATTCTCCCCATCTACTACTAACGGGCAGAGAAATGCAGAAGCCAAGAGGAGGAAGAAAGCCAAACAACTCTGGACAACGGTGACGTCAGCAGCCAGAGGAGCAACCCCGACCACCTTCTGCTACTGGGGCTCCAGGAGGAGAGGAGGAGAAAAAGGGGAGGAGAAAAAGAAGAAATAAAAGGAGAGTATAGGCCATGTTGTTTAAAAAATTTAAATTTTAAATGTGTAATTTTGACCATGCTAATCACAGTGCTCTTTATTTTTCTAGTATACACCCCACATACCCATGAGAAAATTCAGACTGGCCTCGGACAGCAGCCGACAATCAAAACTACAACCTACAACACATCCGGCTCAAACAATGCAGGTAAGAAACAAGGAATGCTAAAAAGGAACACTAGGGACACTAGGGAAACCCCAAAATTATAAAGTACTGCTACGAAGGACAAACATGCAATATAGTATTTGATGTATGTGAAGTGCTAGATTGTATGTTAGACACACCTGCCATAGATCATGCGCTAAACGTACAAATTGTTTGTAAGGAGACTTGTTAGTCAACAAATTCTTATGGACAAACAGTCGTGAGACATTGCCAGAGTTATAACAAGTACTGACGGACAACATAATGGTGAAGTAAATAAAGTTATTTTAACCAAAAACAGAAAAGACGATGCATCTTTTCAAGCTGAACTGAAACATTGTAGGGTCGCAAATCAATTACTCAACGGTGTAATCCTTTAATATTATCCATTAAAAATCCAACGGCCAATGATTCTGGAATATATTCCATAGGGTTCCAGTGCTCCAGAATAACTTCTGTACCATGCAACAGAAAAGCAAACTTGAATTTTGAAGGTTATATCCAAACAATCTTAAAAGCTAACAAACCGGCTCCAGAAGGTGATTTAATTTCCTTGACCGAAGCCATAAGAATTGAAACGGGGCTTGAAATGAATGAGAATACTTGGCTGAAATGGGTACAATACACTGCACCCACTTTAACAACAGAAGACTGCATTGTGTGTTCTGCAGCCAGACCACGGTTAACTACTGCATCTATACCATACTCTGATAACAAAGACCTGACCTGTATATTTAAACTCTTCACTAAGAAGGAGTTTGATAAAACTGATACATGTTACCACCTTCACCTTAAATTGCCAGTGGTTTCCTCCAAAGATGTACCTACGTCTTGGATGTTGGGAACAGCTAAATATACTTGTTTCCTTAAAGATACTATAATAATAATAATACATTTTATTTATAGGGCGCCTTTCTGGGCACTCAAGGTCGCCTCACAACAAGTTTATACATCAATATAAAAATATAAACATTATAACAGTAAAAGCAACAGTTAAAATCTACATTAAAATCAGGCATATGAAAAGACAGTGCAGTTGTGGTTATAATGAATAGGCCAGTTTGAACAGATGAGTTTTGAGTTTGGATTTGAAGTGTGTGAGAGTGTCTGTGTTGCGGAGGTCAGGAGGGAGAGTGTTCCAGAGCTGGGGAGCAGCGGCTGAACGCCCTGCTCCCCATTGTAACAAGACGGGCAGAGGGGACAGAGAGCTGGAGAGGAGGAGGAGCGAAGAGAGCGAACAGGTGTGGCAATATGGAGGAGGTCAGAGAGATATGGAGGTGTGAGGTTGTGGATGGCTTTGAATGTGTGGAGCAGGATTTTGTATTGAATGCGGTGTGTGATGGGGAGCCAGTGGAGCTGTTGTAAGACGGGTGTGATGTGGTTGATGGAAGGTGTGTGTGTGATGATGCGAGCAGCAGAGTTCTGAACCAGTTGAAGTTTATGGAGAGTTTTTTGTGGGAGACCAAACAGAAGTGAATTGCAATAATCTAGACGGGAAGTGACAAGGCTGTGTATGAGTATGGCAGTGGACTGTGGAGTGAGGGAGGGTCGGAGTCGATGGATATTGCGGAGGTGGAAGTAGGCGGAGCGAGTGATGCTGTTTATGTGGGAGGCGAAGGAGAGGGTGCTATCGAGGATGACACCCAGACTCTTGACCTGAGGGGAGGGAGAGATGGAGGAGCCATCAATGGGAATGGAGAAATGATTAATCTTGCTTATGGTGGATTTGGTGCCTACAAGGAGAAGTTCAGTTTTATTGCTATTGAGTTTGAGAAAGTTTGAGGTGAACCATGATTTTATTTCACTGATACAGTTGACAAGGGAAGAGGGTGGGAGTGTGGAGTTTGGTTTGCCGGAGAGGTAGAGCTGGGTGTCATCCGCGTAGCAGTGGAATTGAATGTGGTGTTTCCGGAAAATGTGACCAAGGGGGAGAAGGTAGATGATGAAAAGGAGGGGACCGAGAACAGAACCTTGGGGAACACCTGAGGAGATGGGGACAGGATAAGAAGTGAAAGATTTGAGTTGAATAAACTGAGTGCGGTCAGAAAGATAGGAGTGAAACCAGGTGAGGGTTGTGCCAGAGATGCCGATGGAAGAGAGTCTGTTCAGGAGGATGGAATGAGAAATGGTGTCAAAGGCAGAACTAAGATCAAGCAGAAGGAGGATGGATACTAAACCAGAGTCGGCAGAGAGAAGAAGGTCATTAGTGATTTTGAGAAGGGCCGTTTCAGTGCTGTGGAGAGGACGGAAGCCAGATTGAAAACACTCGTACAGGTTATTGGAGGACAGATGAGAGTGAAGTTGAGCAGAAACTGTTTTTTCAAGAATTTTGGAGATGAATGGAAGGTTAGAAATCGGACGGAAATTATTGAGGTCTGTGGGATCTGAGCCAGGTTTTTTGAGAATTGGAGTTACAGCAGCAGTTTTGAGAGGAGAGGGGACAGTACCAGAGGTGAGGGAGGCATGAATTATGTTGGTGATAAAAGGAGCAAGAGAAGGAAGTGTGGCTTTGATAAGGACAGTGGGAAGTGGGTCAAGTTGACATGAAGAGGTTTAGTCTAATAAAGTATAGAGTGTGTGTGTGTGTGTGTATATAGAGTGTGTGTGTGTCTGTATAGTGTGTGTGTATACAGTGTGTGTATAGTGTTTGTGTATAGTGTGTCTGTGTATAGTGTGTGTGTGTGTGCGTCTGTATAGTGTGTGCATAGTGCGTGTGTGTGTGTATACAGTGTGTATAGTGTGTGTGTATACAGTGTGTATAGTGTTTGTGTATAGTGTGTGTATAGTGTGTGTGTGTGTCTGTATAGTGTGTGCATAGTGCGTGTGTGTATATAGTGTGTGTGTGTCTGTATAGTGTGTGTGTATGGTGTGTGTGTATACAGTGTGTGTATAGTGTGTGTATAGCGTGTGTGTATAGTGTGTGTGTATACAGTGTGTGTATAGTGTGTATGTGTCTGTATAGTGTGTCTGTGTGTATAGTGTGTGTATACAGTGTGTGCATAGTGCGTGTGTGTGTATAGTGTGTGTGTATAGTGTGTCTGTGTGTGTATAGTGTGTGTGTATAGTGTGTGTATAGTGTGTGTGTGTATACAGTGTGTGTATAGTGTGTGTGTCTGTATAGTGTGTATGTGTGTATAGTGTGTGTATAGTGTGTGTATACAGTGTATGTATAGTGTGTGTGTATAGTGTGTCTGTGTGTGTATAGTGTGTGTGTATACAGTGTGTGTATAGTGTGTGTGTATAGTGTGTGTGTGTAGTGTGTGTGTATACAGTGTGTGTATAGTGTGTCTGTGTGTGTATAGTGTGTGTGTATACAGTGTATGTATAGTGTGTGTGTATAGTGTGTCTGTGTGTGTATAGTGTGTGTGTATACAGTGTGTGTATAGTGTGTCTGTATAGTGTGTGTGTGTGTAGTGTGTGTAAAGTGTGTGTGTGTGTAAAGTGTGTGTGTGTTTGTCTTTAGCCCATGGTGGGGACCAGCACAGTCATTCGTGAAGTGACAATTTTTTAGATAAAGGAGGGGTCGTTGGTGTCGTCTTTCTCGATTTACGTAAAGCATTCGACACCGTTAACCACTCAAATTTGTTGATGAAATTATCGAATTTTAACTTTAATATGAAACATTAAACCATCACACACACACACACACAATGCATTCATAGGTTAATAATAAATAAATAAAACATGTCGGTGTACTTCCATTGTGTAACTTTTTTTTTTTTTTTTGTACAGAAGCAGGTGCCAATCCAAAATGAACAAATTATCTGTGCCAAATATGATCAGATTGAATACTGCTTCACTGCAGGACAATAGTACATTCTTATAGTACATGTAATTATAGTTACGATTAAAAGACACATCAGATAACTGGGACATCTCACCATGAATCAAATGTCACAGTGAAAAACGTTCAGATAAACTTATTCTGAACCTAAACTGCATGGAGACATCACTATTAGGACACATTCAGGACAGCAGCAGACAGCGGTGCAGGAAGCCAGATGCACCCAGAGGCCCCACAGGTCTTCTGCAGTTTGTGACTCTGCAGGTCGTGACTCTGCGGGTCGTGACTCTGCGGGTCGTGACTCTGCGGGTCGTCACTCTGCGGGTCGTCACTCTGCGGGTCGAGACTCTGCGGGTCGTGACACTGCGGGTCGTGACTCTGCGGGTCGTGACTCTGCGGGTCGTGACTCTGCAGGTTGTGACTCTGCAGGTTGTGACTCAGAGGTTGTGACTCTGCAGAAGTCCTCAGTGACTCTGGACATGGACAGTGGAGACATCTTGTATCTTCTGAAGGAGGAAGAGCAGAATGAACCTTACGTCTGATCGGTTCTGTTGGTTCAAAGTCCTGTCCTGCAGAGTGAAAACCTGTAATGACACATTAAGAAAACTACCAACTATTACAGGAAAATGAGGTCCACAGAGCAAAGTACATTCACATCCAAAGTGTGTTGTGTCCTCATCCAGGAAGCTGCAGATGAGAAAAGAAAATTCATATAAAACATTTCAAACAGTTTTCTCATTGTTATATTAAATGTGACTGGCCTAACAGACACAGGTGTCAGTATAATGTATTCCCAGAATGAAATGCATGTGTGGGAGGCTTATATTACGTGATTTACAAGTAAATATTATTATACTGCATGAAATAATGCCTGTTTTTACCTTACCTCCGAGCTCCCCCTGTCCGTGAAAACGTGGCGTTTCTTCCTCTTTAATCACTCCATGGTCTTTTCCCCTAACAGTAAAAAAAAAATTAGTGTTTGATGGAAATCTGTCCAAATATGAAAGTCTGAGCGGACTTGCTTAGCTGTAAATTACGAGCCAAACTTTTAGCTCAAAGCTCCAAAGTTCACGCAGTTAAAAACAAACTTTTTGGACAGTTTTGTGGGAGTTATGGCCGTATTTTAAGTTTACCGTTGTGTCAGTGATGATTTCCAATAGTTAAAAGTGTGCACTCACGTGTCTGCTTTTCGCTCCGTGAGGCTGCAGCTTTATGAATTGGGACACGGCTCTTATCTTCGCGTGAGTCAGACGCTGTAATGTACTTCCAGGTGAAACATACCATGAAATTCAAATAAGGAATAAATAAAATATTACAAATTAAAAACGATCAGAAACGTATCCATTTTTCTAATGCCACAATTTGACAACGGTAATACATTTTGAAAACAAAATAGAGCCCTATTTAAAAATGAGAGCCCAGTTTAAAAATGTATCAGAAATCTGTTAAAGAGGAACAGAGGAAATATTTTTCAAACTTGGTTTTGACAATAATCCTCGTATTTTATTTCAAACAATTGGGTCTGTTTTGAACCCATCCAAATCCACTATTTTAGATTCTTGTTCTGAAAAATGTGAACAGTTTTTATCTTATTTCACAGAGAAAGTTGCGTTGATTAGAGCCAACTTAAACTGTCCTTCTGCTGTTCCATGAATAAGCATGTCTTGCTCAGCTATTTTTTGTAAATTTGAGCCAGTGTCTTTGGTGTTTCTCTCTAAAATAGCTAATGAGCTTAAAGCTTCGTCCAGTCCTATTGACCCCGTCCCTCCAAGGTTATTTAAGGAGGTATGGACAACAATTGGCTCGAGTGTATGTGAAATTATGAACAGCAGTCTTGTCTCTGGTGTTGTACCTTCATTTTTTAAAAAGGCTGTAATCGAACCTCTCCTTAAGAAACCAAGTTTGGACTCATCAAATGTTTCAAATTTTCGTCCAATCTCTAAGCTTCCTTTTTTGGCTAAAGTATTGGAAAAATGTGTTCTTTGTCAATTGCAGCGTTTTTTAAAAGCACATGGCATTTTAGAGCGTTTCCAGTCAGGATACAAAGCCCTGCATAGCACGGAGTCTGCACTTTTAAAGGTTTTTAATGACCTATTTTTTATGACTGATGGTGGTAGCTCTGCCATTTTAGTGCTTTTAGACCTGACTGCTGCTTTTGACACAGTCGACCATGCAACTCTTTTAAACCGCCTTGAAGACTGTGTGGGTGTCAGGGGGGCCGCCTTAAACTGGTTCAGGTCTTATCTTTCTGGGAGATCCTGCACTGTCAGGCTGGGGGACTCCACCTCGTCTGCTGCTCCGTTGCACTGTGGAGTCCCCCAGGGGTCAATTCTTGGCCCTATTCTTTTTACCCTCTACCTGCTCCCACTCGGTGCAATTTTTAAAAAGCATGGCATTTTATATCATTTTTACGCCGATGACTGCCAAATTTATCTTCCGATTTCTAAGCACGCGAAAG
This sequence comes from Odontamblyopus lacepedii, assembly GCA_034769755.1. NCBI lineage: Eukaryota > Metazoa > Chordata > Actinopteri > Gobiiformes > Gobiidae > Odontamblyopus > Odontamblyopus lacepedii. The sequence continues at coordinate 37,651,904 of CM068356.1, read as the reverse complement.
GCCCCCTGACACCCTTGTTGAACTGCCTTGGTGACGTCAAGGCTTGGTTGGCCCAAAATTTTCTCTGTTTGAATGAAGGGAAAACTGAAATTGTGCTCTTTGGGCCACTGATCCCTCATTGGACTTGGGCCCCTTTAAAGATAATGTTTATCCCTTCGCCACCAACCTCGGCGTCACCATGGACAGGGATTTTAAACTCAGCAAGCAGATCAACACAGTCATTAAATCAGGCTTTTATCATCTTCGCCTTTTATCCAAAGTTAAGCCGTTTTTAAGTTTTAAGCACTTTGAACAAGTCGTTCACGCTTTTATTTCTTCACGTCTGGACGACTGTAATGCTCTTTATACTGGCATATCACAAAATGCTCTTTCACGCTTACAGTTAGTCCAGAACTCCGCGGCACGACTTTTAACAGGAATCAAAAAACGTGAGCACATCACCCCAATTCTTGCGTCTTTGCACTGGCTTCCTGTTCATTTTAGAATTGATTTTAAAATGTTATTGTTTGTTTTTAAAGCTTTGAATGGACTGGCCCCGGATTACATCTCGGACCTCATCCAAATCTACACTCCGGCGCTCTGAGGTCTGAGGGCAGCTCCAGCTCGTGGTGCCTAAGACGAGGCTTAAATCCAGAGGGGACAGAGCTTTTTCTGTGGTTGGTCCTAAACTATAGAACGCCCTGTTCCCCACGTCCGAGCAGCTCCCACAGTGGAGTGTTTTAAGTCTCGTCTTAAGACCCACTTTTATTCTCTGGCTTTTAACACCGCGTGAGTTCTGTGGTCCTCTGTGTCTTTTATTGTATTCTAGGGTTTTTTATTATTTTATTGTTCTTAGAGGATTTATTTCTTATTAATTTTATTTTTTTTAGTGTTTTTATCTTTTATTGTTTTTTATTATTTTATGGTATATTTATTTGTATGCACACTGGTAGGGCATTTGATTACTTGTTTATTTTAAACAGTTTCTGTGGTTATTTGTTTATTTTAAATGATGGTTTTGTGCAGCACTTTGAAAACGCTTTCAGTTTATGAAATGTGCTATATAAATAAAGTGGATTGGATTGGATTTGTTCCCGTTAATAATGTTGCTGCTGCATTTTGAACAAGCTGAATGCTTTTTAGTAGCTTTTAGGGCAGGCTGCCAGCAGAGAGTTACAGTCTGATCTTGATGAAATAAATGCATGGACAAGCTTTTCCGCATCATTTTTGGATAAGATATTTCTAACTTTGGTGATGTTGTGGAGGTGGAAGATGCTGTTTTACAGACTTGGTTTATATGGGCTTTAAATGATAAGTCTTGGTCAAATATAACCCCCAGGTTCCTCACGGTGGAGCTCGAGTTCACACTGATGCCATCCAGGAAACTATCTGATCTGATAGAGCCTCTCTCAGGTTTTTGGGGCCAAGTATAATAACCTCTGTTTTTCAGGGTTTAGAAGGAGATAATTAACTGACACAAGCATTGAGCTTTTCCACATGTCACTGTGACCAGGTTTTATTGATAAGTACAACTGTGTGTCATCCGCATAATAGTGAAAGTTAATGCTGTGCTTTCTGATTACATTCCCTAGGGGCAGCATGTAGAGCATAAACAGAATGGGTCCAAGTACTGAGCCCTGCAGCACTCCGTAGTTCACATTAGTGCACTCCGAAGATTGACCATTTACACTGACAAACTGGTACCTGTCAGATAGATTTAAACCAGCACAAGGCCACTCCTCTAATCCCTACATCACATTCTGATCTTTGTAATAAGATGTTGTGGTCGATCGTGTCGAAGCTGCACTGAGGTCTAACTGAGGTCTCCAGGATTGAGAGCAGCCTATTGTCTGCAGCTGATAACAAATCATTTGTAACTGGAACTAATGCAGTTTCTGTGCTGTGATGGGGTCTGAATCCTGACTGGAAAATCTCAAATAGCTTGTTGTCCTGTAGGTGGCAACAAAGCTGTTTAGTTCCAACACTTTCTGGAACTTTTGCAACAAAAGGAAGGTTTGATATTGGTCTGTAGTTGGCCAGAAGGCCTGGGTCTAAACTGGGTTTTTTCAGAAGTGGTTTAATCACTGCATATTTAAAGGACTGTGGGACGTAGCCTGTCTCTAGCGAGGTATTTACTATATTCAGTATAATATCATTAATTAGGGGGAAAGTTTCTTTAAAAAGCTGAGTGGGTATTGGGTCTAGAAGACAAGTTGAAGTTTTGGAGGACATTACAACTGATGTGACCTTTGCTTGGTCTACTGTGGAGAAGCAGTCCAAACTTTTAGCTGGCTTTACAGAGGCCTCTAATTCCAAAGCTTTAACTTGATCAGGGCTGATTGTGGGAGCAATTTTATTTGATTTGTCTCGGATAATTGTGATTTTATTATTGAAAAATTTTAGAAAGTCATCACAATTTAGAGTAGCCGGAATACACGGTTCTACCGAGCTGTGGCTGGTGGTCAGCCTGGCTACAGTGCTGAACAAGAACCTGGGATTGTTCTGGTTTTCTTCTATTAGAGTTGAGTAATATCTGGTCTTAGCCTTACGTAGGCCCTTTTATAAATGAAGAGACTATTTTTCCAGGCATTCAGAGACTGCTCTGAGCTGGAGTGGCACCAGATCTTTTCTAATTTGTGGGCTGTTTGTTTAAGAAGACGAGTTTCAGAATTAAACCATGGTGAAACTCGATTTGGTTTAGTAACTTTTTGTTTTAGTGGAGCTACTTTGTCTAGAACTGTTTTTAATGAGAGCATTGCTCTGTCAACAAACTGATCGGTCACTGTGGGACTGGAGCTGTGGAAGCTGCTTCCTTCACACTCACTCAGCATAGAGCTGAATATTGGCTGAATTTTGTCCTTAAACTCTCCAAAGAGATGGGCCAAAGCGCGACACATCTGCACCGATGCCCCGCACGAGGAAAACAACAAAGTCCGATTCAAAACACACGGAGAATCCGCAACAAGGACTGTGGACAACACCCCCCCCCCCCCCCCCCCAGGCCACCACATCCACAAACACACGGAGGAGCAGAACCCACACCCGCCCCACCACACAACGGCACCCCCTGCCACTGGACCCACCCTCCCCACCAAAGCTGCAGCTCCACCCCGGGACCCGCAAACAGCGCCGTGCGACGACGCCCTGTCCACAGCCCGACAGGTGCGAACGCAGAACTCCAGGCAACCGCGTCCGAGCACAGCACGGCCTGAAAGTCCCAGTGCGAGTGCCCTGGGTACAGCAGGAGCTGGAGCAACAAACACAGCCGCACTAACTGCAGATCACTGGACTTCCCGCTGTCATGAGAACTACCTCAGGTCAAGAACCCTGGTTCTTGACCTGAGGTAGTTCGAAGTTAGTTAGTAGTTAGAACTACCTCAGGTCACAGCACATTATTTCACCCGTTATGTGACTGTTCTGTCCCCAGTTATTGTCTTGAAAACCCTGGTTCTTAACAAGTGCACTGACTGTGTAATTTGACTATTGGTAGTTATTTTTATTAGATTTTTGGAGATTGCTCTTTTTATAAGTGGGCGACTGCTTTTGATGGGGCGAGGAACAGATACAGTCTCTGTTTGCTGCACTAAACCTGAACACTGGACTTGCACGTGATTGAGAGGAGGAAGCTCAGAGGAGTGTTCTGAACTACTGCTCTGTGCCCAGGTCCCACCTCTGGTTTGTCAGATGAAGCGAAGATGCTGTCGGTCATATTTCTAGATCAGACAGCAGAGCCCTCCCAAGTGGGATGGATGCCGTCTTTGGAAATGAGACCTGGTTTTCCCCAAAACACACGCCAATTATCAGCAAAGCCTATGTTGTTTTCGGGGCACCATCTCGATAACCAGCAGTTAAATGATGAAAAGCGGCTGTACATTTCATCACTGGTCAAATTTGGCAGGGGACCAGAGAATATTACGGCATCCGACATCGACTCGGCGAGTTTGCACACCGATCCTACGTTCACTTTGAGCAGCTCTGATTGTCTCCGCCGGGCGTCATTACCGCCAACGTGAATCACGATACGACGGAACCTACACTCACTCTGGGCTACATCCTAAGGTGTCCTTCGATGTCACCCACTCTGGCCCCTGGTGAACACCTAACTGTGGCCGCTGGCAGCCTCACGTCCCTGACTGTAGAACTGCCAATTACCAGAGTCGTTGGTACAGCCGGTGTGTTGCTGAGGGGAGCAAACCTATTCTACCTGCTTCTACCACTTCTACCTGCTCTAGCCTGGCCTCCAAAGATAAAAACAAACTACACTTAATACACCTGGTGCTTTTCGCTAAAGGAGGCAGGTGACTCACTGTACATACGGCAAGCTGAGCAGAACAGAGGGGCGAGCGAAGAGAAGTATGAAAAACTTAATTGGAAAGAAAACACAGAATATATACATACTAAAATATCAATCAATCAAACTTTATTTACAGAGCGCTTTTCATACAAAAATACAACACAAAGCACTTTACAGTGATTGGGCTTTGAAAACTGCCTCAGTATTTGAATTTTGGGAAAATCAGGTCCAAGCGTAATTCCAATGTGCAAAGTCCCGTAATCCTGGTTCTGAACAGTTAGATCCTCTGTGTCTGAAGAACTCGCAGGTTCGCCCGACCCTGCTTGTCTTGTTAAAGTGTCAGTTTTGTTAAAAGACCAATTTATCGAATCCAGAGTTAATTTAGTTTTGGAGAGTAAAGCGGAGAGAGTCGAGGAATAAGACACATTAGACAAGACGAGACATAGAAACAAAGCAGGAAAGATCAGGGGCAGGAGAGGAGAGGAAAAGCGTCCACCCTCCCCAAGAGCCAGAAAAAAAACAATATAAAAAACATGATGTTCTGTTCTGAGATCTGGGGTAATATTCATAATAATACAATAATATTTCATGACATTTTATAAAGTTGTGCTCCTGTACACATATAACCCCCACACACATCTCTCACTCCAGACATTTATCTTCCTCCACACACTGAAGTGAGCCTCACGTCTGCTCGCTTTTTCTGTCCAGCTCCACAATTAACATCCACATTTTTGTTCAGTGATGTAAAAATGTGTGAAAAACGTTTGGACTGTTTTACACTGAGGACAGTGAGTCTGTCGGAGCGCACAGAGAAACTGAGGAGTCATAATCCAAGAGCCCAAACCCAGGGATCAGAGTGTGAGTGGATGTGGTGCTGAAGGTGTGGAGGTGGGTCAGTAGGTCAGAGGAGACTGTGTAGAAGGACAGAGAGCGAGCAGGACAGTCCACAAACACTGCCACTGTCCCAGAAGAGGAGGACCAGGGCTGAGGGAGGGGGGTTCGTTTGTTATTATGACAAACAGAGAAACCGTCTTCAGAACAGAACAGACTCCAGGACTGATCATTGCCTCCAAACAAACTGTAATCACTGAGTCCTTTCCTTCTGATTCTTCTGTCAGACACTGATATATAAACCTCTCCACTCCACTGGACCTCCCAATAACAGCGACCAGTCAGACCAGTGGAACACAGAATCTGAAGGCAGAGATCAAATCTGTCCTGATGATCTGGATACGGCTGCTTCTCTCTCACATATGTCACCTTCTTGTTGTTGTCGGACAGTTGGAGTTTTCTGTGAGCTGTGTTTGGATCCAGAGTGAGATCACAGAAATCTGATGGAGAGAAGACACAACACAGCAGCAGTTAGTCCCCTGTCCACTGTCAACATGAGACACACGTTTAATTCTGCACCACACGGCTCCATTTGTTCATGAACCATGGATTTAAAGACTTTCACTCGTTCAGGATTCAGCTCTTTTCTGTCTTTGTTCTTTTATTTCTTCATCCTTCACTTTTGTGTTTGGCTCAGATTTACTGGAGGAAAAACATTTCCTTTCACAGCCCCACACCTGTTTAGTCCTGGTTTAGTCCTGGTTTAGTCCTGGTTTAGTCCTGGTTCAGTCCTGGTTCAGTCCTGCTTTAGTCCTGGTTCAGTCCTGGTTTAGTCCTGATTTAGTCCTGGTTTAGTCCTGGTTTAGTCCTGGTTTACTTCTGATTCAGTCCTGCTTTAGTCCTGGTTTAGTCTCTGCTTTAGTCCTGGTTCAGTCCTGGTTCAGTCCTGCTTTAGTCCTGGTTTAGTCCTGGTTCAGTCCTGGTTTAGTCCTGGTTTAGTCCTGGTTCAGTCCTGCTTTTGTCCTGGTTTAGTCTCTGCTTTAGTCTTGGTTCAGTCCTGGTTTAGTCCTGGTTTAGTCCTGGTTCAGTCCTGGTTCAGTCCTAGTTTAGTCCTGGTTCAGTCCTGGTTTAGTCCTGGTTTAGTCCTGGTTCAGTCCTGCTTTTGTCCTGGTTTAGTCTCTGCTTTAGTCTTGGTTCAGTCCTGGTTTAGTCCTGGTTTAGTCCTGGTTCAGTCCTGGTTTAGTCCTGGTTCAGTCCTGGTTCAGTCCTGGTTCAGTCCTGGTTTAGTCCTGGTTCAGTCCTGGTTTAGTCCTGGTTTAGTCCTGTTTAGTCCTGGTTCAGTCCTGATTTAGTCCTGGTTCAGTCCTGGTTTAGTCCTGGTTCAGTCCTGATTTAGTCCTGGTTCAGTCCTGATTTAGTCCTGGTTTAGTCCTGGTTCAGTCCTGGTTTAGTCCTGGTTTTGTCCTGGTTTAGTCCTGATTTAGTCCTGGTTCAGTCCTGATTTAGTCCTGGTTCAGTCCTGGTTTAGTCCTGGTTTAGTCCTGATTTAGTCCTGTTTAGTCCTGGTTCAGTCCTGGTTTAGTCCTGGTTTAGTCCTTCTTCAGTCCTGATTTAGTCCTGGTTCAGTCCTGGTTTAGTCCTGGTTCAGTCCTGGTTCAGTCCTGGTTCAGTCCTGGTTTAGTCCTGGTTTAGTCCTGGTTTAGTCCTGGTTTAGTCCTGGTTCAGTCCTGGTTCAGTCCTGGTTCAGTCCTGGTTCAGTCCTGGTTTAGTCCTGCTTTAGTCCTGGTTTAGTCCTGGTTTAGTCCTGGTTTAGTCCTGCTTTAGTCCTGCTTTAGTCCTGGTTCAGTCCTGGTTTAGTCCTGGTTTAGTCCTGGTTTAGTCCTGGTTCAGTCCTGGTTTAGTCCTAGTTTAGTCCTGGTTTAGTCCTGGTTTAGTCCTGGTTCAGTCCTGGTTTAGTTCTGGTTCAGTCCTGGTTTAGTTCTGGTTCAGTCCTGGTTTAGTCCTGGTTTAGTCCTGGTTCAGTCCTGGTTTAGTCCTGGTTCAGTCCTGGTTTAGTCCTGGTTCAGTCCTGGTTTAGTCCTGGTTTAGTCCTGGTTCAGTCCTGCTTTTGTCCTGGTTTAGTCTCTGCTTTAGTCTTGGTTCAGTCCTGGTTTAGTCCTGGTTTAGTCCTGGTTCAGTCCTGGTTCAGTCCTAGTTTAGTCCTGGTTCAGTCCTGGTTTAGTCCTGGTTCAGTCCTGGTTTAGTCCTGGTTTAGTCCTGTTTAGTCCTGGTTCAGTCCTGATTTAGTCCTGGTTCAGTCCTGGTTTAGTCCTGGTTCAGTCCTGATTTAGTCCTGGTTCAGTCCTGATTTAGTCCTGGTTTAGTCCTGGTTCAGTCCTGGTTTAGTCCTGGTTTAGTCCTGGTTCAGTCCTGATTTAGTCCTGGTTCAGTCCTGGTTTAGTCCTGGTTTAGTCCTGATTTAGTCCTGTTTAGTCCTGGTTCAGTCCTGGTTTAGTCCTGGTTTAGTCCTTCTTCAGTCCTGATTTAGTCCTGGTTCAGTCCTGGTTTAGTCCTGGTTCAGTCCTGGTTCAGTCCTGGTTCAGTCCTGGTTTAGTCCTGGTTTAGTCCTGGTTTAGTCCTGGTTCAGTCCTGGTTCAGTCCTGGTTCAGTCCTGGTTTAGTCCTGCTTTAGTCCTGGTTTAGTCCTGGTTTAGTCCTGGTTTAGTCCTGGTTTAGTCCTGCTTTAGTCCTGCTTTAGTCCTGGTTCAGTCCTGGTTTAGTCCTGGTTTAGTCCTGGTTTAGTCCTGGTTCAGTCCTGGTTTAGTCCTAGTTTAGTCCTGGTTTAGTCCTGGTTTAGTCCTGGTTCAGTCCTGGTTTAGTTCTGGTTCAGTCCTGGTTTAGTTCTGGTTCAGTCCTGGTTTAGTCCTGGTTTAGTCCTGGTTCAGTCCTGGTTTAGTCCTGGTTCAGTCCTGGTTTAGTTCTGGTTTAGTCCTGGTTTAGTCCTGGTTTAGTCCTGGTTTAGTCCTGGTTTAGTCCTGGTTCAGTCCTGGTTTAGTCCTGGTTTAGTCCTGGTTCAGTCCTGGTTCAGTCCTGGTTCAGTCCTGGTTTAGTCCTGGTTTAGTCCTTCTTCAGTCCTGATTTAGTCCTGGTTCAGTCCTGGTTTAGTCCTGGTTCAGTCCTGGTTCAGTCCTGGTTCAGTCCTGGTTTAGTCCTGGTTTAGTCCTGGTTTAGTCCTGGTTCAGTCCTGGTTCAGTCCTGGTTCAGTCCTGGTTTAGTCCTGCTTTAGTCCTGGTTTAGTCCTGGTTTAGTCCTGGTTTAGTCCTGGTTTAGTCCTGCTTTAGTCCTGCTTTAGTCCTGGTTCAGTCCTGGTTTAGTCCTGGTTTAGTCCTGGTTTAGTCCTGGTTCAGTCCTGGTTTAGTCCTAGTTTAGTCCTGGTTTAGTCCTGGTTTAGTCCTGGTTCAGTCCTGGTTTAGTTCTGGTTCAGTCCTGGTTTAGTTCTGGTTCAGTCCTGGTTTAGTCCTGGTTTAGTCCTGGTTCAGTCCTGGTTTAGTCCTGGTTCAGTCCTGGTTTAGTTCTGGTTTAGTCCTGGTTTAGTCCTGGTTTAGTCCTGGTTTAGTCTCTGCTTTAGTCCTGGTTCAGTCCTGATTTAGTCCTGCTTTAGTCCTGGTTCAGTCCTGCTTTAGTCCTGCTTTAGTCCTGGTTTAGTCCTGATTTAGTCCTGGTTTAGTCCTGGTTTAGTCCTGGTTTAGTCCTGGTTCAGTCCTGATTTAGTCCTGGTTTAGTCCTGATTTAGTCCTGGTTCAGTACTGATTTAGTCCTGGTTTAGTCCTGGTTCAGTCCTGCTTTAGTCCTGGTTTAGTCCTGGTTCAGTCCTGATTTAGTCCTGGTTTAGTCCTGGTTTAGTCTTGGTTTAGTCCTGGTTTAGTCCTGGTTCAGTCCTGATTTAGTCCTGGTTTAGTCCTGGTTTAGTCCTGGTTTAGTCCTGGTTTAGTCCTGGTTCAGTCCTGGTTTAGTCCTGGTTTAGTCCTGGTTCAGTCCGGGTTTAGTTCTGGTTTAGTCCTGGTTTAGTCCTGGTTTAGTCCTGGTTTAGTCCTGGTTTAGTCCTGGTTCAGTCCTGGTTTAGTCTCTGCTTTAGTCCTGGTTCAGTCCTGGTTTAGTCCTGGTTCAGTCCTGGTTTAGTTCTGGTTTAGTCCTGGTTTAGTCCTGGTTTAGTCCTGGTTTAGTCCTGGTTTAGTCCTGGTTCAGTCCTGGTTTAGTCTCTGCTTTAGTCCTGGTTCAGTCCTGATTTAGTCCTGCTTTAGTCCTGGTTTAGTCCTGGTGTAGTCCTGGTGTAGTCCTGGTGTAGTCCTGGTTTAGTCCTGGTTCAGTCCTGGTTCAGTCCTGGTTTAGTCCTGGTTCAGTCCTGGTTTAGTCCTGGTTTAGTCCTGGTTTAGTCTTGGTTCAGTCCTGGTTTAGTCCTGGTTTAGTCCTGGTTTAGTCCTGGTTTAGTACAGGTTTAGTCCTGGTTTGGTCCTTGTTTAGTCCTGGTTCAGTCCTGGTTCAGACCTGGTTTAGTCCTGGTTTAGTCCTGGTTTAGTCCTGGTTCAGTCCTGGTTCAGACCTGGTTAAGTCCTGGTTTAGTCCTGTTTAGTCCTGGTTTAGTCCTGTTTAGTCCTGGTTTAGTACAGGTTTAGTCCTGGTTTAGTCCTGGTTTAGTCCTGGTTTAGTCCAGGTTTAGTACAGGTTTAGTCCTGGTTCAGTCCTGGTTTAGTCCAGGTTTAGTCCAGGTTTAGTCCTGGTTCAGTCCAGGTTTAGTCCTGGTTTAGTCCTGGTTTAGTCCTGGTTCAGTCCTGGTTTAGTCCTGGTTCACTCCTGGTTTAGTCCTGGTTTAGTCCTGCTTTAGTCCTGGTTTAGTCCTGGTTTAGTCCTGATTTAGTCATGGTTTAGTCCTGGTTTAGTCCTGCTTCAGTCCTGGTTTAGTCCTGGTTTAGTCCTGGTTTAGTCCTGGTTTAGTCCTGGGTTAGTGCTGGTTTAGTCCTGGTTTAGTCCAGCTTCAGTCCTGGTTTAGTCCAGCTTTAGTCCTGGTTTAGTCCTGGTTTAGTCCTGGTTTAGTCCTGGTTTAGTCCTGGTTCAGTCCTGGTTCAGTCCTGGTTTAGTCTTGGTTTAGTCCTGGTTTAGTCCTGGTTTAGTCCTGGTTTAGTCCTGGTTCAGTCCTGGTTTAGTCCTGGTTTAGTCCTGGTTCAGTCCTGGTTTAGTCCTGGTTCAGTCCTGGTTTAGTCCTGGTTTAGTCCTGCTTCAGTCCTGGTTCAGTCCTGGTTTAGTCCTGGTTTAGTCCTGGTTCAGTCCTGGTTTAGTCCTGGTTCAGTCCTTGTTTAGTCCTGGTTTAGTCCTGGTTCAGTCCTGGTTCAGTCCTGGTTTAGTCCTGGTTTAGTCCTGGTTTAGTCCTGGTTCAGTCCTGGTTTGGTCCTGGTTTAGTCCTGGTTTAGTCCTGGTTTAGTCCTGGTTTAGTCCTGGTTCAGTCCTGGTTCAGTCCTGGTTCAGTCCTGGTTTAGTCCTGGTTTAGTCCTGGTTTAGTCCTGGTTTAGTCCTGGTTTAGTCCTGGTTCAGTCTTTGTTCAGTCCTGGTTTAGTCCTGGTTTAGTCCTGGTTTAGTCCTGGTTTAGTCCTGGTTCAGTCCTGGTTTAGTCCAGGTTTAGTCCAGGTTTAGTCCTGGTTCAGTCCAGGTTTAGTCCTGGTTTAGTCCTGGTTCAGTCTTGGTTCAGTCCTGGTTTAGTCCTGGTTTAGTCCTGGTTTAGTCCTGGTTTAGTCCTGGTTCAGTCCTGGTTTAGTCCAGGTTTAGTCCAGGTTTAGTCCTGGTTCAGTCCAGGTTTAGTCCTGGTTTAGTCCTGGTTCAGTCTTGGTTCAGTCCTGGTTTTGTCCTGGTTTAGTCCTGGTTCAGACCTGGTTCAGTCCTGGTTTAGTCCTGGTTTAGTCCTGGTTTAGTCCAGGTTTAGTCCAGGTTTAGTCCTGGTTCAGTCCAGGTTTAGTCCTGGTTTAGTCCTGGTTCAGTCCTGGTTTAGTCCTGGTTTAGTCCTGGTTTAGTCCTGGTTTAGTCCTGGTTTAGTCCTGGTTTAGTCCTGGTTTAGTCCTGGTTTAGTCCTGGTTCAGTCCAGGTTTAGTCCTGGTTTAGTCCTGGTTTAGTCCTGGTTTAGTCCTGGTTCAGTCCTGGTTTAGTCCTGGTTCAGTCCTGGTTTAGTCCTGGTTTAGTCCTGCTTCAGTCCTGGTTCAGTCCTGGTTTAGTCCTGGTTTAGTCCTGGTTCAGTCCTGGTTTAGTCCTGGTTCAGTCCTTGTTTAGTCCTGGTTTAGTCCTGGTTCAGTCCTGGTTCAGTCCTGGTTTAGTCCTGGTTTAGTCCTGGTTTAGTCCTGGTTCAGTCCTGGTTTGGTCCTGGTTTAGTCCTGGTTTAGTCCTGGTTTAGTCCTGGTTTAGTCCTGGTTCAGTCCTGGTTCAGTCCTGGTTCAGTCCTGGTTTAGTCCTGGTTTAGTCCTGGTTTAGTCCTGGTTTAGTCCTGGTTTAGTCCTGGTTCAGTCTTTGTTCAGTCCTGGTTTAGTCCTGGTTTAGTCCTGGTTTAGTCCTGGTTTAGTCCTGGTTCAGTCCTGGTTTAGTCCAGGTTTAGTCCAGGTTTAGTCCTGGTTCAGTCCAGGTTTAGTCCTGGTTTAGTCCTGGTTCAGTCTTGGTTCAGTCCTGGTTTAGTCCTGGTTTAGTCCTGGTTTAGTCCTGGTTTAGTCCTGGTTCAGTCCTGGTTTAGTCCAGGTTTAGTCCAGGTTTAGTCCTGGTTCAGTCCAGGTTTAGTCCTGGTTTAGTCCTGGTTCAGTCTTGGTTCAGTCCTGGTTTAGTCCTGGTTTAGTCCTGGTTCAGACCTGGTTCAGTCCTGGTTTAGTCCTGGTTTAGTCCTGGTTTAGTCCAGGTTTAGTCCAGGTTTAGTCCTGGTTCAGTCCAGGTTTAGTCCTGCTTTAGTCCTGGTTTAGTCCTGCTTTAGTCCTGGTTCAGTCCTGGTTCAGTCCTGGTTTAGTCCTGGTTCAGTCCAGGTTTAGTCCTGCTTTAGTCCTGGTTTAGTCCTGCTTTAGTCCTGGTTCAGTCCTGGTTCAGTCCTGGTTTAGTCCTGGTTCAGTCCTGGTTTAGTCCTGGTTTTGTCCTGGTTTAGTCCTGGTTCAGTCCTGGTTTAGTCCTGGTTTTGTCCTGGTTTAGTCCTGGTTCAGTCCTGATTTAGTCCTGGTTTAGTCCAGGTTTAGTGCTGGTTTAGTCCTGGTTCTGTTCAGCTGCTCATGACTAAAGGTTTTTCTTCTGCTCTTTTAAGGTTCATTTCATGATTATTTCTGTGTAGATTTTTTCTGTTGTGATTTAATGTGTTTCTTCTTCTGTGAAGCTCTTTGAATGACTCTGTCTGAACTGAGCTCTACAAATAAACTTGTGTTCGATTGTAAAAAGTGTCCAGATGATTCCCCTGAAACTCTCCATCTCTACATCACCACAGTGTTTGAGTCGCTCCAGAAGGAAACGCTGTGAGCCTCACAAATGTCGGCTCATAAAATGCTGACAGACGCTTTGTTTGTGTGAGACAAATGAAATGATCAAAGTGACCAGAGTTAAATGGGTTCAGTCAGACTTACATCTGCAGGTTGGATTCAGCCATCGTTCTCCAGCAGGTCTCAGTCTGAAGGAAACATCAGAGTTTGTCTCAGAGCATTTTCACTCCATGTGACATTAAAATGTGTTATTTTGAGCCCAACACTGTCCTCAGTCTGTGCTGCTCAGGCCTCTGGTGCTTCTGAAGTCTGTTTTTATTCATTCCACTGTCATTTCTGAGGTTCAGTGTTGAGCAGGAGCAGGTCCATACCTGAGAGTGTCCAGTGTGCAGTGGGGCTCCTCCTGTAGAGCACACAGGAGCTTTACTCCTGTGTCTCCTGGATGGTTGTAGCTGAGGTCCAGTTCTATCAGATGGGAGGGTTGGACCTCAGAGCTGAGGCCAGAGAAGCACAGCCTTCCTCTGAGAGCAGACACCCTGACAGTCTGAGGACACAGATTATTGGAATCAGGAACATTCATGAGGAACATTCAACCCAAATGAGACAAACAACAAGTCCCAGATGTTTATGGGACTTTATCAAATGTTCTTTTCCAATGCAAATACCAACAGCTTCTGTAATAATAGTGAAGAATATGAACCCCTCTGACCTGAGCTGTTCCAGTTTACACTGAGGACTCTTCAGTCCAACACACAACATCTTCAGCCCTGAGTCCTTCCAGGTCGTTGAGACTGAGGTCCAGGACTGTCAGACTAGAGGACTGGGAGCTGAGGACTGAGGACAGAGCTTCACAGCTTCTCTCTGACAGGTCACAGCCGCTCAGTCTGGAGAGAAAACATTGTTTATGCAGAAGGTGAATCAAACCGTCCTCTGTTAAACAAAGGTTACTCACAGAGCTTTGTTGGAGGCCTTGACCACTGGCAGCAGCCTCAGGAGAGCCTCCTCTGAAGCACAGTATTTCTTCAGCTCAAACTGCTCCAGATCTTCTTCTGATGACAGTAAGATGAAGGCCAGAGCTGACCACTCAGCAGGAGACAGTCCACCTCCAGACAGACGTCCTGATCTCAGGTACTGTTGGACCTGCTCCACCAGAGAACGATCATTCAGTTCATTCAGACAGTGGAGCAGGTTGATGCTCCTCTCTGCAGACACATCCTCACTCAGCTTCTTCTTGATGTACTCAGCTGCTTCCTGAGTGGTCTGGGAGCTACTTCCTGTCTGTGTCAGCAGACCTTGTAGAAGGCTCTGATTGGTCGATAGTGAAAGACCCAGGAGGAAGCGGAGGAGCAGGTCCAGGTGTCCGTTTGGACTCTGTAAGGCCTGGTCCACAGCTGTCTGGTGAAGATGCTTTAGTTTTCTTTTCAAACTGAACTTTGTAGACTTCTGTGTTTTCTCTGAGAGCAGGTTGATCCCAGTGTTGATGAAAGTCAGATGGACATGAAGAGCAGCCAGAAACTCCTGCACACTCAGATGGATGAAGCAGTAGACCTTGTCCTGGTACAGGCCTGGCTCCTCTCTAAAGACCTGTGTGAACACTCCGGAGTAAACTGAGGCCGCTGCAGCGTCCAGCCCAGACTCGCTCAGGTCACTCTCGTAGAAGATCAGGTTTCCTTTCTGCAGCTGCTCAAAGGCCAGTTTTCCCAGAGACTTCACCATCTTCCTGGTCTCTGGACTCCAGTGTGGGTCTGTCTCAGATCCTTCTTCATACTTGATGTTCCGGACTTTGGCCTGAACCACCAGGAAGTGGATGTACATCTGAGTCAGGGTCTTGGGCAGCTCTCCTCTCGCTCTGCATCTCAACACGTGCTCCAGGACTGTGGCAGCGATCCAGCAGAAGATCGGCAGGTAGCACATGATGTGGAGGCTTCTGGACGTCTTGATGTGGGAGACGATTGTGTCGGCCTGGTCTCTGAACCTCTTCTTGAAGTACTGCTCCTTCTGCGGGTCGGTGAACCCTCTGACCTCTGTCACCATGGAGACGCACTCAGCAGGGATCTGATTGGCTGCGGCGGGTCGTGTGGTTATCCAGAGGCGAGCGGAGGGAAGCAGCCTCCCCCTGATGAGGTTCACCAGCAGCACGTGCACTGAGGCCGATTCTGTGGGGTCGCTCAGGACCTCGGTTTTGGTGAAGTCCAGAGGAAGTCTGCACTCGTCCAGACCGTCAAAGATGAAGAGCACCTGGAGGTCTTCAAAGTTGCAGAGTTCTGCTCGTGTTTGACTAAAGAAGTGATGAACAAGTGTCACCAAGCTGAAGCTTCTGTCCTTCAGCACATTGAGCGCTCTGAAAGTGAACGGGAACAGCAGCTGTATGTCCTGGTTGGCTTCACCTTTAGCCCAGTCCAGACTGAACTTCTGAGTGAGCACTGTTTTCCCGATGCCAGCCACTCCCTTTGTCAGCACTGTTCTGATGGCTCCATGTGTGTGAGCTGGGCCTTTAAACATGTCTTCACATGTGATGACCGTCTCTGCTGGGCCTGGAGTCCTGAAGGCTGTTTCCATGTGTCTGACCTCATGTTCCTGGTTGACCTCTGAAGACCCTCCCTCTGTGATGTAGAGCTCTGTGTAGATCTCATTCAGAAGGGTGGAGTTTCCTGCTTTAGCGATGCCCTCAAACACACACTCAAACTTCTGCTGCAGGTCAGACTTCAGGTTACGCTGACAAACTCCAGAATTACTCCCTGAATGAAGACACAGACACAGACCTGAGTCTCAGAGAAGATAAAATGACTGTGAGCACCTTGTTAAATGTGTTAAATGGTCCTACAGCTCCACAGATGCTCAGCCAGCTCCTTCTGCTTCATCCTCCTCAGGAAGTTCAGTGTGATCTTCAGAACAGCCTCACTGCAGCTCCTCTGCTCTTCATCCTCATCCTCCACAGGATCTAAGCCTTCTGGGTCATCTGTACTCAGAACCTTGTGGAGCTTCTTCAGCTCCTTCTGGACCAAAGTGAAGATGTGCTCCTCCAGAAGCTGAACAGACACATTATAAACAGCACAAATGTCCTCAGTGTCAGATCTGTGTGAAACAAGCTCTCGTTCATCTGAACATTAGTGAATGTTCAGATGAACATTAGTGAATGACAGACCTTAAATATGGAGTCCAGCTGTGTCTGATGGTGCTGACCACTGGAGACCTGTGGACCCAGCTGCTCCCCTCTGTGACAGAGACACATTAAACATTCAGGTTCATTTCATCTGTTTTATTCAACACTGGAGGAAACTCATGGCTCTGTGGTAAAATGCTGTGGCTCTCCCATAGACCGGTCACTCCTGAGGGACTCACAGGTGTGACCGTCTGTGGGAGACTCTGTGCTGGAGTCTGGTGGATTTAACTAACAGGAAAATACATTTGGACTTTAACTTTAAATGAGAAATCAGAGCACTGTTTTGGACAAATCTCACACCAATGTTTTTTGTACATAGTTTTACTCTGAACTTTAATTTTTTCATTATAGTGACTGAGTCATTACGTCGGCAAACTCAGTGAACTTTCAGTTAAACCGAATTTGTGAAATGCTAAATAACTCGTATACCAGATCTAATTCCCCATTTAGTTCTAATGTCCTGCACCATAACACACAGCGTCACTCGCAGCTCTCTCCTGAAGTACAGTGGTTGTCCCATAGACCAGTCACTCCTGAAGGTCAGTGGTTCTCCCTTAGACATGTGACTCCTGAGGGACTCACAGCTGGGACCAGGTTCAGACGGAGGACGTTTCTGGTGGATCCTGAGACACAGAAGAAAACACACTTCAGTCACAGTAAAACACGTGGGACTGTTCTGACTCAGATACTTCAGGAGTTTATACAAAGTGTTCATGAGGCCTTCACCCCACCCCACACACCTCTGACAGGGCCCTGCTCCTGTCACTTGGCACAGACAGAAGGCTTCAGTCTGTGATTCAGAGCAGAACAAACTCTACAGACTTTAACCTTTATCAGGACACATGTTATCTGGCATTCATCTGGTATTTATACTGTATTCATTCTGTATTTATTCTGTATTTCTCCTGATATCCTGTTGCTGAGGGTACCATGTACGCCGCAGTTACCTGTGTACGCTACGGTTACCTGTGTACACTGCGGTTACTTGTGTACGTTATGGTTACCTGTGTACGCTACGGTTACCTGTGTACGCTACGGTTACCTGTGTACGTTGCGGTTACCTGTGTACACTGCGGTTACCTGTGTACACTGCGGTTACCTGTGTACGCTATGGTTACCTGTGTACGCTACGGTTGCCTGTGTACGCTACGGTTACCTGTGTACGCTACGGTTACCTGTGTATGCTATGGTTACCTGTGTACGCTACGGTTGCCTGTGTACGCTACGGTTACCTGTGTACGCTACGGTTACCTGTGTATGCTATGGTTACCTGTGCACGCTGAAGTTACCTTTGTACACTACGGTTACCTGTGTACGCTACGGTTACCTGTGTACGCTATGGTTACCTGTGTACGCTACGGTTGCCTGTGTACGCTACGGTTACCTGTGTACGCTACGGTTGCCTGTGTATGCTATGGTTACCTGTGCACGCTGAAGTTACCTTTGTACACTACGGTTACCTGTATGCGCCACGGTTGCCTGTGTGCGCCACGGTTACCTGTGCACGCTATGGTTACCTGTGTACGCCACGGTTACCTGTGTACGCCACGGTTGCCTGTGTACGCCACGGTTACCTGTGTACGCCACGATTTACCTGTGTATGCTATGGTTACCTGTGCACGCTGAAGTTACCTTTGTACACCACGGTTACCTGTGCACGCCACGGTTACCTGTGTACGCTATGGTTACCTGTGTACGCTACGGTTGCCTGTGTACGCTACGGTTACCTGTGTACGCTACGGTTGCCTGTGTATGCTATGGTTACCTGTGCACGCTGAAGTTACCTTTGTACACTACGGTTACCTGTGTACGCTACGGTTACCTGTGTACGCTATGGTTACCTGTGTACGCTACGGTTGCCTGTGTACGCTACGGTTACCTGTGTATGCTATGGTTACCTGTGCACGCTGAAGTTACCTTTGTACACTACGGTTACCTGTGTACGCTACGGTTACCTGTGTACGCTACGGTTGCCTGTGTACGCTACGGTTACCTGTGTACGTTGCGGTTACCTGTGTACGCTACGGTTACCTGTGTACGCTACGGTTGCCTGTGTACGCTACGGTTACCTGTGTACGCTACGGTTACCTGTGTATGCTATGGTTACCTGTGCACGCTGAAGTTACCTTTGTACACTACGGTTACCTGTGTACGCTACGGTTACCTGTGTACGCTATGGTTACCTGTGTACGCTACGGTTGCCTGTGTACGCTACGGTTACCTGTGTACGCTACGGTTGCCTGTGTATGCTATGGTTACCTGTGCACGCTGAAGTTACCTTTGTACACTACGGTTACCTGTGTACGCTACGGTTACCTGTGTACGCTATGGTTACCTGTGTACGCTACGGTTGCCTGTGTACGCTACGGTTACCTGTGTATGCTATGGTTACCTGTGCACGCTGAAGTTACCTTTGTACACTACGGTTACCTGTGTACGCTACGGTTACCTGTGTACGCTACGGTTGCCTGTGTATGCTATGGTTACCTGTGCACGCTGAAGTTACCTTTGTACACTACGGTTACCTGTGTACGCTACGGTTACCTATTTACGCTACGGTTACCCGCGTACACTACGGTTACCTGTGTGCGCTACGGTTACCTGTGTACACTTTGGTTACCTGTGTACGCCCGGTTACCTGTGTACACTTTGGTTACCTGTGTACACTTTGGTTACCTGTGTACGCCCGGTTACCTGTGTATGTTGCAGTTACCTGTGTACACTTTGGTTACCTGTGTACACTTTGGTTACCTGTGTACGCCCGGTTACCTGTGTATGTTGCAGTTACCTGTGTACGCTGCGGTTACCTGTGTACGCTGCGGTTACTTGTGTACGCTATGGTTACCTGTGTACGCTGCGGTTACCTGTGTACGCTACGGTTACCTGTGTACGCTATGGTTACCTGTGCATGCCGCAGTTACCCGCGTACACTACGGTTACCTGTGTGCGCTACAGTTACAGTGCTGTGCATATGTTTACATACCCTGACAGAATTAATGGTTTACTGCCCATTTGTAAGATACAATGCTTGATGACACAAAAAATGGTTTTCCATGTGTGGTTAGTGAACAGTGGAAGCCATTTATTGTGAAAGAAATGTGAGAACTCAATTCGAACCAAAATAACAACAGAAATCACCCAAAGTACCCTAATCAAAAGTTTACATACCCTTTTCATTTGGCCTGATAACCTGCACCCAACGTGACACAAATGAGTTTGGATAGCTATTAAAGGTAACTATGTTCACCTGTGATCTATTGCCTTGTAATTAGTAGTGTGTTTAAAAGTCAGTGAGTTGCTGTACTACTGAGAAACCGTTGGATCCTTCATGTGGTGTTGCGCTAACGTCTTGGATGAAGAATCATGGGGAAAGCAAAGCAATTGTCAAAAGATCTGCGGGAGAAGGTAGTACACCTTTACAAATCAGGAATGGGATATAAGAAAATTGCCAAACAGTTGATAATGCCTGTCAGCACTGTCCAGACTCTAATTAAGAAGTGGAAAGCAAGAGGAACTACAGACATCAAACCACGACCTGGTAGGCCAAGCAAAATTTCCCCCACCACGGCAAGAAAAATTGTTCGGGATGCGAAGAAAAGGCCCCAGATAACATCCAGGGAAATTCAACTGTCACTGAAAGAATTCCATGTGGATGTCTCAAGCAGTACAGTAAGAAGGCACTTGAAGAAAAATGGCCTTAATGGTAGAGTTGCCAGAAGAAAGCCACTGCTAAGGAAATGCCACAAAGAAGCACGTCTCAAGTATGCCACACTCCACAGAGACAAACCCCAAACATTCTGGGAGAAAATTATTTGGAGTGATGAAACCAAAATTGAACTTTTTGGCAAAAATCATAGACGTTATGTTTGGCGAGGAATCAACAAGGCCTATAATGAAAACTACACCATTCCAACGGTGAAACATGGTGGTGGATCCCTGATGTTCTGGGGTTGTGTTAGCTACAAAGGCACAGGCAATTTGGTAAGAGTCGATGGCAGAATGAATGCTGCCAGTTACCAAAAAATACTGGAAGAAAATCTGCACTCCTCAGCCCGAACACTGCGCATGGGACGTACTTGGACATTCCAGCATGACAATGACCCAAAACATGAGGCCAAATCAACCTGTCAGTGGCTACAGCAACACAAGGTGAAAGTTCTGGAATGGCTATCTCAGTCTCCTGACCTCAATATTATTGAGCCACTCTGGAGAGACCTGAAACGTGCTGTTTATGCAAGACAGCCCAAGAATCTACAGGAACTGGAGGCTTTTTGCCAAGAAGAATGGGCAGCTTTACCATCTGAGAAGATTAAGAGACTCATTGACAACTACCACAAAAGACTTAAAGCTGTTATTGATGTTAAAGGGGGAAATACACAGTATTAGGAACTGGGGTATGTAAACTTTTGATCAGGCTACTTTGGGTAATTTCTGTTGTTATTTTGGTTCAAATTGAGTTCTCACATTTGTTTCACAATAAATGGCTTCCACTGTTCACTAATCACACATGGAAAACCAGTTTTTGGTGTCATCATTCATTTTCTCTTACAAATGGGCAGGAAACATATGCACAGCACTGTATCTGTCTACGCCCGATTACCTTTGTACACTACGGTTACCTGTGTACGCTGCGGTTACCTGTGTACGTTGCGGTTACCTGTGTACGCCCGGGTACCTGTGTACGCTGCGGTTGGCTGTGTACGCTGCGGTTACCTGTGTACGCTATGGTTACCTGTGTACGCTGCGGTTACCTGTGTATGCCGCGGTTACCTGTGTACGCCGCAGTTACTTGTGTACGCTGCGGTTACCTGTGTACGCTATGGTTACCTGTGTACGCTGCGGGTACCTGTGTATGCCGCAGTTACTTGTGTACGCTGCACTTACCTGTGTACGCTGCAGTTACTTGTGTACGCTGCAGTTACTTGTGTACGCTGCGGTTACCTGTGTACGCTACGGTTACCTGTGTACGCTACGGTTACCTGTGTACGCTGCAGTTACCTGTGTACGCTACGGTTACCTGTGTACGCCGCGGTTACCTGTGTACGCTACGGTTACCTGTGTACGCTGCGGTTACCTGTGTACGCTACGGTTACCTGTGTACGCTACGGTTACCTGTGTACGCTGCAGTTACCTGTGTACGCTACGGTTACCTGTGTACGCTGCAGTTACCTGTGTACGCTATGGTTACCTGTGTACGCCCGGTTACCTGTGTACACTGCGGTTACCTGTGTACACTGCGGTTACCTGTGTACACTGCGGTTACCTGTGTACGCTACGGTTACCTGTGCATGCCGCAGTTACCCGCGTACACTACGGTTACCGATGTGCGCTACAGTTATCTGTCTATGCCCAATTACCTGTGTACGCTACGGTTACCTGTGTGCGCCACGGTTACCTGTGTACACTGCAGTTAGCTGTGTACGCTGCACTTACCTGTGTACGCTGCAGTTATTTGTGTATGCTGCAGTTACCTGTGTACGCTGCACTTACCTGTGTACGCTGCAGTTACTTGTGTACGCCGCAGTTACTTGTGTATGCTGCAGTTACTTGTGTACGCCGCAGTTACTTGTGTACGCTGCACTTACCTGTGTACGCCGCAGTTACTTGTGTACGCTGCACTTACCTGTGTACGCTGCAATTATTTGTGTACACTACAGTTACCTGTGTACACTGTGTATGCCACAGTTACGTGCGTCTGAGTTTATGACACTACAAACTTTTACAGGTGGGATTTATGAATGTATCTCCCCTCATATGAGGTCAGTTTTCATCAAATAAAAAGTGGTGTAGAGTTTGAGACATGAAGAACTGTGTTATGATCATCCTCTCCACAGAAGCTCATCTGCCTTCTTAACAAACTTAATAAATGTAGATGCGTTTTGTGACCAAAGGAGCAGTGTGTGGCCTCGCTGAGAGAGCGCACAGGAGCCAGGAGAGGAAAGGGGGAGTTTAGACGCACAGGGCTGGAACAGCACCGCTGTGTCCATGGAAGTATCATAAGATCTTCTGACATCCATGATTGTTCTGATCAGATGAGCCAAGACTGTGGCCAACACTAAGAAAAGTGTCCCACTCAACGCTGTCGACTCGGACTCAAAACCCCGACATTTTGGGATCATTTAGAAATTCCTCCTGGACTTTTTTTAGGTCCCAAAAGGACGACATGTCTGGGAAAGAAGATGACATCTGCTCACCCTTTCCTACAAATGTTTTGGATCGATGGTGAAAAGGGGAAAACAAAATCCGAGTCCCTCAAACTGTTATTCAACACTGGAGGAAACTCATGGCTCTGTGGTAAAATGCTGTGGCTCTCCCATAGACCGGTCACTCCTGAGGGACTCACAGGTGTGACCGTCTGTGGGAGACTCTGTGCTGGAGTCTGGTGGATTTAACTAACAGGAAAATACATTTGGACTTTAACTTTAAATGAGAAATCAGAGCACTGTTTTGGACAAATCTCACACCAATGTTTTTTGTACATAGTTTTACTCTGAACTTTAATTTTTTCATTATAGTGACTGAGTCATTACGTCGGCAAACTCAGTGAACTTTCAGTTAAACCGAATTTGTGAAATGCTAAATAATTCGTATACCAGATCTAATTCCCCATTTACTTCTAATATCCTGCACCATAACACACAGCGTCACTCACAGCTCTCTCCTGAAGTACAGTGGTTGTCCCATAGACCAGTCACTCCTGAAGTACAGTGGTTCAGCCTTAGACATGTGACTACTGAGGGACTCACAGCTGGGACCAGGTTCAGACGGAGGACGTTTCTGGTGGATCCTGAGACACAGAAGAAAACACACTTCAGTCACAGTAAAACACGTGGGACTGTTCTGACTCAGATACTTCAGGAGGTTCTACAAAGTGTTCATGAGGCCTTCACCCCAGACGCTTCAGTGCGGCAGATTCAACACCAAACATCCAGTTTATATTGTTTTAAAGTTTTCATTCTGGAACAAAGAACAGACTTCTGTGTGTCATTGTGATTTTACTGTGATTCTCTGTGAACTGTGGACCCTCCTGGATGTGTTTTTAGCTTCATTCAAACCACGTCACCCACATTAGATCAGATGTTTGTGAACATAAAGTCCTGACGTTATGAGGAGGTGTGAGTCGGACTTACTGTGGACCATCTTCTCTTTTAAAGCTAATCCCTCGTTTCATAGTCATCACTCTTGAGTGACTCGGCGCTGGTCCCAGGAGCAGGTCTGTGGACACAGATGGAGCAGTGGCTTTAGTCTGAGCTCTGACATGGAGAACAGTGGTGGAGTTAGAGATGGTCCCGTACCTCTGAGCTTTGGGGGGGTGAGTGGTTTTAGAGGGAGGGGCTCCGTCCTCTCTGTGCTCTCTCTGATCCATGCTCTGTTCATTTGCTTCAAAAGGAAAAACACACAAAACATTCAACAACACCAACGTTTAAACACGTCACAAATGTTCCTCTGCTAAACACAGTCACATTATTATGTTTGGAAACGGACTCGTTTGGTCCGGATCACAGTTTGCTCATCTTTATTCACACCTGAAATAAAGTCCGGACTTTCAGGGGAATCAAATTCTCGTTAACTCTAGGAGAAAAGTGATGTCTGGAGGGCTACGGCGTTCATGTAGTAAACTGTTGTAAAGAAGGTGCTCTTTGGCTATGACGTAGAAAATTATCGGAAAAAAGGCAGGATGCCAAGGCACTCTTCTTAAAACCGCTTTAATTAGATGGCTAGTTCATGATAAAACTGGACAAGTTAAAAATATTGTCAACATGTTTCGGCCAAAAAGGCCTTCATCAGGGCAAACAATGAACAAACAGTTTTACCTACCACACACCAGCTCTAAAACATACTCCTCACACCTCTGATTGACTCCAGGTGAAGTGGGTGGAGTCAACCCAAGCAGTGTTGCCTAAACCCACATCAACAAAAGGAGTTTCCTCCAAGTAACTTATGCCGTTTTCCATAGCAATCCACAAAGCCTCAATCAGACAATGAGTGACAAACACATAAAAAGGAAAAAAATTTCAAAGAAAACACCACATATCAATGTTCTCATTCAAACCAGGAAAGGACATTGCATTAAGTCTATGTATCCAGCGACCCTCTTTCTGATTTAACATTTTCTGTCTATCCCCTCTTCTAGATGTCAGAGGGACATGATCAATACCTAAGGCAGAAAAACAAGCATGGACATCATTATGAACCTCTTTAAAATGTTTAACAATGGCATAATCATAATTCTTAACCCTAGCTGCATATCTATGTTCAGCCAGTCGATCCTGAAGGCGGCGTTTCGTCCGCCCCACATAAAAAGCCGCACATAGAGAACACTTTAAGATGTAGACCACATACTCTGTTTTACAATTAATGAAATGTTTTGTGGTGTACGTTTGCTGTGTTAGTGGGTGAGTAAACCCCTTAACTTTAACCACAATCTCACAGATCTTACAATGGCCACACTTAAAAGTGCCATTTGGAATTCTTGGTAACCAGGTAGTCTGAGGTCTCGCTGGAAGGTGACTATGAACCAGTCTATCACCCAGTGTGGGTGCTCTTTTAAAAGAGAACACTGGGGGCTCCTCAAAGACATCACTCAGCAAATCATCACATTGTAAAAGACCCCAATTCTGTTTAATTATCTTCTTAATTTCGTCAGCCTCTGTGCTGTAACGGGTGGAGAAATAAACTCTCTATAGTGTGTGTATAGTGTGTGTGTATAGTGTCTGTATAGTGTGTATGTGTGTGTATATTGTGTGTGTATAGTGTGTGTATAGTCTGTGTGTATAGTGTCTGTATAGTGTGTATGTATATTGTGTGTGTATAGTGTGTGTATAGTGTCTGTGTGTGTGTGTGTAGTGTATGTGTAGTGTGTGTGTGTGTAAAGTGTGTGTGTGTGTGTTTGTCTTTAGCCCATGGTGGGGACCAGCACAGTCATTCGTGAAGTGACCATTTTTTAGATAAAGGAGGGGTCGTTGGTGTCGTCTTTCTCAATTTACGTAAAGCATTCGACACCGTTAACCACTCAAATTTGTTGATGAAATTATCGAATTTTAACTTTTCTACAAAAACAACTACTTGGTTTCAGTCTTATCTAGTGAATCGATATCAGGCCGTTAGAATAAATGATAAAACTTCGTGGTTCAGAATGTGTTCAACAAGGGTTCCTCAAGGGTCGATTTTGGGACCACTGACCTTTAGTCTGTACATCAACGACCTCCCGTCCATCTGTGAGGGCGTGGAGGTTGTGATGTACGCTGATGATACAGTTTTATTCACACATGGTTCGGATGCCAATATGGTGGCAACAAAACTCTCCATGGCACTGGAAAAAGTAAACGAGTGGCTGAACAAGAATAGCCTAACATTGAACATGGATAAGACGGTTGCTCTGTACTTCACAAACAGAAAAACTCAATACGATCCTCCAAACAGTTATGTAAGTAAGTATATGATTAAAAATGTGAAGGAGGTAAAGTATCTAGGAGTCATCTTGGACCCCACTCTCAATTTTAAAAAGGTTTGTCAGGTTTTAAAATTTAATGTCATGAACTTCTGGTATATTAGGAGTTCATTATCCATTGAGGCAGCAAAATCTTACTTCTTTGCAATGATTTTATCACACATTTCTTATTGTATGTCGTCTTGGTCTCAAGCCAGGCAGAGTCTGGACCCCTTAAGATCACTGCATAATCAGGCCCTGAAAATCCTTAATAAAAAGTCGAGGCGCTACCACCACCGCAATATTTTAGATAAATACAAAATTCTTAGTTTTGATAACTTTAAGTATGATTAAGTATTCTGATATCCGCCTGGTACATAAAATCCTCCATGATGCTGCTCCACCCCCCTTAAAAACATTTATACAGCCGTGCTCACAGATAACAACCAGAGCCCTAAGGTCTGTCTCCAGGGGGACTGCTATGTTCCAAAAAGAAACTCTGCTTTTGCCCAATCAGCCTTCTCCTATAAAGCAATCAAAGAATGGAACGGGCTTCCATACTATCTAAAGAACATGGCCGACTTTCAATCCTTTTCGAGGGCCATCAGAGACTGGCTCTTGGAGCACCAGTCATGCACACACTAAAATACCAAACGGGTATAGTGCCATCAGATGATACCCTCCTGGGGACCATCTGATGGCTACCAGATTACTAGATCTGCGTCCTTATTGTGAGTGGGCTTGCCTCTCCACAAACCTGACTCTCATTTGTCCTGAAGGAGGCGCTCCTCCTCCTCCTCCTCCACAAATGCACAGTGACTCTAATGATGCATCTGAAGGGGAAATGCTGCAGAACAAAAGCTGCTGCGACACGTCCCACATGTGCACAGGAGCTGCTTATGTTTGAATGTGTTTTTCTCCACAGTTTGAGGAAATAAGACACAGGAATAACAGCCACACCTTTGGACTGGAGCAGCACATCACCAGACCAACGCCTCACACTGCACACCAGAAAAAATCATTTGAGACGTTTCAGCAGCTCCTGTGTTTATCTCCATTTAAACGTCTTTAATCCAAACGCACAGATTTGATTCATTTAGACAAAAGTGCAGAAAAGTCTCCCCAAAGTCACGAGGAACTAGTAATGAGGCACTACAGAGTTTTTCAGAGTAACTTCCCCAACACGACTCACAACGTCACAGTGAAGAGTTCACCTCCTGAAACAAACACGACCATGTTTGAACGACTAAAAGCAGCTCTTGGTTTCGTCATTAAGGCTCAGACAGAAACTGGAGCAAACTTGAAGGAAAATCCTGCTTTTCTAACTAAGCAGAAACAGTCCAAACACAGTGTAGAAAGAATAAAGTCGTACCGTGTGTGAAACAGCAGAACGAGCGCAGAGGAAACGCGTCTGGACACGAGCAAATGTCGAGCTTTTCAATCTTCTGTTTTTCTGTTCTATTTCCTGGAGTTTCAGAGGCGACAGAATCCAGTCTGACGGGTTCTGTGTGTTTGTGTTTGTGAACTGAGACGGACGTGTGTGTGTGTGTGTGTGTTTGTGTATAGTGTGTATAGTGTGTGTGTGTGTATAGTGCGTGTATAGTGTGTGTGTGTTTGTGTATAGTGTGTATAGTGTGTGTGTGTATAGTGTGTGTGTGTGTGTATAGTGTGTGTGTGTCTGTATAGAGTGTGCATAGTGTGTGTGTATAGAGTGTGTGTGTGTGTGTGTATAGTGTGTATAGTGTGTGCATAGTGTGTGTGTGTATAGTGTGTGTATAATGTGTGTGTGTGTGTATATTGTGTGTGTGTGTATAGTGTGTGTGTGTGTGTGTATAGTGTGTGTGTGTCTGTATAGTGTGTGTGTGTATAGTGTGTGTGTGTGTCTGTACTCTGTGTGTGTGTGTGTGTATAGTGTGTCTGTATACTGTGTGTGTGTATAGTGTGTGTATAGTGTGTGTGTGTGTGTCTGTATAGTGTGTGTGTAGTGTGTGTATAGTGTGTATAGTGTGTGTGTTTGTGTATAGTGTGTGTGTACCTGTATAGTGTGTGTGTGTGTGTGTATAGAGTGTGTATAGTGTGTGTGTGTGTGTAGTGTGTGTATAGTGTGTGTGTTTGTGTATAGTGTGTGTATAGTGTGTGTGTGTTTGTGTATAGTGTGTGTGTATAGTGTGTGTATAGTGTGTGTATAGTGTCTGTGTATAGTGTGTGTGTGTGTGTGTCTGTATACTGTGTGTGTGTATAGTGTGTGTATAGTGTCTGTGTATAGTGTGTGTGTGTGTCTGTATACTGTGTGTGTGTGTGTGTGTGTATATTGTGTGTATAGTGTGTGTGTGTGTGTCTGTATTGTGTGTGTATAGTGTGTGTGTTTGTGTATAGTGTGTGTATAGTGTGTGTGTATAGTGTGTGTGTGTGTAAAGTGTGTGTGTGTTTGTCTTTAGCCCATGGTGGGGACCAGCACAGTCATTCATGAAGTGACCATTGAATTCATTGCACAGAAGACCACAGGGAGGCGCTGTCAACGTTTCAGGGGTGACCCCACAATGCACAAAAAACGGAAAAGTGTGCTTAAGTGTGCTTAGATGAAGTTTACTCAGTATCGCCCCCCTGCTGGTTGGACGCGGTACTGCAGGAACACACACTTTACACACAGTTGGACAAACACGAGACGGATTTAAAAGCTTTTATTGACAATTACACTGAGTTCATGCAGCAAGTCGATATTTGCAGTGTTGACTCTTCTTTTTCCAGACCTCTGCACTTCTCCCTGCAGCTTCACTCAACTTCTGGACCAAATCCTGACTGACGGCTCCATTCGGGCATAATCAAGGCTTTGAGTTTGTCAGAATTTGTGAGTTTTTGTTTGTCCACCGCCTCTTGAGGACTGACCACAAGTTCTCAGTGGGATTAAGATCTGGGGAGTTTCCTGGACCTAAAATCTTTATGTTTTGTTCCTGAGCCGTTGAGTTATTCCGTTTGCTTTATGGAAAGGTCCATCTGCTGGAAAAGGCTTTGTTCATCACCAAACTGCTCTTGGACGGTTGGGGGAAGTTGCTCTCGGAGGACGTTCTGGTACCAAAATGAATATTTGTGTCATTCTCCAAACTTTTGGCCACGACTGTAGAGAGTTATGAAAGACAGTCTGTCACAGCAGGAATCTCCTAGTTTCCTGTTTCAGTTAGTCGTAAATAAAGATGTTTATGTCACAGACTCATCTGTTCAGCTTCACTTTGTGGAGGGTGGAGGGAAATGTGGGACTGTTCTTTTTTCAATCACTTAAAGCGCTTTGTGCTGCATTTTTGTATGAAAAGTGCTCTATAAATAAAGTTTGATTGGTTGAAGAAAAACGCTTTATTCACTGCAAAAAAAACTATCAATAATAAGGAAAAAAAACAATTTTGAGGTAAAATGTGCTATTTTAAGTTACATTTTCTGCCAGTGCAGTAAGAAATTTTCACTTACCAAATTTTCTTAAAACAAGACGAAATATGAGTCTTGTTCTAAGCAGAAAACACGAGTTTCAAGTATTTTTCAAGATTTTTCCCCTTATTGGTTTGAGGAGGAAGTTAAAGAGGCTGAACCTGGACTGAGTTAATATAAAAAGTGCTTAGAATAAGTTGTAATATGTAGATAAGATAAATCAGGATGGAATATCTGGAAACAAGTAAAAAAAATCTCATCTTATTGAGTAAAAAAATCTTAAAATTGATCTTTTAAGATGAATCTGCTTAATTCAAGTCAGTTTAACTTTGCTAGAAAATCCTTTTTTGTCATGTTTTTGTGACTCCAGCCTCCAGGAAACTTTCATCAGCACCGAAACCGGGGAAAACTCGGCTCAGACGCTGTCGGGAGGTAAGTCAGTGCTGACGCGACTCTATTTTATTTATTTATTTATTTATTGCTCATGCATCAACTCAAAGAGAACAACAACAACAACAAAAAAACAGTCCATATTCCAGCCACTACTCTCCTCGCCTTTGCTGCATGAACAAAAGGAACAGGAAGAAGATAAATCTGATAAACCTGCTCCTTTCACAGATCCAAAAAATTAAACATTTCTTTAATAATTAACCTCCACTGCAAAACCAACACAAGTCACCTGAGCCACATGTAAATATATGACATTATCTTTCTTCACTCTCCTCAGTTACGTCGTCCATCATTATTTTATCCTTATACAGACTCTGCTGACGGAGACGTGCAGATTCATGTGAAAAAACACAAACTATCACTTTAACGCTGCTGAGTGTGTTTGTTTTGGAGCAGAATTTGAAAATGGAATCTCAGAAACCAAATGTATTGTGCGTTTTCAAATCCGTTAATGTGAAAGGGGAAAGGCGGAGGTTCTGGGTCCCTGTACTTTTTCCTTCATTCATTATTCTATTTTGGGAGCGGCACGAGAAATGAAAAAGGACTCGATGATTTTTTATGATTGAAAGTAACTTGTGAAATGGAATCCAGCGCCATGTTTTGACATTTTTTTTGTTATTGAAAATGAATTATTGAACCGTATAAAAAGGGGAAAAGCAATTTGTAAAAATGGCGTTCTGAATTGTGTTTTAGTTTATTTGTGGTTTAGGTTTGGTGTGGCCTGGAAGTCGATCGCCTACCTGTAAGATTTAGGGCGGGTTAGGCGCAGTTTGTAGGCTGTAGGCTCATCCGCGACATGGCGTCTTTGGAGGCACATTATAGCCGCATAGGCCGCAGCCTCCTGAAGCCGCATAGGCCGCAGCCTCCTGAAGCCGCATAGGCCGCAGCCTCCTGAAGCCGCACAGGCCGCAGCCTCCTGAAGCCGCACAGGCCGCAGCCTCCTGAAGCCGCATAGGCCGCAGCCTCCTGAAGCCGCATAGGCCGCAGCCTCCTGAAGCCGCACAG
The DNA here is from genome assembly GCA_034769755.1 of Odontamblyopus lacepedii. Taxonomy (NCBI): domain Eukaryota; kingdom Metazoa; phylum Chordata; class Actinopteri; order Gobiiformes; family Gobiidae; genus Odontamblyopus; species Odontamblyopus lacepedii. Next base: position 37,621,873 of record CM068356.1, on the reverse strand, counting down.
GCCGCAGCCTCCTGAAGCCGCATAGGCCGCAGCCTCCTGAAGCCGCACAGGCCGCAGCCTCCTGAAGCCGCACAGGCCGCAGCCTCCTGAAGCCGCACAGGCCGCAGCCTCCTGAAGCCGCATAGGCCGCAGCCTCCTGAAGCCGCATAGGCCGTAGCCTCCTGAAGCCGCATAGGCCGCAGCCTCCTGAAGCCGCATAGGCCGCAGTCTCCTGAAGCCGCATAGGCCGCAGTCTCCTGAAGCCGCATAGGCCGCAGTCTCCTGAAGCCGCATAGGCCGCAGCCTCCTGAAGCCGCACAGGCCGCAGCCTCCTGAAGCCGCATAGGCTGTAGCCTTCGAACACACCTCCGTGGACCGCAGGCCGTGTCGAAACGGGACAGGTCCAGCCCACGGAGCCGCGCCCGACGCCCAGCAACCGAGACACGCTGCTAATTGTAATGCTAATGCTAACAACACACACCTGCAGATTACGCACACAGATCATTAACAAAGATTACGCACGGGTCATCAAACTGTCACATTTTGAGAACAAGTTATTCTAATAATTCTAATCCACATTTTATGGCTAAAATATTGCTGTTTCTCCAATACATCTAAAATAGGCTAAATTATCTTAAAGTTTCAAAAACAGTGATGAGATGTGCATGAAGTATTTTTAAATTGATAAGGAATTACATGTATACAGGGAATGCATTTAAGTCATTTTATAAAGACTCTCCTTTGAGAAAAAATGGTTTATTAAACAATCAAATAAACTTCTGGAAATACTTTGTCCTAATATGAAACATTAAACCATCGCACACACACACACACACACACACACAAAAAAAGAAAACCACCAACTATTACAGGAAAATGAGGTCCACAGAGCAAAGTACATTCACATCCAAAGTGTGTTGTGTCCTCATCCAGGAAGCTGCAGATGAGAAAAGAAAATTCATATAAAACATTTCAAACAGTTTTCTCATTGTTATATTAAATGTGACTGGCCTAACAGACACAGGTGTCAATATAATGTATTCCCAGAATGAAATGCATGTGTGGGAGGCTTATATTACGTGATTTACAAGTAAATATTATTATACTGCATGAAATAATGCCTGTTTTTACCTTACCTCCGAGCTCCCCCTGTCCGTGAAAACGTGGCGTTTCTTCCTCTTTAATCACTCCATGGTCTTTTCCCCTAACAGTAAAAAAAAATTAGTGTTTGATGGAAATCTGTCCAAATATGAAAGTCTGAGCGGACTTGCTTAGCTGTAAATTACGAGCCAAACTTTTAGCTCAAAGCTCCAAAGTTCACGCAGTTAAAAACAAACTTTTTGGACAGTTTTGTTGGAGTTATGGCCGTATTTTAAGTTTACCGTTGTGTCAGTGATGATTTCCAATAGTTAAAAGTGTGCACTCACGTGTCTGCTTTTCGCTCCGTGAGGCTGCAGCTTTATGAATTGGGACACGGCTCTTATCTTCGCGTGAGTCAGACGCTGTAATGTACTTCCAGGTGAAACATACCATGAAATTCAAATAAGGAATAAATAAAATATTACAAATTAAAAACCATCAGAAACGTATCCATTTTTCTAATGCCACAATTTGACAACGGTAATACATTTTGAAAACAAAATAGAGCCCTTTCTGGTTGTATTGTTTTAAATAAAACACCAAGCTGGGCCCTTTTTAAAACTTCATCTGTCAGTCCAGAATAGAATAATGAATGAACGAAAAAGTAGACGGACCGCGGAGGTTCTGTCAGCTCCTGCTCCTTTTGGGCGTCTGATTTTTTACTCTTTATTTTCACTTTTTAATACTTTGGTTTTGAATGAATGAAGTTTCATCATCGTCCGACTTCCTCAGAAACAGAACTGAAGCCGGAATGAGGACAGTTTCGTTTCTGTGCAAAATAAACAAAGCACGACGGGGGTGTGAGGAAAATGATCTGCCCGAGGAACGAGACTTAGTTTAAACCTGGTTTAGTCTTAGTTTAGACCTGGTTTAGTCTTAGTTTAGACCTGGTTTAGTCTTAGTTTAGTCCTGATGTAGTCCTGGTTTAGTCTTAGTTTAGTCCTGGTTTAGTCTTAGTTTAGTCCTGATGTAGTCCTGGTTTAGTCTTAGTTTAGTCCTGGTTTAGTCTTAGTTTAGTCCTGATGTAGTCCTGGTTTAGTCTTAGTTTAGTCCTGGTTTAGTCTTAGTTTAGTCCTGATGTAGTCCTGGTTTAGTCTTAGTTTAGACCTGGTTTAGTCTTAGTTTAGTCCTGGTTTAGTCTTAGTTTAGTCCTCATGTAGTCCTGGTTTAGTCTTAGTTTAGTCCTGGTTTAGTCTTAGTTTAGTCCTCATGTAGTCCTGGTTTAGTCTTAGTTTAGTCCTGGTTTAGTCTTAGTTTAGTCCTCATGTAGTCCTGGTTTAGTCTTAGTTTAGTCCTGGTTTAGTCTTAGTTTAGTCCTGATGTAGTCCTGGTTTAGTCTTAGTTTAGTCCTGGTTTAGTCTTAGTTTAGTCCTGGTTTAGTCTTAGTTTAGTCCTGATGTAGTCCTGGTTTAGTCTTAGTTTAGTCCTGGTTTAGTCTTAGTTTAGTCCTGGTCTAGTCTTAGTTTAGTCCTCATGTAGTCCTGGTTTAGTCTTAGTTTAGTCCTGGTTTAGTCTTAGTTTAGTCCTGGTTTAGTCTTAGTTTAGTCCTGATGTAGTCCTGGTTTAGTCTTAGTTTAGTCCTGGTTTAGTCTTAGTTTAGTCCTGATGTAGTCCTGGTTTAGTCTTAGTTTAGTCCTGGTTTAGTCTTAGTTTAGTCCTCATGTAGTCCTGGTTTAGTCTTAGTTTAGTCCTGGTTTAGTCTTAGTTTAGTCCTGATGTAGTCCTGGTTTAGTCTTAGTTTAGTCCTGGTTTAGTCTTAGTTTAGTCCTGATGTAGTCCTGGTTTAGTCTTAGTTTAGTCCTGGTTTAGTCTTAGTTTAGTCCTCATGTAGTCCTGGTTTAGTCTTAGTTTAGTCCTGGTTTAGTCTTAGTTTAGTCCTGGTTTAGTCTTAGTTTAGTCCTCATGTAGTCCTGGTTTAGTCTTAGTTTAGTCCTGGTTTAGTCTTAGTTTAGTCCTGATGTAGTCCTGGTTTAGTCTTAGTTTAGTCCTGGTTTAGTCTTAGTTTAGTCCTGGTTTAGTCTTAGTTTAGTCCTGATGTAGTCCTGGTTTAGTCTTAGTTTAGTCCTGGTTTAGTCTTAGTTTAGTCCTCATGTAGTCCTGGTTTAGTCTTAGTTTAGTCCTGGTTTAGTCTTAGTTTAGTCCTGATGTAGTCCTGGTTTAGTCTTAGTTTAGTCCTGGTTTAGTCTTAGTTTAGTCCTGATGTAGTCCTGGTTTAGTCTTAGTTTAGTCCTGGTTTAGTCTTAGTTTAGTCCTCATGTAGTCCTGGTTTAGTCTTAGTTTAGTCCTGGTTTAGTCTTAGTTTAGTCCTCATGTAGTCCTGGTTTAGTGTTAGTTTAGTCCTGGTTTAGTCTTAGTTTAGTCCTGATGTAGTCCTGGTTTAGTCTTAGTTTAGTCCTGGTTTAGTCTTAGTTTAGTCCTGGTCTAGTCTTAGTTTAGTCCTCATGTAGTCCTGGTTTAGTCTTAGTTTAGTCCTGGTTTAGTCTTAGTTTAGTCCTGATGTAGTCCTGGTTTAGTCTTAGTTTAGTCCTGGTTTAGTCTTAGTTTAGTCCTCATGTAGTCCTGGTTTAGTCTTAGTTTAGTCCTGGTTTAGTCTTAGTTTAGTCCTCATGTAGTCCTGGTTTAGTCTTAGTTTAGTCCTGGTTTAGTCTTAGTTTAGTCCTGGTTTAGTCTTAGTTTAGTCTTAGTTTAGTCCTGGTTTAGTCTTAGTTTAGTCCTGGTTTAGTCCTGGTTTAGTCTTAGTTTAGTCCTGGTTTAGTCTTAGTTTAGTCCTGGTTTAGTCTTAGTTTAGTCCTGATGTAGTCCTGGTTTAGTCTTAGTTTAGTCCTGGTTTAGTCTTAGTTTAGTCCTGATGTAGTCCTGGTTTAGTCTTAGTTTAGTCCTGGTTTAGTCTTAGTTTAGTCCTCATGTAGTCCTGGTTTAGTCTTAGTTTAGTCCTGGTTTAGTCTTAGTTTAGTCCTCATGTAGTCCTGGTTTAGTCTTAGTTTAGTCCTGGTTTAGTCTTAGTTTAGTCCTGGTTTAGTCTTAGTTTAGTCCTCATGTAGTCCTGGTTTAGTCTTAGTTTAGTCCTGGTTTAGTCTTAGTTTAGTCCTGGTCTAGTCAAATGCTCTGAATTGAAGTTATTTTAATTTAGTCAGATATTGTTTTATTCCCGTTTCTTTACGTGTGCGTGCGTGTGTGCGTGCGTGCGCGCGCGTGTGCGAGTGTGTGCGCGCGCGTGTGCGAGTGTGTGCGCGCGCGTGTGCGAGTGTGTGCGCGTGCGTGTGTGAGTGTGTGTGCGAGTGTGTGCGTGAGTGCGTGACCAGATTTTCAAAATAAAAAACTTGGACCTTCTCGTTTTCTGGTGGTCGGTGGTTATAATAAAATTGCGTAAATGAGGAAAACTGTTCTGCAGAACCAATTCATGATTGACCCGAGTCCGTACGGTCACATTTTCTTTGTGTTTTCGTCATTTTTAAGCAGCTTTTCTGTATTTTACCCAAACAAATGACACTTTGCGCCTCTGTTTACTGTCGACAGGATCAGATCGGTCAAAAATAGGGACACTGGGACATTTCCTGTATAAAACTGGGACAAATCAGTGGTTTTGCATAAATCTGCTGGGTGTATGTGTTTGTGCGCGTTTGTCCGTCTAGGGTCGCGTTTGAGCGAAATCGAAACTTAAGACGCGCTTAAATTTCGATTTCGCTCAAACGCGACCCTAGACGGAAAGTGAAACTAACTCAGAGCGGGGCGCGCGTGCAGGGCTGTGATTGGTCCAGACTCCGGGTTTATACGGCACGAGCTCGCATCCTTTCAACATCCGGACCGAGCGCGCGACACGGACCACAGCACAGGTACTTTAGTCTTTATACTTTATACTTTTCTTTGTTCTCTGTGCGTAAGTTTGCGCTCCAGACTTTTCCTCTGCTCCAGAGTTTATGTTTTCATGCGCCGCAGTTTTGTTTTTGTTTTGCCTGACGTAAAATGACCAGATTTTAAAGATTCTAAACTGGGACACGCCCGAGTTTGGATGTTTGGAGCTTAATGACGAGCTCCCTGGAAACAGCGATTTTGCTCCATCTGCCAAAACTCTGACAAAAATCTGACAAAACTCTGACAAAACTCTGACAAACATCGCGTCAGTCCTGAGGCACTAATGACGCTGCATTTTTTTTTTTTTTTACTTTATGGTCATTTGCAAATTATGATGAAATGATTTCTGTGTTTTTTAATGAACAAACAAACAATTTATGCTCTAATTTACAGTTAACAGGGATCAGATTAGACAAAACTGTGCTAGTCCTGATTTAGTCCTGGTTTAGTCCTAATTTAGTCTTAGTTTAGTCCTGGTTTAGTCTTAGTTTAGTCCTGGTTTAGTCCTGGTTTAAACCTGATGGAGTCCTGGTTTAGTCTTAGTTTAGTCCTGATTTAGACCTGATTTAGTCCTAATTTAGTCTTAGTTTAGTCCTGGTTTAGTTTTAGTTTAGTCCTGGTTTAGTCCTGGTTTATACCTGGTTTAGACCTGATTTAGTCCTGGTTTAGTCTTAGATTAGTCCTGGTTTAGTCTTAGTTTAGTCCTCATGTAGTCCTGGTTTAGTCTTAGTTTAGTCCTGGTTTAGTCTTAGTTTAGTCCTGATGTAGTCCTGGTTTAGTCTTAGTTTAGTCCTGGTTTAGTCTCAGTTTAGTCCTGGTTTAGTCCTGGTTTAGTCTTAGTTTAGTCCTGGTTTAGACCTGATGGAGTCTTAGTTTAGTCTTAGTTTAGTCCTGGTTTAGTCTTAGTTTAGTCCTGGTTTAGTCTTAGTTTAGTCCTCATGTAGTCCTGGTTTAGTCTTAGTTTAGTCCTGGTTTAGTCTTAGTTTAGTCCTGGTTTAGTCTTAGTTTAGTCCTCATGTAGTCCTGGTTTAGTCTTAGTTTAGTCCTGGTTTAGTCTTAGTTTAGTCCTGGTTTAGTCTTAGTTTAGTCCTCATGTAGTCCTGGTTTAGTCTTAGTTTAGTCCTGGTTTAGTCTTAGTTTAGTCCTGGTTTAGTCTTAGTTTAGTCCTCATGTAGTCCTGGTTTAGTCTTAGTTTAGTCCTGGTTTAGTCTTAGTTTAGTCCTCATGTAGTCCTGGTTTAGTCTTAGTTTAGTCCTGGTTTAGTCTTAGTTTAGTCCTGGTTTAGTCTTAGTTTAGTCCTCATGTAGTCCTGGTTTAGTCTTAGTTTAGTCCTGGTTTAGTCTTAGTTTAGTCCTCATGTAGTCCTGGTTTAGTCTTAGTTTAGTCCTGGTTTAGTCTTAGTTTAGTCCTGGTTTAGTCTTAGTTTAGTCTTAGTTTAGTCCTGGTTTAGTCTTAGTTTAGTCCTGGTTTAGTCCTGGTTTAGTCTTAGTTTAGTCCTGGTTTAGTCTTAGTTTAGTCCTGGTTTAGTCTTAGTTTAGTCCTGATGTAGTCCTGGTTTAGTCTTAGTTTAGTCCTGGTTTAGTCTTAGTTTAGTCCTGATGTAGTCCTGGTTTAGTCTTAGTTTAGTCCTGGTTTAGTCTTAGTTTAGTCCTCATGTAGTCCTGGTTTAGTCTTAGTTTAGTCCTGGTTTAGTCTTAGTTTAGTCCTCATGTAGTCCTGGTTTAGTCTTAGTTTAGTCCTGGTTTAGTCTTAGTTTAGTCCTGGTTTAGTCTTAGTTTAGTCCTGATGTAGTCCTGGTTTAGTCTTAGTTTAGTCCTGGTTTAGTCTTAGTTTAGTCCTCATGTAGTCCTGGTTTAGTCTTAGTTTAGTCCTGGTTTAGTCTTAGTTTAGTCCTCATGTAGTCCTGGTTTAGTCTTAGTTTAGTCCTGGTTTAGTCTTAGTTTAGTCCTGGTCTAGTCAAATGCTCTGAATTGAAGTTATTTTAATTTAGTCAGATATTGTTTTATTCCCGTTTCTTTACGTGTGCGTGCGTGTGTGCGTGCGTGCGCGCGCGTGTGCGAGTGTGTGCGCGCGCGTGTGCGAGTGTGTGCGCGCGCGTGTGCGAGTGTGTGCGCGTGCGTGTGTGAGTGTGTGTGCGAGTGTGTGCGTGAGTGCGTGACCAGATTTTCAAAATAAAAAACTTGGACCTTCTCGTTTTCTGGTGGTCGGTGGTTATAATAAAATTGCGTAAATGAGGAAAACTGTTCTGCAGAACCAATTCATGATTGACCCGAGTCCGTACGGTCACATTTTCTTTGTGTTTTCGTCATTTTTAAGCAGCTTTTCTGTATTTTACCCAAACAAATGACACTTTGCGCCTCTGTTTACTGTCGACAGGATCAGATCGGTCAAAAATAGGGACACTGGGACATTTCCTGTATAAAACTGGGACAAATCAGTGGTTTTGCATAAATCTGCTGGGTGTATGTGTTTGTGCGCGTTTGTCCGTCTAGGGTCGCGTTTGAGCGAAATCGAAACTTAAGACGCGCTTAAATTTCGATTTCGCTCAAACGCGACCCTAGACGGAAAGTGAAACTAACTCAGAGCGGGGCGCGCGTGCAGGGCTGTGATTGGTCCAGACTCCGGGTTTATACGGCACGAGCTCGCATCCTTTCATCATCCGGACCGAGCGCGCGACACGGACCGCAGCACAGGTACTTTAGTCTTTATACTTTATACTTTTCTTTGTTCTTTGTGCGTAAGTTTGCGCTCCAGACTTTTCCTCTGCTCCAGAGTTTATGTTTTCATGCGCCGCAGTTTTGTTTTTTTATTGCCTGACGTAAAATGACCAGATTTTTAAGATTCTAAACTGGGACACGCCCGAGTTTGGATGTTTGGAGCTTAATGACGAGCTCCCTGGAAACAGCGATTTTGCTCCATCTGACAAAACTCTGACAAAAATCTGACAAAACTCTGACAAAACTCTGACAAAACTCTGACAAACATCTTACAAACATCGCGTCAGTCCTGAGGCACTAATGACGCTGCATTTTTTTTTTTTTTACTTTATGGTCATTTGCAAATTATGATGAAATGATTTCTGTGTTTTTTAATGAACAAACAAACAATTTATGCTCTAATTTACAGTTAACAGGGATCAGATTAGACAAAACTGTGCTAGTCCTGATTTAGTCCTGGTTTAGTCCTAATTTAGTCTTAGTTTAGTCCTGGTTTAGTCTTAGTTTAGTCCTGGTTTAGTCCTGGTTTAAACCTGATGGAGTCCTGGTTTAGTCTTAGTTTAGTCCTGATTTAGACCTGATTTAGTCCTAATTTAGTCTTAGTTTAGTCCTGGTTTAGTTTTAGTTTAGTCCTGGTTTAGTCCTGGTTTATACCTGGTTTAGACCTGATTTAGTCCTGGTTTAGTCTTAGATTAGTCCTGGTTTAGACCTGGTTTAGACCTGATTTAGTCCTGGTTTAGTCTTAGTTTAGTCCTGGTTTAGACCTGGTTTAGACCTGATTTAGTCCTGGTTTAGTCTTAGTTTAGTCCTGGTTTAGACCTGGTTTAGACCTGATTTAGTCCTGGTTTAGTCTTAGTTTAGACCTGGTTTAGACCTGATTTAGTCCTGGTTTAGTCTTAGTTTAGTCCTGGTTTAGTCCTGGTTTATACCTGGTTTAGACCTGATTTAGTCCTGGTTTAGTCTTAGATTAGTCCTGGTTTAGACCTGGTTTAGACCTGATTTAGTCCTGGTTTAGTCTTAGATTAGTCCTGGTTTAGACCTGATGTAGTCCTGGTTTTCTTCCTGGTTTAGACCTGATTTAGTCCTGGTTTAGTCTTAGTTTAGTCCTGGTTTAGTCCTGGTTTAAACCTGATGGAGTCCTGGTTTAGTCTTAGTTTAGTCCTGGTTTAGTCCTGGTTTATACCTGGTTTAGACCTGATTTAGTCCTGGTTTAGTCTTAGATTAGTCCTGGTTTAGACCTGGTTTAGACCTGATTTAGTCCTGGTTTAGTCTTAGTTTAGTCCTGGTTTAGACCTGATGTAGTCCTGGTTTATTCCTGGTTTAGACCTGATTTAGTCCTGGTTTAGTCTTAGATTAGTCCTGGTTTAGACCTGGTTTAGACCTGATTTAGTCCTCGTTTAGTCTTAGATTAGTCCTGGTTTATTCCTGGTTTAGACTTGATTTAGTCCTGGTTTAGTCTTAGTTTAGTCCTGGTTTAGACCTGATGTAGTCCTGGTTTTCTTCCTGGTTTAGACCTGATTTAGTCCTGGTTTAGTCTTACTTTAGTCCTGGTTTAGTCTTAGTTTAGTCCTAGGTTCTTTCTTTTTTCCTTATGGACGTACGTACGTGTCCCTGATTGGCTAATGCACCTGTCAATCACGCCCGTCTGAACTCGTGGAGATTCACAGCTGAACAAACCCACACTGACCCGAGTCTTTTCTGCCTCCTCAGATCCCAACAGATGGACGATGAGCCACAAAGCAAAGAGGAAAAACCGGTAAGATGCACGATTCTGCTCCAGTACACAGCACCGTCCACTAGGGGTCCCCCAAGAGAAGCAGAGGGGCGGGGTCAGGAGGACTCAAGGGGTTTAAGGTGTATTTACCCTGTGCACAGGTAAATACACCTCCTATGGTATTGTCTTTAAAAAGAACCCAAGACGTTAGCGTACATGAGACAAAATGAACGTTTTTGTATCTCTGAGTCCAGATCCGGGACATTCTCGAGGAAGGAGGTTAAACTCCTCACACAGCGGGTGGTCAGGGCTCTGCATTATTTATTGGGTTTTGCAAATCACTTTTCTGCTGCAGACGTCCTGTCGCTGCGATCAACCGAGCCAGACGATTTCTACTAGACACAGACAAAACACAAGGACAGATTCATTAAAACTCTGATAAAAAGGGTCTTAACCCTCGAAGACCTACGGCATCGTACACGATTCAGAGGAATATGTTTCTATAACCGCAGAACTTTCTAACGGTAAAAGACAGAAACGTCCTTTTCCCCTCTGAAAGTGTAGACATAGAGGTTTCCGTACATTTCTGCGGCTTTATCCTACGTCACACTCACGCTGTGTGATGACGTGAGCAAAACGAGTGTCCAATAGGAACTTTGTTTTCCCCAAACTCATGCGCTCCGTCCATTTTGATCAAGCCAAACTTTGCCAAAGAGTGAAGTGAGTCAAGATGGTCGACTCCTCTGACTGTGTGTGTTTAGAACGAGTGAAAAAGTCGCTCTAAGTGGAGTTAATTCTCACACACATGGAAAATGACACATCTTGGTGTGTGTAATTGAGCATCTCTTTCTATTTTTATTTAAAGGTTTATTTCAGTCCAAATGAACAAATACAAATGTAATTTCCACCAGGGAAATGCAGAAGTGCTGTGGCTCTGGCCGTGGTCCTGACAGGAGCTGTTTCCAGGACTGGACCAGGAAAGTCATGGAGCCACTGCACTTTTTTTGTTTTTAGGGCAATAAGGAGATTTTTAATTTACTTACAGACTTGAGATTTTGCATTTTTGTAGCTAAGGCCCTAAATTAAGCATTTTTATGTCCAAAAAGTTGTTTCTACATGTTTGCTGTGTGTTTTGTATCAAAGAATTTTATTTTCAGTTTTTTTTTTTCATCTCTATTTCTGGTCCTGTAGCTTGTCTCACAGCCTCATGACACAACTACAGCAGCAGATTGTGAAATAACAGGTTGGACTGAACAAAAGGAGGTAGAACACTTCATTAGGGGGTAAAAGGGGCAGTTTTAAAAGCAAAATTAAGAAAAAAAATCCAGGCGAGGAGAAATGTACTAAAATTGCCCTCAGGTCTTCAGGGGTTAAGAACATTAGTGACTAAACGGGAGCGTGAGGAGGAGGAGGAGGAGGACGGCTCTGGGGCGATGAAGAACAGTGTGATTGATCTAAGATGTGTCCACACTTTAAACCCGTCGTGTGGTCAGTTTGTTTTAAGGAGCTCCGGGCTCGTCCTCTGTCTCTGATCAGTGAGTCTCAGTGTGGTTCTCCCTCTGTCTCTGATCAGTGAGTCTCAGTGTGGTTCTCCCTCTGTCTCTGATCAGTGAGTCTCAGTGTGGTTCTCCCTCTGTCTCTGATCAGTGAGTCTCAGTGTGGTTCTCCCTCTGTCTCTGATCAGTGAGTCTCAGTGTGGTTCTCCCTCTGTCTCTGATCAGTGAGTCTCAGTGTGGTTCTCCCTCTGTCTCTGATCAGTGAGTCTCAGTGTGGTTCTCCTCTGTCTCTGATCAGTGAGTCTCAGTGTGGTTCTCCCTCTGTCTCTGATCAGTGAGTCTCAGTGTGGTTCTCCCTCTGTCTCTGATCAGTGAGTCTCAGTGTGGTTCTCCCTCTGTCTCTGATCAGTGAGTCTCAGTGTGCTTCTCCCTCTGTCTCTGATCAGTGAGTCTCAGTGTGCTTCTCCCTCTGTCTCTGATCAGTGAGTCTCAGTGTGGTTCTCCCTCTGTCTCTGATCAGTGAGTTTCAGTGTGGTTCTCCCTCTGTCTCTGATCAGTGAGTTTCAGTGTGGTTCTCCCTCTGTCTCTGATCAGTGAGTCTCAGTGTGGTTCTCCCTCTGTCTCTGGTCAGTGAGTCTCAGTGTGGTTCTCCCTCTGTCTCTGATCAGTGAGTCTCAGTGTGGTTCTCCCTCTGTCTCTGATCAGTGAGTCTCAGTGTGGTTCTCCCTCTGTCTCTGATCAGTGAGTTTCAGTGTGGTTCTCCCTCTGTCTCTGATCAGTGAGTCTCAGTGTGGTTCTCCCTCTGTCTCTGATCAGTGAGTCTCAGTGTGGTTCTCCCTCTGTCTCTGATCAGTGAGTCTCAGTGTGGTTCTCGCTCTGTCTCTGATCAGTGAGTCTCAGTGTGGTTCTCCCTCTGTCTCTGATCAGTGAGTTTCAGTGTGGTTCTCCCTCTGTCTCTGATCAGTGAGTCTCAGTGTGGTTCTCCCTCTGTCTCTGATCAGTGAGTCTCAGTGTGGTTCTCCCTCTGCCTCTGATCAGTGAGTCTCAGTGTGGTTCTCCCTCTGTCTCTGATCAGTGAGTCTCAGTGTGGTTCTCCCTCTGCCTCTGATCAGTGAGTCTCAGTGTGGTTCTCCCTCTGTCTCTGATCAGTGAGTCTCAGTGTGGTTCTCCTCTGCCTCTGATCAGTGAGTCTCAGTGTGGTTCTCCCTCTGTCTCTGATCAGTGAGTCTCAGTGTGGTTCTCCCTCTGTCTCTGATCAGTGAGTCTCAGTGTGGTTCTCCCTCTGTCTCTGATCAGTGAGTCTCAGTGTGGTTCTCCTCTGCCTCTGATCAGTGAGTCTCAGTGTGGTTCTCCTCTGTCTCTGATCAGTGAGTCTCAGTGTGGTTCTCCCTCTGTCTCTGATCAGTGAGTCTCAGTGTGGTTCTCCCTCTGTCTCTGATCAGTGAGTCTCAGTGTGGTTCTCCTCTGTCTCTGATCAGTGAGTCTCAGTGTGGTTCTCCCTCTGTCTCTGATCAGTGAGTCTCAGTGTGGTTCTCCCTCTGTCTCTGATCAGTGAGTCTCAGTGTGGTTCTCCCTCTGTCTCTGATCAGTGAGTCTCAGTGTGGTTCTCCTCTGTCTCTGATCAGTGAGTCTCAGTGTGGTTCTCCCTCTGCCTCTGATCAGTGAGTCTCAGTGTGGTTCTCCCTCTGTCTCTGATCAGTGAGTCTCAGTGTGGTTCTCCCTCTGTCTCTGATCAGTGAGTCTCAGTGTGGTTCTCCCTCTGTCTCTGATCAGTGAGTCTCAGTGTGGTTCTCCCTCTGTCTCTGATCAGTGAGTCTCAGTGTGGTTCTCCCTCTGCCTCTGATCAGTGAGTCTCAGTGTGGTTCTCCCTCTGTCTCTGATCAGTGAGTCTCAGTGTGGTTCTCCCTCTGTCTCTGATCAGTGAGTCTCAGTGTGGTTCTCCCTCTGTCTCTGATCAGTGAGTCTCAGTGTGGTTCTCCCTCTGTCTCTGATCAGTGAGTCTCAGTGTGGTTCTCCCTCTGTCTCTGATCAGTGAGTCTCAGTGTGGTTCTCCCTCTGTCTCTGATCAGTGAGTCTCAGTGTGGTTCTCCCTCTGCCTCTGATCAGTGAGTCTCAGTGTGGTTCTCCCTCTGTCTCTGATCAGTGAGTCTCAGTGTGGTTCTCCCTCTGCCTCTGATCAGTGAGTCTCAGTGTGGTTCTCCCTCTGTCTCTGATCAGTGAGTGTGAGGGTGGTTCTCCTCTGTCTCTGATCAGTGAGTCTCAGTGTGGTTCTCCCTCTGCCTCTGATCAGTGAGTCTCAGTGTGGTTCTCCTCTGTCTCTGATCAGTGAGTCTCAGTGTGGTTCTCCCTCTGTCTCTGATCAGTGAGTCTCAGTGTGGTTCTCCCTCTGTCTCTGATCAGTGAGTCTCAGTGTGGTTCTCCCTCTGTCTCTGGTCAGTGAGTCTCAGTGTGGTTCTCCCTCTGTCTCTGATCAGTGAGTCTCACTGTGGTTCTCCCTCTGTCTCTGATCAGTGAGTCTCAGTGTGGTTCTCCCTCTGACTCTGATCAGTGAGTCTCAGTGTGGTGCTCGCTCTGGCTCTGATCAGTGAGTCTCAGTGTGGTTCTCCTCTGTCTCTGATCAGTGAGTCTCAGTGTGGTTCTCCCTCTGTCTCTGATCAGTGAGTCTCAGTGTGGTTCTCCCTCTGCCTCTGATCAGTGAGTCTCAGTGTGGTTCTCCCTCTGTCTCTGATCAGTGAGTCTCAGTGTGGTTCTCCCTCTGTCTCTGATCAGTGAGTCTCAGTGTGGTTCTCCCTCTGTCTCTGATCAGTGAGTCTCAGTGTGGTTCTCCCTCTGTCTCTGATCAGTGAGTCTCAGTGTGGTTCTCCCTCTGTCTCTGATCAGTGAGTCTCAGTGTGGTTCTGCCTCTGTCTCTGATCAGTGAGTCTCAGTGTGGTTCTGCCTCTGTCTCTGATCAGTGAGTCTCAGTGTGGTTCTCCCTCTGTCTCTGATCAGTGAGTCTCAGTGTGGTTCTCCCTCTGTCTCTGATCAGTGAGTCTCAGTGTGGTTCTCCCTCTTCTGTGTCCAGGCCTCCCTTTGGAGCCACCGCCCCTCCTTTTCTCGACTATCTCAAAGACATACTGCGCCGATACCCAGACGGGGGGCAGATTCTCAAGGTACGTAAACTGCTGTTGTCTCGATACTGAAATGACAAACTCAATTTCAATACTCAATACCGATTCTGATCTCACAATGATTTTTTTTTTTTTTTAAACTCTTTCTCAATAGAAAGAATTTTCAATTTTCATGCTTAAATCATAGATTATTCCCATGGGGTCTTATATATGTGTAATCCTTCAGTGGTCCAGGTCTAAACCAGGTCTAAACCAGGTCTAAACCAGGTCTAAACCAGGTCTAAACCAGGTCTAAACCAGGTCTAAACCAGGACTAAACCAGGTCTAAACCAGGTCTAAACCAGGTCTAAACCAGGACTAAACCAGGTCTAAACCAGGTCTAAACCAGGACTAAACCAGGTCTAAACCAGGTCTAAACCAGGACTAAACCAGGTCTAAACCAGGACTAAACCAGGTCTAAACCAGGTCTAAACCAGGACTAAACCAGGTCTAAACCAGGTCTAAACCAGGACTAAACCAGGTCTAAACCAGGTCTAAACCAGGTCTGAACCAGGTCTAAACCAGGACTAAACCAGGTCTAAACCAGGTCTAAACCAGGACTAAACCAGGTCTAAACCAGGTCTAAACCAGGACTAAACCAGGTCTAAACCAGGTCTAAACCAGGACTAAACCAGGTCTAAACCAGGTCTAAACCAGGTCTAAACCAGGACTAAACCAGGTCTAAACCAGGTCTAAACCAGGTCTAAACCAGGTCTAAACCAGGTCTGAACCAGGTCTAAACCAGGTCTGAACCAGGTCTAAACCAGGTCTAAACCAGGTCTAAACCAGGACTAAACCAGGTCTAAACCAGGTCTAAACCAGGTCTAAACCAGGTCTAAACCAGGTCTGAACCAGGTCTGAACCAGGTCTGAACCAGGTCTAAACCAGGTCTAAACCAGGTCTAAACCAGGTCTAAACCAGGTCTAAACCAGGTCTAAACCAGGTCTAAACCAGGTCTGAACCAGGTCTGAACCAGGTCTGAACCAGGTCTAAACCAGGTCTAAACCAGGTCTAAACCAGGTCTAAACCAGGTCTGAACCAGGACTAAACCAGGTCTAAACCAGGTCTAAACCAGGTCTAAACCAGGACTAAACCAGGTCTAAACCAGGTCTAAACCAGGTCTAAACCAGGTCTGAACCAGGTCTGAACCAGGTCTAAACCAGGTCTAAACCAGGTCTAAACCAGGTCTAAACCAGGTCTAAACCAGGTCTAAACCAGGTCTGAACCAGGTCTGAACCAGGTCTGAACCAGGTCTAAACCAGGTCTAAACCAGGTCTAAACCAGGTCTAAACCAGGTCTGAACCAGGACTAAACCAGGTCTAAACCAGGTCTAAACCAGGTCTAAACCAGGACTAAACCAGGTCTAAACCAGGTCTAAACCAGGTCTAAACCAGGTCTGAACCAGGTCTGAACCAGGTCTAAACCAGGTCTAAACCAGGTCTAAACCAGGTCAGAACCAGGTCAGAACCAGGTCAGAACCAGGTCAGAACCAGGTCTGAACCAGGTCTAAACCAGGTCTAAACCAGGTCTAAACCAGGACTAAACCAGGTCTAAACCAGGTCTAAACCAGGTCTGAACCAGGTCTAAACCAGGTCTAAACCAGGTCTAAACCAGGTCTAAACCAGGACTAAACCAGGTCTAAACCAGGACTAAACCAGGTCTAAACCAGGTCTAAACCAGGTCTGAACCAGGTCTGAACCAGGTCTAAACCAGGTCTAAACCAGGACTAAACCAGGTCTAAACCAGGTCTAAACCAGGTCTAAACCAGGTCTAAACCATGTCTAAACCAGGTCTAAACCAGGTCTAAACCAGGACTAAACCAGGTCTAAACCAGGTGTAAACCAGGACTAAACCAGGTCTAAACCAGGTCTAAACCAGGTCTAAACCAGGACTAAACCAGGTCTAAACCAGGTGTAAACCAGGACTAAACCAGGTCTAAACCAGGTCTAAACCAGGTCTAAACCAGGACTAAACCAGGTCTAAACCAGGTCTAAACCAGGTCTAAACCAGGTCTAAACCAGGACTAAACCAGGTCTAAACCAGGTGTAAACCAGGACTAAACCATGTCTAAACCAGGTCTAAACCAGGTCTAAACCAGGACTAAACCAGGTCTAAACCAGGTGTAAACCAGGACTAAACCAGGTCTAAACCAGGTCTAAACCAGGTCTAAACCAGGACTAAACCAGGTCTAAACCAGGTCTAAACCAGGACTAAACCAGGTCTAAACCAGGTCTAAACCAGGTCCATGTGCATATATGGGTCAATGACGTATAAGGAGTTTCAGCAGACGTTCAGTGTTATGGCGGATTCACTCCTGTTCCTGTGCCTTGTTTGGTTCCTTTAAAATGAACCAGAGTTTCTTTGCTCCTTTGGTTCTGACGTTTTGGTTCTGGTGTGAATAAAAACTACTGAACTCTGTCCCAGACCGAACACGCGTCCCAGACCCGGCTGCAGAGGTGTTCTGGGCGCAGTACCACTCGGACCCTGGTGCAGGTCGTTTGTGACCCGGTCCCACACAGGTGTTGTTTTGTACCTCATGAGCTCCCGTCGTATGAAGACATTTCACGTCCATAGCTCCGTTAGATTTGCCTGCTGGGCTTGTACATGCGTTAAGGAATTCTGTGGCTAAACTTAACGGTGATATAAGAGCTACACACAGGTCAGCCCTACGTAGCACTAATGCTTTTGATAAACTAATATAATTTCAAGTTCAGGCCTGTTACGTCCTGTGTGAGGAAGAGCGACTGTCACAACACGATGTGCACATGAGCCTCTCCTCTGTCGCGTCTCGCCCTTCGTCCTCGTCACTGAGGAATGACTTTTACCATATTATAAACGTCATGTTGAATCAAACGCTCTTCCTGCTCAAACATTTGTGCAAACGTCTGTAAAATCAAGCTCACAGAGAGCACACAAATATTTTATTCCTACAGATGAAAGTACTAAAATTTACTGATTTGATTAACTATAAAACAGCCCAAGTATTGTATAAGGCGAGAAATAAACTACTTCCAGATCATCTCCAAAAATTGTGCTTAGATAGAGAAGGAAAATACAATCTCAGAAGAAAAGAAAATATGAGAACACAGTGTGTAAGAACCACAATGAGCTTTAACGTTTCAGTCGGTGGTGTTAAGTGATGGAATAACTCGCCTAAGAACATCCAGCAGTGTGGTAATATTCTGCAATTCAAAAGTGCATTTAAAAATTATTGCCTTGAGGAGCACCGTAAAGAAGAGGTGACTGTTCACCCATGATGTTTGTTTCTCTCTCTCTTCTTCCATTGTGTGTAAAAGAAAGAGTGTTTCTGTTCTAACACTGCCACACCACAGTGGTTGTACAGTGGTTGGACTTGATGTTGAGCCTATGTTCATCACTCATATTTGATTTTTGATTTGTAAATGTGGGGCAGGGCTCGATGAGCTTCTGCTTCTCCCTGTTCCCTTTTGAACATGTGCACTTTAAGTTGATGATATGCAGGTTGCTCTGTACAAAAAAGAGCACTTGAAGTGAAATATTATTGTCATAATGACACATGTTTCAAAATAAATAAATAAATAAATGATTCTCTCCTTTCACTTTGTGCTTTAATCGACGCTGCTCATTTCTGCCCAGTGACCGGACCGTCTCAGCACACGTGGTTTTGTTTACAGAGTTTGGTTCACTTACAAAAATGTACAATGTGAATGCATAAAGAATTTGGTCCGGCCCCAAGCAAGTGAACTATCAGATTTTCCTGATGTGAACACACCCTAAAATATCATGTGGTGCGACTGAGGATAAAACTGTTTTATTTTCTAAAACACGGCTGGGATTTTAATCTATGTTCTGAGTCATATGAAGTGTACAGAAACAAACTGTTGCGTTTCTTTAGATTTTTAATGCATATTGATATTTTCTTTTGCTCCAATATGACAGTCGCCTGTTTGTGTTTAATGAACAAACTACTGCCCTGGAAAATGAAGAAAAATGAAGAAAAATGCCTAAAGAACCGTACACCCAAGTCGACTTTGTCTGTTATTAAACTCCAGCCATAGAATTCCTGCTGTTATTAGTCGCACCACATGACATTTTAACACTTTAAGCACAAAAAACATGCAGAATAACTCAGGATTTATGAATGGTTATGGTATTATGGTTCCCTGGAGGTCAGAGGTGCTACAGAAATGTGCTGAATTATTATGAAATTTGAACATTTTTAACTGAGGAAACTGCGACTGGACAGAAAATCACGTCACGTCACTGATCCGTGCACTCGTCTCTGTGCTCTTACATTTGTTCTGATCCAGCTCCAGATCGTTCTCAAGCTTCAGGAAAGCTTCATTTCTGTTCTGTCAATGGGACTTTTTTTAGTATCGATACCTGCAAAAAATTAGTGCCAAGTTTCAATACTCATTTTAGTATCGATTCGTACAGAAAAATCTAAGTCAGACCTGATTTTTGATTCTTTTAACAACCTAAACTCGGCTTATTTACTTTGTTCCTTTATGAGACTGACTGAGCTTTGATTTTTTCATCATGTTTAAGAAAAATGTGTTGTTGTTTTTTTTTGTATTCACCAGGAACTGATTCAAAATGCTGACGATGCCGGCGCGACGGAGGTCATTTTCATTCACGACAACAGGAGCTACAGGACGGACGAGCTCTGGGCTGAAGGCCTGGGAAAGTTCCAAGGTGAGCATTAACAGAGACGAGTTTAAAGGTTCAGACTTTGGCTTAGACTTTATCCATTTATTCATCCACAAGGGGAATTATTACAGGAGCTCACATGTCACAATATAAATACAAAGAGAAAATAAATACACAGGGAAATAATAAAGTCTAAATAAGAAGCAAAACTACCAGGAGACTGATGTAAATAAGACATAATTATATAAATGTGAATGTACAAGTCAAAATTAAATAGAAATAAGCAATACAAATAAAAAATATCTCAACAACATATAAGAGATCGTACGGAAAACGGTGCAAAGATAAAAGACGACTGTTACATAAGGGTGAGTTGTACACTTGTAGGGAGTATTATAGTTACATAAGGGTGAGTTGTACACTTGTAGGGAGTATTATAGTTGCATAAGGGTGAGTTGTACAGTTGTAGGGAGTATTATAGTTGCATAAGGGTGAGTTGTACAGTTGTAGGGAGTATTATAGTTACATAAGGGTGAGTTGTACAGTTGTAGGGAGTATTATAGTTACATAAGGGTGAGTTGTACAGTTGTAGGGAGTATTATAGTTAAATAAGGGTGAGTTGTACAGTTGTAGGGAGTATTATAGTTACATAAGGGTGAGTTGTACAGTTGTAGGGAGTATTATAGTTACATAAGGGTGAGTTGTACAGTTGTAGGGAGTATTATAGTTACATAAGGGTGAGTTGTACAGTTGTAGGGAGTATTATAGTTACATAAGGGTGAGTTGTACACTTGTAGGGAGTATTATAGTTGCATAAGGGTGAGTTGTACAGTTGTAGGGAGTATTATAGTTACATAAGGGTGAGTTGTACAGTTGTAGGGAGTATTATAGTTACATAAGGGTGAGTTGAACAGTTGTAGGGAGTATTATAGTTAAATAAGGGTGAGTTGTACAGTTGTAGGGAGTATTATAGTTACATAAGGGTGAGTTGTACAGTTGTAGGGAGTATTATAGTTACATAAGGGTGAGTTGTACAGTTGTAGGGAGTATTATAGTTACATAAGGGTGAGTTGTACAGTTGTAGGGAGTATTATAGTTGCATAAGGGTGAGTTGTACAGTTGTAGGGAGTATTATAGTTGCATAAGGGTGAGTTGTACAGTTGTAGGGAGTATTATAGTTACATAAGGGTGAGTTGTACAGTTGTAGGGAGTATTATAGTTACATAAGGGTGAGTTGTACAGTTGTAGGGAGTATTATAGTTAAATAAGGGTGAGTTGTACAGTTGTAGGGAGTATTATAGTTACATAAGGGTGAGTTGTACAGTTGTAGGGAGTATTATAGTTACATAAGGGTGAGTTGTACAGTTGTAGGGAGTATTATAGTTACATAAGGGTGAGTTGTACAGTTGTAGGGAGTATTATAGTTACATAAGGGTGAGTTGTACACTTGTAGGGAGTATTATAGTTGCATAAGGGTGAGTTGTACAGTTGTAGGGAGTATTATAGTTACATAAGGGTGAGTTGTACAGTTGTAGGGAGTATTATAGTTACATAAGGGTGAGTTGAACAGTTGTAGGGAGTATTATAGTTAAATAAGGGTGAGTTGTACAGTTGTAGGGAGTATTATAGTTACATAAGGGTGAGTTGTACAGTTGTAGGGAGTATTATAGTTACATAAGGGTGAGTTGTACAGTTGTAGGGAGTATTATAGTTACATAAGGGTGAGTTGTACAGTTGTAGGGAGTATTATAGTTACATAAGGGTGAGTTGTACAGTTGTAGGGAGTATTATAGTTACATAAGGGTGAGTTGTACAGTTGTAGGGAGTATTATAGTTACATAAGGGTGAGTTGTACAGTTGTAGGGAGTATTATAGTTACATAAGGGTGAGTTGTACAGTTGTAGGGAGTATTATAGTTACATAAGGGTGAGTTGTACAGTTGTAGGGAGTATTATAGTTACATAAGGGTGAGTTGTACAGTTGTAGGGAGTATTATAGTTACATAAGGGTGAGTTGTACAGTTGTAGGGAGTATTATAGTTACATAAAGGTGAGTTGTACAGTTGTAGGGATCATTATAGTTACATAAGGGTGAGTTGTACAGTTGTAGGGAGTATTATAGTTACATAAGGGTGAGTTGTACAGTTGTAGGGAGTATTATAGTTAAATAAGGGTGAGTTGTACAGTTGTAGGGAGTATTATAGTTACATAAGGGTGAGTTGTACAGTTGTAGGGAGTATTATAGTTACATAAGGGTGAGTTGTACAGTTGTAGGGAGTATTATAGTTACATAAGGGTGAGTTGTACAGTTGTAGGGAGTATTATAGTTACATAAGGGTGAGTTGTACAGTTGTAGGGAGTATTATAGTTACATAAGGGTGAGTTGTACAGTTGTAGGGAGTATTATAGTTACATAAGGGTGAGTTGTACAGTTGTAGGGAGTATTATAGTTACATAAGGGTGAGTTGTACAGTTGTAGGGAGTATTATAGTTACATAAGGGTGAGTTGTACAGTTGTAGGGAGTATTATAGTTACATAAGGGTGAGTTGTACAGTTGTAGGGAGTATTATAGTTACATAAGGGTGAGTTGTACAGTTGTAGGGAGTATTATAGTTACATAAAGGTGAGTTGTACAGTTGTAGGGATCATTATAGTTACATAAGGGTGAGTTGTACAGTTGTAGGGAGTATTATAGTTACATAAGGGTGAGTTGTACAGTTGTAGGGAGTATTATAGTTACATAAGGGTGAGTTGTACACTTGTAGGGAGTATTATAGTTACATAAGGGTGAGTTGTACACTTGTAGGGAGTATTATAGTTGCATAAGGGTGAGTTGTACAGTTGTAGGGAGTATTATAGTTACATAAGGGTGAGTTGTACAGTTGTAGGGAGTATTATAGTTACATAAGGGTGAGTTGTACAGTTGTAGGGAGTATTATAGTTACATAAGGGTGAGTTGTACAGTTGTAGGGAGTATTATAGTTACATAAGGGTGAGTTGTACAGTTGTCGGGAGTATTATAGTTACATAAGGGTGAGTTGTACAGTTGTAGGGAGTATTATAGTTACATAAGGGTGAGTTGTACAGTTGTAGGGAGTATTATAGTTACATAAGGGTAAGTTGTACAGTTGTAGGGAGTATTATAGTTACATAAGGGTGAGTTGTACAGTTGTAGGGAGTATTATAGTTACATAAGGGTGAGTTGTACAGTTGTCGGGAGTATTATAGTTACATAAGGGTGAGTTGTACAGTTGTAGGGAGTATTATAGTTACATAAGGGTGAGTTGTACAGTTGTAGGGAGTATTATAGTTACATAAGGGTGAGTTGTACAGTTGTAGGGAGTATTATAGTTACATAAGGGTGAGTTGTACAGTTGTAGGGAGTATTATAGTTACATAAGGGTGAGTTGTACAGTTGTAGGGAGTATTATAGTTACATAAGGGTGAGTTGTACAGTTGTAGGGAGTATTATAGTTACATAAGGGTGAGTTGTACAGTTGTAGGGAGTATTATAGTTACATAAGGGTGAGTTGTACAGTTGTAGGGAGTATTATAGTTACATAAAGGTGAGTTGTACAGTTGTAGGGATCATTATAGTTACATAAGGGTGAGTTGTACAGTTGTAGGGAGTATTATAGTTACATAAGGGTGAGTTGTACAGTTGTAGGGAGTATTATAGTTACATAAGGGTGAGTTGTACACTTGTAGGGAGTATTATAGTTACATAAGGGTGAGTTGTACACTTGTAGGGAGTATTATAGTTGCATAAGGGTGAGTTTTACAGTTGTAGGGAGTATTATAGTTACATAAGGGTGAGTTGTACAGTTGTAGGGAGTATTATAGTTACATAAGGGTGAGTTGTACAGTTGTAGGGAGTATTATAGTTACATAAGGGTGAGTTGTACAGTTGTAGGGAGTATTATAGTTACATAAGGGTGAGTTGTACAGTTGTCGGGAGTATTATAGTTACATAAGGGTGAGTTGTACAGTTGTAGGGAGTATTATAGTTACATAAGGGTGAGTTGTACAGTTGTAGGGAGTATTATAGTTACATAAGGGTAAGTTGTACAGTTGTAGGGAGTATTATAGTTACATAAGGGTGAGTTGTACAGTTGTAGGGAGTATTATAGTTACATAAGGGTGAGTCGGCCTGTTTAGGAGCTCACTGATGCCCTCTGCTGTCATTGCCTGGTGTTGCATTATTATAATTCAACCTAAAATACTGATCAGTGCGTAAGAAATAATATTAAACCCATATTATTTTTCCATTTATTTAAAGGTGCACTATGTAACTTTTTGTTTGTTTCTATGGATACGCCGTTGCTCTGCCTGGAATGTTCCACAGTGCGACATTAAACGGCTCTACTTTAGGTTTATTCAATCACAGGTGGTTTTAAAGCTCAAAAATACATAGGAAAACAGGCGTTCTGACTGTGAGGTGGGGCGTGGGGTCGCCTCTCCACAGATCTGACCTGTAACTTGGTTTGTAGGTAGAAAGGTTTAATGCCAGACTGCGAGACATTCCAGACAAAGCAATAACACCTCCACGGAGAAAAGCGTTTGCATTTTTTACATCCCCGTTTTCATTTGTGTGAAGGTCCGGCCCTGTACGCCTACAACAACGCTGCGTTTACAGAAGAGGACTGGGCAGGAATCCAGAATGTGGCCCGGAGCGTCAAACGGGACGACCCCAATAAAGTGGGTCGCTTTGGGCTGGGGTTCAACTCGGTGTACCACATCACAGGTAACTGCCCCAGACTCTGACTCTGTACCACATCACAGGTAACTGCCCCAGACTCTGACTCTGTACCACATCACAGGTAACTGCCCCAGACTCTGACTCTGTATCACATCACAGGTAACTGCCCCAGACTCTGACTCTGTACCACATCACAGGTAACTGCCCCAGACTCTGTACCACATCACAGGTAACTGCCCCAGACTCTGTACCACATCACAGGTAACTGCCCCAGACTCTCTACCACATCACAGGTAACTGCCCCAGACTCTGACTCTGTACCACATCACAGGTAACTGCCCCAGACTCTGACTCTGTACCACATCACAGGTAACTGCCCCAGACTCTGACTCTGTATCACATCACAGGTAACTGCCCCAGACTCTGACTCTGTACCACATCACAGGTAACTGCCCCAGACTCTGTACCACATCACAGGTAACTGCCCCAGACTCTGTACCACATCACAGGTAACTGCCCCAGACTCTGAACCACATCACAGGTAACTGCCCCAGACTCTGACTCTGTACCACATCACAGGTAACTGCCCCAGGACTCTGACTCTGTACCACATCACAGGTAACTGCCCCAGGACTCTGACTCTGTACCACATCACAGGTAACTGCCCCAGACTCTGACTCTGTACCACATCACAGGTAACTGCCCCAGACTCTGACTCTGTACCACATCACAGGTAATTGCCCCAGACTGTGACTCTGTACCACATCACAGGTAACTGCCCCAGACTCTGTACCACATCACAGGTAACTGCCCCAGACTCTGACTCTGTACCACATCACAGGTAATTGCCCCAGACTCTGAACCACATCACAGGTAACTGCCCCAGACTCTGTACCACATCACAGGTAACTGCCCCAGACTCTGACTCTGTACCGCATCACAGGTAATTGCCCCAGACTCTGAACCACATCACAGGTAACTGCCCCAGACTCTGTACCACATCACAGGTAACTGCCCCAGACTCTGACTCTGTACCACATCACAGGTAATTGCCCCAGACTCTGAACCACATCACAGGTAACTGCCCCAGACTCTGTACCACATCACAGGTAACTGCCCCAGACTCTGACTCTGTACCGCATCACAGGTAATTGCCCCAGACTCTGAACCACATCACAGGTAACTGCCCCAGACTCTGTACCACATCACAGGTAACTGCCCCAGATTCTGACTCTGTACCACATCACATGTAACTGCCCCAGACTCTGTACCACATCACAGGTAACTGCCCCAGACTCTGTACCACATCACAGGTAACTGCCCCAGACTCTGACTCTGTACCACATCACAGGTAACTGCCCCAGACTCTGACTCTGTACCACATCACAGGGAACTGCCCCGGGACTCTCTACCACATCACAGGTAACTGCCCCAGACTCTGACTCTGTACCACATCACAGGTAACTGCCCCAGACTCTGACTCTGTACCACATCACAGGTAATTGCCCCAGACTCTGAACCACATCACAGGTAACTGCCCCAGACTCTGTACCACATCACAGGTAACTGCCCCAGATTCTGACTCTGTACCACATCACATGTAACTGCCCCAGACTCTGTACCACATCACAGGTAACTGCCCCAGACTCTGTACCACATCACAGGTAACTGCCCCAGACTCTGACTCTGTACCACATCACAGGGAACTGCCCCGGGACTCTCTACCACATCACAGGTAACTGCCCCAGACTCTAACTCTCTACCACATCACAGGTACCTGCCCCAGACTCTGACTCTGTACCACATCACAGGTAACTGCCCCAGGACTCTGACTCTGTACCACATCACAGGTAACTGCCCCAGACTCTGACTCTGTACCACATCACAGGTAATTGCCCCAGACTGTGACTCTGTACCACATCACAGGTAACTGCCCCAGACTCTGTACCACATCACAGGTAACTGCCCCAGACTCTGACTCTGTACCACATCACAGGTAATTGCCCCAGACTCTGAACCACATCACAGGTAACTGCCCCAGACTCTGTACCACATCACAGGTAACTGCCCCAGATTCTGACTCTGTACCACATCACATGTAACTGCCCCAGACTCTGTACCACATCACAGGTAACTGCCCCAGACTCTGTACCACATCACAGGTAACTGCCCCAGACTCTGACTCTGTACCACATCACAGGGAACTGCCCCGGGACTCTCTACCACATCACAGGTAACTGCCCCAGACTCTAACTCTCTACCACATCACAGGTACCTGCCCCAGACTCTGACTCTGTACCACATCACAGGTAACTGCCCCAGGACTCTGACTCTGTACCACATCACAGGTAACTGCCCCAGACTCTGACTCTGTACCACATCACAGGTAACTGCCCCAGGACTCTGACTCTGTACCACATCACAGGTAACTGCCCCAGACTCTGACTCTGTACCACATCACAGGTAACTGCCCCAGACTCTGACTCTGTACCACATCACAGGTAACTGCCCCAGACTTTGACTCTGTACCACATCACAGGTAACTGCCCCAGACTCTGACTCTGTACCACATCACAGGTAACTGCCCCAGACTCTGACTCTGTACCACATCACAGGTAACTGCCCCAGACTCTGACTCTGTACCACATCACAGGTAACTGCCCCAGACTCTGACTCTGTACCACATCACAGGTAACTGCCCCAGACTCTGACTCTGTACCACATCACAGGTAACTGCCCCAGACACCTTTGCATTTGAATTCAGATGCTCTCAAGGGGCAGGTTGGATGCTCTGGACAAACGGGAGTTTTTCCGGTCCAGAGAGTATCTTTAGTGTATTTATTATATAAAATACATCAGTGGAGGCCGGGCCGTGAGCTCCAACCTCTGGTTCTCAGGTCTTTCTCTTCCGGATAATAACATCACTACGTCATTGGAAGGTCGTCCCTGATTGGTTCGTGCGGCGTGTCCAACGCCAAAAGTTCAGCTTTTTCATCTTCTGACGCCGACGCTCTAGACGCGCGTCTTCTGACGTTGACGCCTGAACGTTCAAGATGCACCGCCTCGATGCCAGATTAGAGCCGCACTGACGCCTGATGACGCGCCGCAAAAGTACAGGACGCCCAAGACACATAAACTTTGCCTGTGAGATGGAGGCCTTGACACTGTGGTCTGAACGGGCCATTAGATTTAGACAAACTTTAGTGATCCACAAGGGAAATTATTTGGACACAGTAGCTCACAGCATATTGTAATAACACAGAGATTCTATTTCTGTTCTAATAAGTAGCAGAAGCAGCACGCTCCAAAGACTCGACCTGTGGAGCAAACATCTGTCCCACCAAACAATATGGTCCTGTTTGCCCATCATTAAATGGGAAATGGTCACATTATTATACGGTGCTTTTTCACTTTTTCAAGGCACTCAAAGGACTTTACATCAAGAAACCACTCACTCATACAGCAGTGTAAGCAGACACTAGCGCTGAGGTTTCACTGTTTCAACAGTGGGTTTCGACAGTGTGTTTCGACAGTGTGTTTCGACAGTGTGTTTTGTGTGTACAGTGCATTGTACTGAGCTTTTAACATCAACTGACTCAGACGCTGTAATGTCATGGATATTTAAGACCTGGATAGTCCTGGTTTAGTGCTGTTCAGACCTTATTTAGGCTCATTTAGGATGTGGTAAAGGTTTGGGGAGATCTGCTATGACCTGCAGTAGTTCGGTTTCAGTCTGACTTCAGGTTGTCTTAATTGACATAACAATACTGTGTATGTCGTTGTTTGTGGATATTCTAGAGATGAAACACAAAATTGAGTTGAAATTTCCCCATCCGTACGTGATGTAGTCATGATGTTCTGATGGATCCTGGATGTTTCATTCTGGACAGTTCCAGGGTGCTGGATTTGGGGTGGACCCCTCTGTGTGTGGTCAGGAGATTTCGTGTCTTCGTTAGGGTGACCATATTTCCAGTTGTGAAAACCAGGACACCTTAGTGGGGGGATACTCAAAGTTAGTTTACTCAAAGATGCTTTACAGTTTCTGCAATGAATAAAAGGAATAATGTCTCATCTGTATAAGAAAAGTAAATAAATGATAAATAATGAAATAAATACCTCATGTATATTAACAATAACACTTCCCTAACACCCCCACTGGACACCGAAACATATGTGCCCGCTTTGCCCACTGTGCACATGGCCTCCCGGGATGGAAAGCGAGGAATTTCTTTTGCAAATCATCGTTAAATGCACATTTGCAGGTTCACCGACTGTCTGCTCGCTCCTTCTGAGTGTACAGAGAGCTCCACACTGAAGGCGCTCAGGGATTATGTCACATGCCCCACCACAAGTGTGCACAGAGCTCTAGTGCCGGTCAATTTAATGACCCGATGAGGTAATGAAAACCCAGACATTTCCATCACTTTATATGTAAAAAAAACCTGGACAATCAGAACAGGACGTGACAAACAGACACATTCAGGGAAAAACGGATGTTTGGTCACCTTAGTGTTCATATTTGTGCTCTGTATCTCCTCCTTTATCAGCAAGAACATTCTCTCCATATCTGGGTGGGAGAGAATTAATTTCTTTTGCTGGGGAATTTCCACTAACAGGGGTTTAATACAGCAGACCTACCTTACCTTATCTCAACATACAATATGACCACAGTACCTACCTCATGGTATATTCTATTGCTGTACACTAATACTATTAAAGAGACGCCTAAAATGTCCTGACTGGCCTTTAGTGCTGTCTTCACTTAAGCATTTGTGTTTTTTCCACAGATTTGACCTGTATATTCAGTGCAGGTCACCTGGGCATGCTGGACCCTCAGGAGAAGATATTTGATGACAAAAATGGAGGTTTGCAGTGGTCTTTGGACGATGAAGACGACCGACAAGCACTTACAGAGATGCGTGACCAGTTCCAACCGTTCAGAGACATTGTTTCACTTGTAAGTGGACAAGAGTGGGCCAGAATTATCCAGGAAGATCAGAATTTCAGTGGCACCCTGTTCAGATTCCCCTTACGCACAGAGAAATCACAAATATCCGACAATATTTACAGTTATGAGAGAGTTGTTGAGCTTTTCGGCAGTTTCATCGCTGACGCAGACCTGAGCCTTCTCTTCCTCAAAAATGTCTCATCCGTCTCCCTCATCCACATTGACGCTGAAGGCGCTGTTTCTACTCGACTAGAAGTGAAATCCACAACCTCAGAAGACGTCAGTTTACAGTCAGTTGAGGGTGCCACCACAGGATATACAGCAATCAAATCCATTACTGTTAAGTCAGACAAGCTCAAAGAAACCAAGTGGCTACTCACGTCTTGCACGCTGAAAGAAGGCCACGTGGACAAGCTTGATGACCTTGCGGAGAGGCTCAAATTCGTTCCCAGGGTGGACTTGGCGTTCCCTTGTGATGACGACGTAGACTGCAGCAAGAGTAGACTGTGCTGCTTTCTCCCCCTACCAAACAATGAGTCAAACAAGACAGGGCTCCCGGTTTATGTCAACGCCTTCTTCGGCCTCACAGACAACAGGAGAGAGATCAAGTGGCAAGAAGAAGACCAGATGAATGACGAACACGCCATCTGGAACGAGCAGCTCATCAAGGAGGTGCTTCCAGAGACCTTCCTCACGATCCTTCAAGACGCCATCAGACTCGTCCAAGACTACGTCCTACCAGTGAGTTCCATCTACAACCTGTGGCCTGATCTGTCCCAAGTGCAACACAAGGAGAAGTGGCATGACGTGGCCTTGGATGTTCTCAGCAAGTTGTTCGATCAGGATATTGCAGTTCTGTCTCTCGCCAAAGATGAGAGGCGGTTTATCACGTTGTCAGAAGCTGTGTTTCCATGTAACGGTCCAACACCATCAGACACGCTGGCCGCCATCACGAGAGTCCTGGTGTCCCGTGGTGAGAACCTGGTGACTTTATCAGACAGAGTGGCCAGAGCTTTGAAGACAGCTTACCCAGACTTTAGTTCACTAACCCACGTGACTCCAACCTTCCTGAGAGACATTCTTCACAGCACCGGTGTTGAGGACATCTCTGGCGTAGACAGGTGCACTCTGTTGGAGTATGTTTTGAGCGATGGACAGTACGCAGAACTCCATGGTCTACAACTGCTCCCTCTCAGCGATGGTTCCTTCAAATCCTTCACGGACAGAGAAGAGGACACTGTGTTAATCGACAGCAAGGAATTTCCAAGGTATTTCACTTATTTATAAATCATATTTTATGAATTGTTCAGACATAGTGCCAGATTCATAGTTTGAGATTTTACTCATACTCAGGGGCCCATATTGCACTATTATATGATCTGTTATAATGTTGTTTCCTCGTCACAAACACATCTGGAGTTATGTCCTGTTTCATTCACACATGTTTAACACACAAACCCTGCAGATTTAGGGTGAGTTCTTCTCTAAAACAGGAAACACTGTTCCACCTTGTGATGTCATGTGGCAATACAGGAAGTGCTTCACTGTGTTTCCACACACCTTGACTAGAATCATTTGGTTGACTTCAGGTCTGGAATTGCCAATCTCTACACAACTAAAGATAAGTTTTAACTTGAAAACTTCCACTTCATGACATCACAAAGTGAACAGAGCATTTTGAGTGTTGTAGATGTAGATACACTGATAATAAAGGATTACTCAGTAAGTGGGAATGAAAAAAACACAACTCCAGGTATGTTTTTGATGAGATTACACAGAAAATAGTGTAATATAGGCCTTCTAAGGGTACATTTATTGTGTTTATTATTCCGGCCAAAAGAAGTGAAGGTGATCAGAATGTTAACCATGATATTTTGTTTGTGCAGAACGTTGCTTCCATTCTGTCAAAGCCTCTTCATACCAGATGGCCTCAGTCCAGAATGTGTAAACCACCTGAAACAACTGGCAGAGCAAGGTAAGAACACATCCTGAAATAGTTTGTTCAGTATCTCTATTTAAGAGTCATGTGAACTTAAATCATTCTTTTGGCAGATCTGTACATGATCATTGAGATGGACGCAGACCAGGTGTTGAGATACACAAGAAGCCATTTGCCTGAAGAGTGGACGAAGTCAGATAATCGCCTTGTAACATGGGAGGTGAGCAGTGATCGGCACCCCCCACTGAACTGGTTACAAGACTTCTGGAGATTTCTCAACAGTCATTTTAAGGACCTAAGCTGTTTGACTGGACTGCCCTTAATACCAGTTAACTCAGTGTCCAGTAGCCAAACAGTAACTCTTGCTAAAATACAACGCAACCCAACTTTGATTTTTGAGAAAAGTAAACAAGCGGCCTTACCAGATACTATCATTCAGTTGGTTAACAAAGTTGGAGGCACCGTGGTGAAGGAAAATAATTGGCTGAAGCATGAAGACCTAGATTCCTATGTCCTGAATCCATCTCCACAACATGTTCTGCAACTGTTCGTAAATGTACAGTCCCAGAAAATCGTCAAAGAGCTGAAGGCTGCTCCTAAAAAGACTTTAGAGGAGCTAAAAGATTACTTCTCTCGACTTGATGTTGTCTCAAGCTGTGAAAAAGAATTACTCTTGCAGTTGCCTTTGTTCCAGACCATGGCAGGAGAGTACACCAATGCTCAGTCCAAACAAGCTGTGCTGTTTAACTCTGGACTCATGATTCCTGTAGATTTACCAATGCCTAACACAGTGTTGAGGTGTTCTACTGAGGCAGACCGCAGACTTCTTCAGCTACTCAAAATCACTCTCTTGGACACAGCACAAGCAGCGAGCCTTCTGATCGACAGTGTGGCAAACAGAGCATGTGGCAAAACAGACACTGAGAAAATCATGACATGGATCTTAGACCATGGAAATATCCTTTTCTTTCAAAATCCAAATTTAAAAGAAAGATGCAAGCATTTGTCTTTCATTGAAATAAATGGAAAGTTAAAGAAATCGTCCAGTCTTTATGACCCTACAGTTTATTCTTTTAAAGTTCTGTTTGAAGACGATTACCTCCCACCAGCTGTGTACACAAAGACGCGGCAGATGCTTGCAAGCTTGATTGATCTTGGCCTAATTCATAAAGAAGCGGATGTGTCTACTGAGCACTTGCTGCATGCTGCCACACTGGTTGAAAATCTTACACGTGGCAATCACCAAAAGGCTCACCAAAAAGCACAGGTGTTACTGAAAATCTTGGATTCCAATAATTTATTAGAGAATTTTACCCATGACCAGATTGAGCGACTGAAAAGGATTCAATGGGTGCCAGTGACAAATCCAAAGGACGTACAAAAGGACTCTGTAAAAAATGGCTTCTCCCGCCCAGTGGAGATGAGGCACAGCATGTATGAAGACATAGTTGGGTATGTGATGCCCATGGAGGGAATGCTCGGTGAAAACATTTGCAGCAAACTTGGCCTCAAACAACCACCACCACCAGAAAAAGTAGCTGCAAATCTATTAGTCCTCATATCCAAAGCCAAGGAACTGGAGAGTCCTGACACAAATGTGGATTTCAAAAGAAAACTGCGCAGCATTTATGGACATATGCAGAAGTCCATCCATGAATACGCTGCAATAATCAGCAAAGACACTAAATGGCTTTGGAATCGCAACCAGTTTATGGCTCCCAGAGAACTGATTCTGAACTTCCCAAATAATCTAGACCTGAGCTCTCAAATTCGTAAAGTTCCAGATGAATTTCTTCCATACAAACGTTTGTTTCAAGAGTTTGGACTCCGTGAAAAGCTGACAGATGAAGAAATCATTGAGTTACTTTACAGGATTAAACAAACCATTGAAGACAGAGAAGTGGCTGTTGCAACATCTTCTGAGGTTAAAGTGTCTATTGACATTCTGAACTGGCTTTGGAGAGAGAAGAAAGTGGTTCCCGATGATGTCCCTGTGCCAGTCATCGTACAACATGGACAATATGCACTGAAATCAAAGTCAGGGGCTGTTTTCTGTGACTTGAGCAAAAATGGCTTGAAAGAACTTGAATGCAGCCAAGAAGAAATGCACGTAGTTCATGAGGAGATGCCAATAGCAACAGCAGAGTGGTTAGACATTCAACTCCTGAGTACTTTTATTCTGGATCCAAAGTCAGTGGGAATCGAACAATGTGGGCAAACAGAACCAATAACTACAAGAATCAAAAACATTCTGAAAGAATATGATGAAGAACGTGATCTTTTCAAAGAGATCATTCAAAATGCTGAAGACGCTGGAGCTCAAACATGTAAATTCTTATTGGATTTTAGAATTCACAAAGATGACCCTGAAAGTCTCATTGACCCAGACATGAAGTTGTGCCAGGGCCCCTGTGTGTGGGCATTCAATAATGAGCAGTTCTCACCTGATGACTGGGAAAATATAGTGAAAGTGGGATCTGCCTCGAAGGAGAACATGGTGGAAAAGATTGGCATGTTTGGACTTGGATTCAACACCGTGTATCATGTCACAGACATTCCCTCCATCCTCAGCGGCAGTACGCTCCTCATACTTGATCCAAATGTTAGCCATCTTAAAAAACGCATCAAACAAAAATCAAATCCTGGCATCAAGCTGGAGCTATCTCGGCAGAATCTTTTTCAGTGGTTTCCTGGTCAGTTTGCACCTTATGAAGGTGTTTTTAACTGTAGTTTCTCTGGTCAAACTCCTAAACACTATCCTGGCACCCTGATTAAATTACCATTCAGAACGGGCGGAGGAAGCATTTTCATCAGAAATAAGCTCGAAAGTTTATAACAATCAAGAGATCTTGGCTTTTCAAAAACACTTCACCAAAGACTCTCATTCGCATCTGATCTTTCTTAAAAATATCAACACTGTGTCTCTACAAACTGCCTCAAGCTCGTCTTCGACTCCACTGACAGATGGAGACATTGAAACTATTTTTACAGTCTCCAAGACCACACTGTGCCGTATGCATATTTCAGAGGAAAGTCCTGCGCTGATGCAACAGCAGGCTGAGAACATGTTAATGCAACTTAACAGGAAATACAAAGAGGTCATCGACTGCAGCAAAGTGGACATTGTGAAGATCACATGTCAGCAGTCAGGGGAAACACACACCCAGTGCTGGCTTCTCTGCAGCTGCTTTGGAACTAAAGAGTCATTAAAACTGGCCATGAGCAAAAACAAGAATTTAGCATTTTCATTGCCAGTTGGTGGCGTTGCTTTGCCTTTGCAATGTAACCAGGAAGCAAAAACATTTGAAGCGTCACAGACGCACCTCTCAGGAAAGGCATTTTGCTTCCTTCCTCTTTCCATTGACACAGGGCTTCCATTCAACGTAAATGGAACATTTGCAGTGACGAGCAACAGAAAAACTCTTTGGGAGAGCGGAGTTAAACATGAGTGGAACAAGTCTCTGCAGCAGGACCCAGTCGTCTCTGCTGTCATCACTGCACTGTTGGCTCTTAAGAAGATGTCACAAAATAAGCAACTGGACCACTACTGCTACCACACTTTCTGGCCTCACAGGGAGCGTGTGAGTGAGAATTTTAGGCCACTGGTTGATGCATTTTATTCTACTATTGCCCAGACTGGCAGTGCCCCAAAGCTTTTCAGTGATGGTGAGCATTGGTTCTCTTTGGAAAATACCCTCATTTTCCACAAAAGCATAGAGGAAGATAAGGACATTTTCCCACTTGTAATGCAGGTGTGCCAGAAACATGTCAACTCCAGTCATGCAGTTTCAGTGCCAGGCTGGATACGGGATAGTTTTAAACAGGCAGGCCTTGAAAAGGCCTTACAGCACAAGACTTGGAATTGGGAGAGGTTTTACAGAGAAGCAGTTTTTGCAAATCTGGGCCAAATTGATCCTGAATGGAGAAATACACTGATGCTACACGCCATTCACCTCAAAATGAAAGAGATTGACTCTCTTTTGGTTGCATACCCATGCATCCCCACTACCAGTGGACAGCTGCAGTATATTCGAAACCTAGTCGACCCAAATGGCAAAGTGGCCTGCCTGTTTGACCACCAGGAAGGGCGCATACTCGGAGGGACCATAAATGACTTCCGCTCCTCTGAAAATGTTTCTTGCCTACAGAGGCTTGGAATGGCACGTGATATGCTTTCTTTAGAAGACATTACCAAGAAAGCAGAAGCCGTTAGTAAAGTCTGGGTCAAAGACAAAAACAAGGCATATAAACACATACAATGTCTTTTGTACCTTCTAAAGCATCACTTGGACAGTGATGACTCTCCTTTCTGGGAAGCTTTGAGAGCCACTCCATTTCTGCCAGCCTTTTCACCTGGAGACGCAACCATGGAGAGAGAGGTGACGTTACAAAGACCTGCTGATGTTTTTGCTGACACATGTGCTCTTCTTGTTAACATGACAAAGCCTGTTTTAGAGCTTTCAAAACTTAAAATACACTCATCTGACCCAGTACTACAGATGCTGGGAGTAAATGACAATGCAGGCCCTGAAATGGTGCTTGAGCAGCTAAAAGAATCACAAGCACAGTGTCAGTCTTTGGACAAATCAGTGCTGCACAAAATGGCCAGTGAGTGCTACAGGTTTCTAGATCACCACCTGTGTGATTCAGAAGAAGACATGAGAGATGTCATTGTGCAGAGTGCAAAGTCATTTACATTTGTCCTTGTTGGCGATAAATTTGTCAACATCAACTGTGTAGCTGAAAAGGCACAGTTTGAAGCCAAACCCTACCTTTACGCCCTTCCACATCAGTTTACACATTTTAGAAGACTCTGGGAAATGGCTGGAGTGAATAAAGAGTTTTCTATTAGCCAATGCACGGAGGCCCTGAGGAGCATCAAGTCTAAACACAGAAACAAACCATTACCAAAAAGTGATCTGTCAGTTTGCCTCACTATTTTGAACAGAGGAATTTTTGAAACTGGGGAAAGACTGGAAAACTGCCTTGTGCCCGATAAAAAGGGCATTTTACAACCTGCACAAAACATGTTCTACAATGACAGTCCATGGATGCCAGTTGAGAAGGGAGTCACCCTTTGTCATGAAAACATCTCACGAGTAATGGCAATCAACTTGGGCATTAGAACAACTAGACACCACACATTGTTGAGTAATGTAGTTGAACACATGCCGTTTGCCTTTCAATTTGGGCAGCAAGAAAACCTAACAGTTCGAATCAAAAATATCATCTCAGCCTATCCAGCGAAGAAGGACATTCTTAAAGAATTTATTCAAAATGCTGATGATGCAGAGGCCACAGAAATCCATTTTATTTGGGACAAAAGGCAGCATGGAAGTACAAAGACGTTTGGGAAGAGATGGAACGCTCTGCAAGGTCCGGCTCTGTGTGTGTTCAACGATAAAGTCTTCTCTGATGCAGATTTAAACGGAATTCAGCAGCTGGGAGAGGGTGGGAAGCACAACACTCCAGGAAAGACCGGAAAGTACGGGCTTGGATTCAACTCTGTTTACCATCTGACCGACTGCCCCTCCATCCTCACTGGGGATAAGTTACTCTGCATATCTGACCCCAACCAAAGCTACATTGAGAGTCCTTCAGATGTTCCACCTCCTGGCATTGGTTATAACTTAGTTGACAATTTTAAAGAGATGTACATGGATGTCTATCAAAGTTTTCTTCCGGATATGTATCGCCTGAAAGAAGGAACCATGTTCAGGTTGCCTTTAAGAACAGATGACATGGCAAACACTTCCAAAATATCCCAAAGTACAGTTACTGAAAATGACATGAAAGAACTCTGCTCTGCCCTCACTGAAGATCCTGAAGGATTGATACTTTTTCTGAAGCACATTTCCAAAATAGAACTTCTTGAAATTGACACATCAGGAAGTCGACTCACCACAATTTTTACAGTGCAAAAGTTTGTACCAAAAACAACTTCCAATGAAAAAGACACTTTTGTTAAATTAAAACAAAAGTCACTCTCTTCAGAGAAGCCAGTAGAAGCACAGAAAGTAATCTATGAAACTGTGATTTCAACTTCACAGAAAATAACAACTACATGGATCATTGCAGAACAGTTTGGCTCAGTTGAAAACAGCAACGAACTCACAGGGCCGTATGCCAAACTCGCTCATGCAGCAGTAGCAGCACGGGTGAATCTAAAAAAGCCTAAAAATAAGTCTGAGAGAGAAACATTTAGTCTGCAGGAACAACACTTTGAAGGAGTAGCGTTTTGTTCGCTTCCTTTGCCTGGTCACACTGGACTACCAGTTCATGTCAATGCCAACTTTGAGGTGGATTCTTCTCGAAGAAACCTGTGGACAGAAGATGCCAAGAGTGTGAAAATAAAATGGAATGAATATTTGAAACAGACAGTCATAGCTCCTCTGTACGCTGACCTCCTTGATTACCTTCACCGTAGCTTCGCAAACAAGCAGGACTACATGACAAAAATTCAACACGATCTCCAAAAATCTTACTTGTGTTTTTTCCCAACAGTCAACAAAAAAGTTCACCAACCCTGGCATGAGATGGTGCATGAAGTGTACAGATCAATCAAAGAAAGATCTCTGGATGTGATTCCTGTGATCAAAGGTTGTACAGAAACAACTGGAGATCGTACTAAAACATGTCGTTTGGAGTGGTATAACATTTCACAAACTGACCCAACTAAAATACTTTACCTTTTGTCTGGAATCATGGAAGAGGTCAGAAAGATTTTGGAAGATGTTGGAATGAGGCTGGTGCCTTCAAGTCTGCAAAGTATTTGGAGCAGTTTCAGATCAGCTGGAATTGAAGTGTACTGCGTGACTCCTTCAAATGTGCGGACATTCCTGAGAGCTAAACCACTCAACGATCCATCACAGACAGAAATGCAGCTGCCTCTCCCTGTATCACAGACTCTTATCAAGGATGGCAAAAGATGTGCTGAGCTCCTGAGTTTCTGCCTCAAAGATCTAGAAGTCAAAGAAAAAGACAAGAAAGCTGACCCCAGTGTTATCCAGGGGCTTCCTCTTCTTCTAACAAAGGACCAGGTTCTGAGAGAATTTGACCTGAACTGCCCCAAATGGGTTTCAATTTATGACACATTGTTTCGTGGATATGAAGAAAATTTTGCTGATAAATCCAATAAAAAAATCTTAGAAAGTTTTGGCTTTGTGAAAGAGTTGACCGTTTCCGATGCGGCAGAGTACCTGAAGCCCTTAACTGAACAGTTTCTTCAAACATGTGAAGTTGATCCAGGAAAAGAACTCTACATCCCAAGTAAAGACATGATGGAGTGGTTGAAATATCTTTGGAGGTTTATTATCAGTGAACTCAGAACTTCCAACATTGGCGCAGAAGGTCTGACTTTAGGGGCTGTGAAGCAGCTCTACAGTGAGTGCTGCATTTTGCCAGTTATTTGCCCACTAAACAAACAGAAATACTTACAAAAGATGAGGGACATGCCAAGTGTGATTTATTCTGACAGAGACGTATCAAACACCTTGTTTAAACTTGGCTTTTTGAAGCTGAACACTTCATTCTTCAGTGACATGTACAGAGAGTGCTTTTCTCATTTCTCTTCAGAGCTTTTAGATGCCTCCAATAGTAGTTCTGTCTTGGATCAACTCTACAACAAAAACACTTTGGGATTTTCACAACTGTCATCAAACGAAATGCGTGAACTACAGACCTTCCTGGTCTCTGGTGTTTGCAAAGCCAAAGACACTAAAGACTATCAAAGGAAGTTGAAATCCTTACCGATGTTTGAAACGATAACAGGTGAACGAGTAACAATTAATGGACCTCAAAAGGTATGCGTCCTCAAAATGTATGAAATGAAGAGATATCCAGATTTATGGACATTACCTGATGTGATGGATATTTTCCTCATAAACAGCACAGAAAATTTGTTACTTGCTGAAACACTGAAGATCCAAACACTATCTGACTTGGAGTTTTTTGTTCAGCTCATCCTGCCTGTAGCCCATAAACTCTCAGAGACCCAGACACAACACTGCCTTAAACTCCTGCTTTCATTCCAACAGGATTACAGCTATCCTAAATATAGGGACAGTATCATTTCCAACTTTAAGACGGTCAAAACGATTCGCAGTTCTAGTGGCAAATTAGAAATGGCATCCTATTTCTATGACAAGGATGTTGAACTATTCAGCATGTTGCTGCCGGATGATAGGTTTGTACCAGACAAATTTTGGGAGAACTTGAGTGGCGATGACAGTTATAGAAGGATGTTATCAAAAAGAGTGCTTGTAGAACTGGGAATGAGAGACAAGGCATCTGCCGATGATATAATAACATTTGCACACCAAGTGGAAAAGGAAGCTCTGAGTAAACATCACAAGAACAAAACAAAGAGGAAATCTGAGCTAGTTTTTAAAGCTGCCCTGAATTTTGCCTGTAACTCAAAAGACAATGAAACAAACGTGCTAGAAAGCATAGCAGATGTTAAATTTATTTTTCCCGTGGAAATTAAATCAGAGTTATGCAACTACCACCAAGCTCTGAAGAATGACAGCCCTGCTGTTTCAATCCGAGGGGCTTTGATTGAAAGTGAACGAAACCAGCAAGAACTCATTTGGTCTTCAATGGCAATCATACATGTACCAGAGTATAAGTCAGAGAAGGTTCGACAAATGCTGTGCAGCGCCGGAGCGTTTGAAAATCCTCCATCAGAATATGTCACTAAAAACCTGAGTAACATATGTAGATCACCTTGTCAAAAAGAGAAAATAATTGAGACTCGAACTAATGTCTTTCACTGTTGTTATGCCTTTTTACAAACAAACACCTTTAAACCCCACTCACTGAATGGACTTCCAATAATATTAGTGGAAAAAAACAACAAACTTGTAAAAGCTGATGATGTGTCAATTTCCCTTCATTATGACAATGACTTCAGGCCCTATTTGTATAAGGTACCGCCAGAGTTGGCATGTTACCGGAATTTATTTATGAAACTCGGTGTGAAGACAGAACCAACAGCCACTCAGTTTTGTCATGTTCTGGAAGAAGTCCATAATGAAAATATCGGAAAACAACATCTTCAACCAAACCAACAAAAAACAGTGAGACGTGCTGTTCAGCAGCTGTTTATACTTTTGAACAAGGCAACCGGAAAACAAATTCTTGATGATGTAAAAACATTGTACATTCCTGGAAAGAACAAACATTTACAAGAATCATGCAGACTTTACTATAACAACACTGTGTATAGTGCACGTTTAGAAAAGGCCCTTCCACAGAAGTTTGTGTTGTTGGAGGAACTCAGCAAGTGCCATCTTGGCAAAGACATTTACGAACACCACAAGCTCATCAAACTCCTGCCACAGAGGCTTCAGCCACAAATGCTGTCCCAAATCACTGAGGAGAAAGTGGTGGAGACGCAAATGGAGCTCTGTGACAGAAACTGCGAGTTTAGTGACTTCTTTAGAAAGCATCTGTCCTCCTCACCATTTAGACATGGTTTAATCTGTCTGATCCGGGCACAATCAGGGGGAAATGTTACACAGGACCAGGCCAAGGAAATGTGCAACTCCACCTTTGGAAGAATACAGATCGTCTGCTGTCAAAGTCTACAGACAGAGCTTTGGCTGGAGAAGCAGCAGCTCCCAAACACTGCAGCAAAAACGGAGGTTTATGTCAAACAAGAGCAAGAAGGCTGCATCTTCTATTTGAAGCACCAAAACAATACAACTCCAAAGGTGGGGGTTAAAGTTTCCACAACACTTGCAAAAGAAATAAATTGTCTTTTAGATAACAAACTTCCAACGAACCACCTTATGATTCTACAACAGCTGCTTGTTTGTGATACTCTAAAAGAAGTGAAAGAAATACTGTCTGACAATCAAATCCATGACTGCGTTGAAGGAAATGAAGATGAATGTAATGATCTACCAGCACCAGGAACAGAGATCCCTGAAGAATGGCACGATGCTTTGGACATGAACATTCTCAATAACTTTGAGGAGGGGGAGTATGTAGGCTACGATTGTAATGGAAAATACATCTATGCAGTTATTGTTGAGGAACTGCCTGGAAACACTGTGCCGCTCACGCAGAGATACAAAATAGACATTGGCGAAGAAGAGCCAGTCGAGGTCGGTTTTCTTGACTTGTACCAGTTCAAACGTGAGAAGCGACCAGCACCATCGTCTGGTTTGGAGCTCCAACTTGTAGAAGGTCCAAACACCTCCCCCCGTTCCTCCCAACAAAGCACAAGGTCCTCACCTGCATCTGTTGAAGAGGCCAAAAAAGAAATCGACAAATGTTTGGATGAAGTTTGGACTCTTCCCACTGAGGAGCGGAAAAAAGCCATCAAGCGGCTGTATCTGAGGTGGCATCCAGATAAAAACCTGGACTGTAATTTGATTGCCACAGAGGCCTTTAAATATCTACAGAACAGAATCGATGAGCTAACACAAGGAAAACGCAGATCTACAGGCTCCAGCTCCTCCTCCCATTCCTCCTCCCATTCCTCTTCGTCATATTCAAGGCCACACACCAACTTCCGAGACTTTTTCCACGAATGGGATGAAGAGGCAAGACGTCACAGAACCAGCCGAGAGCGGTTTCACGGTGGCCGGCATTTTTACAACTTCTGGAACTTCAACGACAATATCCCACGGCCAAACAAAGAGGAGGCCAAACGCTGGTGCAGGCAAGCCCAGTGCGATCTCCGAGCGGCTGGCAACGACACGGAAAAGGACACAACCGAATGGTGTCTCTTCAAGGTCCATCAGGCTGTGGAAAAAGCTCTCGTTGCCGCTTCTTATCGGAACAACGGAAAGCGTCCAAAAGGCAGCTCTATTTCAAACATGGCCTCTGAAGTTTGCTCTTACAGTCCCAGTCTCAGAGGTCTTCCGCAGCTCGTGACGACTCTGAAGGCCCTGGGCGTGGATTCCAGAAAGACCCAATATCCAGACTGCTTCCCCCTTCCGCTCATCCCCAACGGACAGTTCCCATCGGCCAACGAGACACGAGCGCAGGACGTGGCTTTGGAAATTCTTACTCAAGTTGAAGCCTACGTCAGTCGCTGAACTGAGGCCAAGAAACCGTTTTCCCTATAGATTATTAGATTATTGTACTTTAACATGAGATATAGAAAAGGTAAATTCCCAAATATGGAACCTGATCATTTCTATTACTGACCAGACCTAAGACCTGCTGTATTACAACAAAAAATACTCAAAATAATAATATTGATCTATAGAAATATTTCCCTATAGAAGTTTACTGTTTACTTTCTCATGTCAGTGGTGGACCAGTTTAACTTTGTGAACTTAAAGGTCCTATGTTACGCAACATTGACTCTTATGAGCTTTAAGTTATATTATAATGTCGTCACCTCATCAAAAACAGAGCTGGAGTTGTGTTTTGTTTCATTCACGTTTGAGTAACTCTATTATTCGTCTGTCCACATCTCCAACGCTCAAAACGCTCTGTTCCACCTCGTGATGTCATGAAGTGGGAGTTTTCAAATCATCAGCTCCTCTTTTACCTTTAGTTCTGTAGTTTGTGTCGATTCTGGAGCTGAAATTATCCCAGTGATTCTACTGAAGGTGTGTGGGGTTTTAAAACACAGTGGAGCACTTCCTGTATGACCACGTGACATCACAAGGTGGAACAGAGTGTTTTCTGTTTGAGAGAAGAACTCAGCCTAAATCTGCAGGTTTTGAGTGTTAAACATGTGTGAATGAAACAAAAACACAACTCCAGGTCTGTTTGTGACGAGGAAACGACATCAGAACATAAATCAGAAAACAGCGTATTATAGGCCCTTTAAATAACTGCTGTGTACTCTGTAAAAAATAAAATAAAAACAAAGAAAAAAGGAAAAAAATGCATAAAAATAACACATGCTAATACAATAACTTTAGAACTAAATGTGATTTAAGATGAATCTTCTTACTGTACTGTTCTGATGTCAGTTTAAATCTGTGTTGAAAGGTTTGGAACTGAAGTCTATGATTTGTTATTTGCTTTTAAGAATCCATTTGGTGATGTGTTGAAATGTCTGTGTGTAATGTAACTGTGCTGCTGTCTTGGCCTGGACTCCCTTGAAAAAGAGATTAGTGTCTCAATGGGACTTTCCTGGTTAAATAAAGGTTAAGTTATAAAAATGTCTACGAATGCCTCACCATTGCCTTTTAACATTCCTTATTTCTGTTGCATTAATTAGAAAAATGATTTTGAAGCCTGTAAACTTGTATTGTTCAGTGGAAAAAAATGATTAAATATTAAATACTGTTTATAACCTTTACTTCCTTGACCTCCTGAGTTTGTCATTTTGTGTGGGTTGTGTGTAATATGACATTAAATGGGCTGTAATGATGATTTTAAAAGATTAAAAAAAAAAAAAACATTACTTCTCTGTTTGGAGGTGTTTTCTCCTCGCAGGTTTCTTCTGTACAGGCTGCTGAGCTAAGTCCATTAAAGGCACAGCATAGTTTGTGTTCACATTTTCAGAAGGTGAACAGGGGCCAATATAGCAAAATCTTAGGCTGCGTCCAATTACTCTGCCTTACCCCTTCCCCTACTCCTTTATCTACAGTCGTGGCCAAAAGTTTGGAGAATGACACAGATATTAATTTTGGTCCCAGAACGTCCTCCGAGAGCAACTTCCCCCAACCGTCCAAGAGCAGTTTGGTGATGAACAAAGCCTTTTCCTGCAGATGGACCTTTCCATAAAGCAAACGGAATAACTCAACGGCTCAGGAACAAAACATAAAGATTTTAGGTCCAGGAAACTCTCCAGATCTTAATCCCACTGAGAACTTGTGGTCAGTCCTCAAGAGGCGGTGGACAAACTCAAAGCCTTGATTATGCCAGAATGGAGCCGTCAGTCAGGATTTGGTCCAGAAGTTCAATGACAGATGCCAGGGAGAACTGCAGAGGTCTGGAAAAAGAAGGATCAACACTGCAAATATCGACTTGTTGCATGAACTCAGTGTAATTGTCCATGAAAGCTTTCGATACTTATGAAATGCTTGTAATTATATTTCAGTAAACCATAAAAACATGTGAGAAAACGCCTAAAAACAATGAAGCAGCAGCAGAACCTGTGAAAATGTAATATCTGTGCCATTCTCAAAACTTTTGACCACGACTGTAGGTCTTCATCTGGCCCCTCGATACTGAGCTGAGAGGGCGAAGGGCACGAATGTTCCCCTAAGAAATGGGACGCCCCTCGAATTATCGGGTACCTCAGCT
Organism: Odontamblyopus lacepedii; assembly: GCA_034769755.1. NCBI lineage: Eukaryota > Metazoa > Chordata > Actinopteri > Gobiiformes > Gobiidae > Odontamblyopus > Odontamblyopus lacepedii. Next base: position 37,578,390 of record CM068356.1, on the reverse strand, counting down.
CGAAAAATAACTCGCTTCTTTAAACATGAAAGTTTAAAGAAGCGAGTTATAGCCGACGTTATTGTTATTGTAGTAATGTTTGTTTAGCCGACGTTATCATTGGCTAAACCGACATTACTACAATTAAAACCACAACAACGCTTCACTGAAAGTAACGTGGAACATCAGCGTCATAACTGTAAATCATGTTTAACTGTTAATTGATAATTACAACTGCTGAAAATACTAGATTTATACTAGATTTATGAGATTCCTCGGCGGGTCGAGGTGCTGCTGCCGTCCTGATCCCACCTTGAGGACGCTCCGTTCGTTTCAAGTCTGGTCGAGATCTCACTCCATTTCAGGGGGATGTGGCCCGAGGTCGTGGCCCTAGAGCAGGGGTGTGAAACTCATTTTGGTCCGGGGGCCGTATACAACCTACTTTGATCCCAAAAGGGCCGGATCAGAAAACTCAGTTCTCTCTCCAAGTTATTGTATTTTTCTCCGTGTCTCGTAGTGGTGTTTAAGATTATATTCCTCGAGCAACACCACTTGTTCCAAACACACTGAGCACAGATTTCCCATTCACCTCTGTCAACAAATAAGAATTAGACTATTTTTCTTGGGAAATCCTGAACTCAGCATCTGCTTTTCTCATTTTTTGACATTTTGCTGATGAGGGTCACGGTCGACAGTCAAAACGATCGTCCTTTAAGAGCGTTTGGAAAGAGGAAAGTCTTCATTTGTGCTGCTCTGGTGGGAGTCGCAACGTATAGAAACGCCGGAGATGCTGCTGTGCTGAACGGTGCAGAAAATTAACAGAAAAATCTGAAAATTTTAAAGTATTTTAATAGAAAAATCAGCCGAGGGCCAGATTAAAGGTCTTGGAGGGCCGGATGTGGCCCCCGGGCCGCATGTTTGACACATGTGCCCTAGAACTTGATCAAAACTAAAATTGAGACGCCGCTCGCCCTCACATGAGCGCACAAAACCACGGGGTAGGGGTAAGATGAGGGGACGCAGCCTTACTCTACCAGTCACTCTCTCATTCAATGGTTTCTTTTTTCTTGCTACTATTTCGGACACATCCCGCTCTCGACATAAACATCACCGGTTGAGCGGTCAGATCCACTCACCCGCAGTTTGGCTGGTGTGATTCCCGCTCCCACAGACTTCATTTATTTAATTAAAACTAATCCCATTTATTTACCAGTGAATTATAGTTTTTGAAAACACTAAAAAAATACATTCCCGAACCATTTTCTTTCAACAACTTTCAGTTTCTCTTCTTCTTCACCGTCAGTAGTCGATCTTCACTTGTTGCTTCTGGAGTTTCTCTTCCTGCAACAACGAACTCACGCGTGATTTCAGAGCGAGAGTTCAGCTCGGGGTCAGAACAGAAGGATCGACTGCAAAAGCTGAAAGCTCGACTCGATGTCTGTCCATGTTGTCACAGGCTCTGCAATATTGTGGTGATGATTTAAAGACTTAACCACAGCATTATTTAAAAATAAAATTCACTCGTAAATAAATGGGATTAGAAACGACATCGACGATCGAGTCTTTTGGGCTTTGGCCTGTGCAGTGGGAAATCAGCAGAGGGAAGTGTGAGGTGCTGATAAAGTTGTTTTCTAACGTTTCCAGACACTAATGAGTGAACCAGGCAGAGCGTTTTGTTTGTTAGACTCGTGGCTGTTGTCAGATGGGTTAAAGTGGAGTTAAGCTTCTTCAGTTTTACGTGGAAGTTCAGAACTTGCCCCCATCACTGCACTAGTTTGTTGCCTTGACAGACTCACTGCCACAGTGAGATCTCCACCGAGGAAACACTGATCTGTGCCGTTTTTTGGCTTCTGACAGAATTCCACCACCTCTAGCGACGGACTTTAGCTTCAAACGTGCCCGAGTTCAACTTTACTGAGACAAAAGTGACTCCATATAAACAGCCTATATCTGTGCACGCCTGTAGAAAAAGACTAAACAAAAAAGGAACATTTCATTATCGATATTACCCCATTCACAAGAAATACATAATCCAGTTTAAGTTAAAATCATTTTATTAATTAAAAAAATGTGTTATGAAAATAATGACAACGCCAGCCTCGTTTCTATCTGCTCTTTCTTAACAAAGTTTGCGCTGAAGGAAGCGACAGGAGCTGGTCACACCCACGATCGTTAAAGTCCAGACGCTTCGTCAGCTCTAAACGTCTCCTCCGAGTCCCTGTTCATGTCCCATCGTAAGCAAATATTAATAATTTACACTTCTTCTGTACATACTTACATCTTTTACACATTAAAAACAGTGGGGTGATTTTGTACAACATTAAAACATGGCAGAACAGGGGTTACTAAAGCATATTACATTTGATACAAGCCAAAATCAGTAAACAGGTAAACCACTCATCCTCGTAGCCCTGGAACATTCAGAGTAAATGCATCTCTTACAAAAATCAGATATTTAAAAACATTTCATTACAAAGTTTCCATAAAAACGTCCCGTAGCTCAGTCTGCATAAACCTGTCCTATCCAACAGTAGACAAAATAAGTGGGACAGGAAAGGTACTTAAGGCGTACTTATGTGATTTGGCAAATGGATTTTAAGTACTTTTAAGACACTAAAATTGTACGTACAGCGGGTGAAAAGAACTTTAAGGTCATTATAGTTGCACCTGTTTGGCGGAGAAGGTTTTAGTGGTTTCAACAAAGTAGCATAAAATAAATAACTGTTGATTAAAGGTCCTAGATTTCGCAAAATGGACTCTTGTGAGCGTTCAGACATGTTATAATGTGGTTTCCGCCTCAAAAACAGACCTGGAGTTGTGTTTTGTTTCACTCACACGAGACACACGTGAGGGACGACCTTTTTACTTTTAAAACTGGATCCACGGCGCCGTTTTGTGGCCTGGATGTCGTCATTTGCGCAGGATAATGTGGATGAGACGCTGCAGTTTAAATTGACCACTTTACGAGAGCTGAGTCGGCTCATGAAGTCTCATTATTTTCGCTTCATCCCGAGTTTGTATTTTGCGTCTCTGTGCGGTTAGCGAGTAATTTCTAAGTGAATCCAGTGTTCGGGTTTAGATATTTCTCTCGGTTGTGACATAAACAGCGATGGGAGAACGTGTAATGTGGAGATTTGGGAAAAAAAGCTACGGCAGATTTCCTCAACTGGAAAACCAAAGACTGACAGTTTCTCCTCGACATTTGTGTTGGTTTGTGATCGGGGGACGTGACACTGCGGCATTTTTACATATAGATCAGTCGGGGTAAATTTGGCGCAGCTGCGGCTCGGACCTGGAAATAGAAAGATGAAGTAGTGACTTACAAACCCCAGAGTGTCGGGTTTTTTGCACCAAACGCTCACGCAGCACAGAGCAGGAGATCTGAAGTGCAGAGAACAAACTGTATGTAAAGTGTCTGTAGTGCTCAGCTTCACTGTGACTACGACGAAAACAAGGAAAGACTGCCGTGTTTACTGTGGATAAAAATGTTGGCAGCGACAGCATGAAGCCAAATAAATTACAGCGTCGCTTGTATCAAAACTGGAAGTGCTGAGCTCTGATCTTTTAACACTTGAGAATCTCAAATCAAGCAGTTTTACTGTAGGCAGGAAACAGCTGAAGCCATCGCGCTCACAGCTTCACAGCCTGTGGTCTGTAGCCAGATCCCGCTGCTCTATATATGACGGAATAGCGATCCCAAAAAATGTCGGATAAGTTATCTATGCTATCAAAATGTTCTATATAAGTTACTAATATGTTTTGTATATGTCCAACTCGTTATGAATACGCCCAAAGTTGAAAAAAAACAAAACATCGATAGTTCAGCGTATGCCAACATTTTAGGGAAATTCTGGTACGTTGGCACACGCTGGCTAAATCGTCAAGGTGTGACAGGGCCCTTAAGGACTTTACACCCCAATCACGCTGATAAACCAAGTTTTTTCAGCAAAAACATGCAGAATATCGTCAACAGTCCTCCTGCTTTGTGAACGCTGCTTCAGTAAAGCAGCAGCACTGAGAGCGTCATATAAAGAGGAGCAAACACAGAGGAGCTGATGCTGCTGCAGCTTTAGACGTGGATTCTGTCACACTGGAGGACGCGAGTGTCCCGAACTATAACACGAACATCATCTTTAAAGACGAGGAGGACACAGGAGCCCGAACTATAACACCGACATCTTTAACCCTCGAAGACGCTCTAAGTGGAGTTAATTCTCACACACATGGAAAATGACACATCTTGGTGTGTGTAATTGTGCATCTCTTTCTATTTTTATTTAAAGGTTTATTTCAGTCCAAATGAACAAATCCAAATGTAATTTCCACCCTGGAAATGCAGAAGTGCTGTGGCTCTGGCCGTGGTCCTGACAGGAGCTGTTTCCAGGACTGGACCAGGAAAGTCATGGCGCGATTGGACGTTTTTTGTTTTTAGGGCAATAAGGAGATTTTTTATTTACTTACAGACTTGATATTTTGCATTTTTGTAGCTAAGTCCCTAAATTAAGCATTTTTTATGTCCAAAAAGTTGTTTCTACATGTTTGCTGTGGGTTTTGTATAAAAGAGTGGGAATTTTATTTTCTGTTTTTTTTTTATCTCTATTTCTGGTCCTGTAGCTTTTATCACAGCCTCATGACACAACTACAGCAGCAGAATGTGAAATAACAGGTTGTACTGAAAAAGGAGGTAGAACACTTCATTAGGGGGCAAAAGGGGCAGTTTTAAAAGCAAAATTAAGAAAAAAATCCAGGCGAGGAGAAATGTACTAAAATTGCCCTCAGGTCTTCAGGGGTTAAAGATGAGGAGGACACAGGAGCCTCATGATAAACATACATAACATAAGGCTGAGGGAATGTGGGGCCCTTAAAAATCACTCATATTTACCTTGTTGAAACCTGTGGGAACCCTGTGTGTGAAACAAAACAAGTCCAGGTCTGTTTGTGACGAGCGAACTCCACCAGAACATCAAAAAAACTGCATCATATGGACCTTTTAACGGAGTGGCGTTTGAACTTTGCCGTTATATTATGAAATGTCTGAGAAGACGTCGAAGCTGTCGATTAAAAACAGCGATTTGTGTCTCTAAATAACACAAGAGCTCTCCAGTGACAACCTTTATCACATTATTTTGTCATGTACAAACACAAACCAGTTTCCAAAATAGTAAATCTCCCAACCCCATAAATGTTTTAATGTTGAAATCTGGATTTATAACTTATTCTGACGTTTGAAACTGCTTTATAATGTACTGTGTGATGACGGGATGTGAAATAATGGCACAGAAAATGGAAAACAGATGGGCTCATGTGTTACAAGGGTCAAACTGGGGACTTCACACGTCACCGTTAACACAGAGGAGGTCCCCACAATTACCTCATACTAAAGTCCATCTCAAAAAATGTGAAAATCGTGAAAAAGTTCAGTTTTTTTAGTCTCATTTCAGAAAGTCAAACCCGTACATTGTACACACTTAAGTTGGTCCAGAAAAGGATTTTTTAACAGATAAAATAGCGAAATTCAAACATTTTAAGGCAAAAATGACGCGTCTTAAAGCAGCAGTTACAGAGTGAGGGGTGACAAAATTCCAATGAAAGTTAATGGGAGCTCATAATTATATATAAAAAAAAAAAAACACCTCATAATTATCCTCATAACACAAAAAGCTGATTGGATTTTTTCATGATATTGTAATTTTTTCAGATGGACTCGTGTGTTATAAGTTATACCGAAGGGGCCAGTGTTAAAAGGGTCAAACTGGAGACTTCCCAGGTTTTTGATCACAGAGGCCACGTTTACATGATGCTTTTAATTCCGGATTAATTGTTCTGAATTAAAAACATCTGAATTAAATCGACTTTACTGAATTCTGCTCGACGTCTGGGGGTGGGGAAGGTTCTGATTGGACAGCGACACAAACGTATTTCCGTCTTTGGGAGGAAAACCCACACTTCCCGGCTTTTCTGTCGTCTCGGTTTGTCGTTTCGCCGCCGACACAAACACGATCCAAACTTTTTCCGCATTGGTTCGGATGATAATGAAGCAGCAGCTGGAGAATTCTCTCCTCACGCTTTACGTCTGTGAGCTGAGGAGGAGAAGGGAAGAGTGTGGGAGAAGGAGGAAGAAGACAAACTGAGTCTGAGGCTGCCACACCTCAGCCCACTCCCACATCCCGCTCACAAATCCAAAGAGACGTGGAGGAAAGTCCCAAGAGACGACTGGAGGAGCCGGATCGAAGGACGAGCCAACGAGCAACAACCACCGGGATTATTTTGAAGAAGAAGAAACGTTTACACGATCCAGGAAGAAATTCATCCGGCTTTAAAATCAGAATAAACCCACTGACTTCAGGATTAATAAACACTTTCATCAGGAAGTAGAGCTGTCAAACTATTCATTTTTTGAATCTCGATTAAGATCAGAAATTCCATAGTTAATCGTGATTAATCTCATATTGAATTGCATGTTTAAAGTTATTTTGCATTTCAAGACAGTTTTAAAGCCAGAATGTAAAGCAATTTGTATCCATTTAGCGATCGCTGTAGTTATTTTCTTTGCCGTGTGATTATCCACAGGTTTGTCTGATCTGAGGCTCTTGGCTCAGACGCTCCGGTCGCTGCACCCGGGGGTTTAGCTCGAGGTGTAACTTAGACTAGATGAACTTTGGTGGTGCTGAAACTCTGCTCGACACGGGCGGCGTTTAACTCTTCACTTGTAAATTGTAGCGTCTGGAAGTTTTTTAAAGTCAAATAAACAGTTCAAAAGTCCAGAAGCGTGTGTTTCTCCATCACGGCGGGGAGTTTACTGAAACACGGCGCTCTGAAGTTCGAAAGCGAAACAGCCACAGGAGCTGCCGACGGATGTGCAGAAGGGACGAAAAGTCGACAAACTCTAACCACGAGTAAAAAATAAAAATCACTGCGTTAGAAGGGACAAAAGGCTGGCAAACTCTAACCGCGAGTTAAATTAAAATATCGCCTTATGGATTGCATTAATCTCGTCGCTGACAGCCCAAGAATTAAGTATGTACATGAACTTTTTAAAGCGGAATTCATTTTTCTTGGGAATTAAAGCTCTCATGTAAACGTGTCCATGTTACTGATCACATGGGGCCACGTGACTTCACATGTTATAAGCCACGTAGATGGGGTCCAGCTGATCCGCCAGGAAGCCGTCCCTCAGGTGCATGCGCTGCTTCTCGCCGCGGGAGTTGATGGGGATGACGCCCGGGTCCACCACCACCACCACGCCCACGATCAGGAAGTGCTCCTCCAGAACCACGTTGGTCACCAGGGCCACCAGGTCCAGGGCCTGCTGCTCGGACCCCTCCAGCTCCACCACCACCACCAGCAGGTTCGTCCAGGTGAACACGGCACTGAGGAGCCCAGAGAGTCAAGTTATGTGGCTGATAATACTCCCTACGACTGCACAACAACGCAGCCTTATGGAACAGATAATACTCCCTACGACTGCACAACAACTCAGCCTTATGGAACAGATAATACTCCCTACGACTGCACAACAACTCAGCCTTATGGAACAGATAATGCTCCCTACAAGAACATATAATACTCCCTACGACCACACAACTCAGCCTTATGGAACATATAATACTCCCTACGACTGTGCAACTCAGCCTTATGGAACATATAATACTCCCTACGACTGTGCAACTCAGCCTTATGGAACATATAATACTCCCTACGACCGCACAACAACTCAGCCTTATGGAACATATAATACTCCCTACGACTGTGCAACTCAGCCTTATGGAACAGATAATACTCCCTATGACTGCACAACAACTCAGCCTTATGGAACAGATAATGCTCCCTACAAGAACATATAATACTCCCTACGACCGCACAACTCAGACTTATGGAACAGATACACTACTGTTCAAAAGTTTGGGGTCACCCAGACAATTTTGTGTTTTCCATGAAAAGTCACACTTTTATTTACCACCATGAGTTGTAAAATGAATAAACTATAGTCAAGACATTGTTCAGTGTCTGTGTTCTTTTGCCCATATTAATCTTTTTCTTTTATTGTCAGTCTCAGATGTGGCTTTTCCTTTGCCGCTCTGCCCTGAAGCTGCATCCCGGTCGCCTCTTCACTGTAGATGTTGACACTGGTGTTTTGCGGGTACTATTTAATGAAGCTGCCAGTTGAGGACCTGCGAGGTGTCCATTTCTCTACTAGAGACTCTAATGTACGTATGTAATGTATCTTCTTGCTCAGTTGTGCAGCGGGGCCTCCCACTTCTCTTTCTACTCCCTAACCCTCTGAAGGGAGTAGTACACACCTTTGTAGGAAATCGTCAGTTTTTTGGTAATTTCTTGCATGGAATAGCCTTCATTTCTAAGAACAAGAATAGACTGTCGAGGTTCACATGAAAGTTCTCTTTTTCTGGCCATTTTGAACGTTTAATCAACACCACAAATGTGATGAGAAAGCCTTTTCACAACTGGACTTGACACTAAATGCAAAAAAAACAACAACTGCAATCTGGTTTAGTTGCAACAAAACTGCTAATTCTCACAAACTTTGTCTTAGCACAGCCTCTCAGGCCTTGTCCACACGTATCCGGGTATCTGATAAACCGAAGATGTTTTGCTGTGTTTTGACCTGTCATCCACACGAACACGCATCAGAAACGAGTATTCAGGGAAAACTCCGGCCAAAGTGAAGATTTTTGAAAACTCTGTTTATGCCTGTTTGTGTGGACAGAGATAACTGGGGTTTTGCGTTTTAAAACGTCACTGTCTGCGCCAAAAAATATGAATCTGCCCTGATGTCAAACGTGTGACCTTTGTTTAGGCGACTGCAAAAGCCAAAGCCAAAGCAGAATATGGACCGGAGTCGTTTCTTCAGAGCTGTGGGAGCATTCATTTGTTTAGGAGCAATTCTGACTCCGAGTCTGTCCAGACAAAGGAGCTCGGCGCCATGTTTTCTGTTGTTTAAGTTTAGGCGGAAGTGACGGCGAAGTGAGGGCTCAATGGAAATAACGCCATCTACAGGTTTGGAATGTGTATGAATGTGGTTGAAAACGTAGATGTTCGGTTATGTGTGGAAGGTGTTTTTTCCGAAGACGAGGTGGTGTGGATAAAACTATTTTTATAAACGGAGGGGGGAAATGTTCGGTTTTAAAAATACCCGGCTACGTGTGTACATGGCCTCAGTTGGACGATTGTCAGAGCATTTGGGCAACAGCTAAAAAGAAAGATCGAGACAAGCTCCAGTTGATCCAGAACAAAGCTGCTCGTGTAGCACTAAAATGTCCTTTTAGAACCAGCATGAACACAATGGTTCTAATCTCGACTGGCTCAAAGTTCAGGCTTTAGCTTCTTTACTCTTTTCTACATGGAAAATATAACAACGAAAACACCACAGTTTTTATACAGTCAATTTAAAAACAATTTAGACAAGCGTGGATATGCCACTGGACAAGCTGCTGAGGGGCTTCATAATCCCCAGAGCAAACACTCACTTTCTTTTATAGAGCTATGAAGGAGTGAATGTGTTACCTCTTTCTCTGATAAAAATTGAACAAAAGACAGTTTTTTTTAAATTAAATGAAAACATTTTTTAGGAATAAATGATCTACAAATGAATTGATGTTTTAACTTTTTATGATTGAAATATAATGAAATGAGATTAAGCTTTTAGAATTTTAGGGTAATGAAATAATGTATACTTGAAGTTTTTAATTATTTGTAACTGTAACTTGTTGTGGCTGTAATTTAAAATGTATTTTTGCACTGAGAACGAGGAATATGTTGAAAGCTCCATGTATAATGTCTGTTATTTGTCAGAAATGTAATTGTTGTTTTAATGTATGTTTTATAAAAGGGACCCCAGGAAGAGGAGCTTCTAAGCACAGCTAATGGGGAAACTATTAATGAACAATAAACAGCCATTGGAGCCTGAGCCCTGAGCAGGTTACAGAATATAAATATCTGGGAATCTGGCTATGTTAGCTTTCCATCATCACATCGCTGTTTTATAGGTAAAGGTTAAGGCTGAATTAGATTTTTTTTGTACAGAAAATCTATCTATCTATCTATCTATCTATCTATCTATCTATCTATCTATCTATCTATCTATCTATCTATCTATCTATCTGTCTGTCTATCTAATAATTGAATTTGGCTCAAAACTCACTTAAACTGGACTCTTTCATTTCTCTTTCTGCTTTTAAACATAAACTGAAGGTCATTTTTAAAGACGTGTGTAAATGTTTTACTAATGAAACTAAAGGAGATTTTCAGAGACTGATGTAAATGTTTGTTTTACTAATGGACGATGTTGAATATCTCATTGTTTTAACTCCCCTTCCCTTGGGCTTCTGGCCCAGGCCAACGTTGTAAATAAGAATTTGTTCTTAATGTTTTGCCTGGTAAAATAAAGGTAAAATAAATAAATAAATAAAGATAATACTCCCTACAATTGTACAACTCGCCCTTATGTAACAGATAATACTCCCTACAGCTGGCGCTCACCACTCTGCGATGCTCCGGTGGGCTCGGATCACGGACGTCTCGATGTCGATGGGATGGTACCTCATGCCCCTCAGCTCCAGGGTCTCGTCCACACTGCCCACCACATACAGGGCGTCATGGCGCTCTGGAAACAAAGACGCACAAACGCACTTCAGGGAGATCATCCTGTGACCAGGAGTCCAGACCGAGACTAATCGAGACCAGGACCAGGCCGAGACCACAGGGCCCCGAGACCAGGACCAGACCAAGACTTCTGAGGGTCGAGACCGAGACAAGACCGAGACTTTTAAAGACCGAGACTGAGACAAGATGAAGACCACGGCTCATCGAGACCAAATCGAGACCATCTTTGTCATTTCCTACATTTATTTGTATTTTGCAGTTATTTTGGCACAAATATATCAATGTTTTTATAAATATATCTCCATTTGATCTGATTAATGTTAATTTAAGATTAAAATAAGCCAAGCAAACTACTGCTAAGGCTCAAAACCGCGATACTCGAGCTCACGTAGACACACTCGATGATGCTTTGCTCCATTTCAGCACAGACAGCATGAGTGAATTATGTTATTCAGCAGTATAGTTATTTAGCTTTTAAATCATAGTTCTTTGGATTCTGACAGAACCAAAGGACTGTTAAGGGATTTTAAAAGGAAAAAGTGGCATATTCACAGTTTTGCTCGCCTTTACAAAACACTGTGAAAATATTATACAGAGAGATTTGGATTTATATTCAACAATCTAGTGTCAGTGATGTGATATGAGATAAATTATTTATATAATTCAGCCACTTTTCATTGGAATTTCCAGTAGAATAATGCATCTGCCGTCATAAAATACCATTATCTGATAGGAAGAGTTACGAAAACTTTAAGTGTACTGGAACTTCAGCTTGTTATAGGTTAGTTGTGGATAAAAAAAAATATCTATAGTTTTTTCCCCTTTATATAATGTAAAGGTCCTATATAACCAACATTGACGCTTTAGGTCATGTTCTAAGGTTCCTCAACTTACTCAAACGTGTGTGAATGAAACAAAACACAACTCCAGGTCTGATTTGGTATTTTTCTGTGCAAATGTTTGTGACTTCTCCAGCAGAGGGCGCTGGAGGACAGTCCCGCTCACCTCCGTTGGCGTCGGTGAGCTCGGTGCGGCGCAGGAAGCCCAGGTACCCGGTGCGCGCCCAGACCGTCTGCGTGTCCCCGAAACTGAGCTTGGTGTTGAAGTGGTCGGCGTGGAGAGCCTCCTCGCCGTACACCGTGTAGTACCCAGAGGCGTTGTGTGGACTGCTCACCCAGATCTGAGCTCACAAACACAAATGCACAAGCAGAGAGAGGCTCAGAGAGGCTGAGAGAGGCTGAGAGAGGCTGAGAGAGGCTGAGAGAGGCTGAGAGAGGCTGAGAGAGGCTGAGAGAGGCTCAGAGAGGCTCAGAGAGGCTGAGAGAGGCTGAGAGAGGCCGAGAGAGGCTGAGAGAGGCTCAGAGAGGCTCAGAGAGGCTGAGAGAGGCTGAGAGAGGCTGAGAGAGGCTGAGAGAGGCTGAGAGAGGCTGAGAGAGGCTCAGAGAGGCTGAGAGAGGCTCAGAGAGGCTGAGAGAGGCTGAGAGAGGCTGAGAGAGGCTGAGAGAGGCTCAGAGAGGCCGAGAGAGGCCGAGAGAGGCCGAGAGAGGCCGAAAGAGGCCCAGAGAGGCCGAGAGAGGCTCAGAGAGGCTGAGAGAGGCTGAGAGAGGCTCAGAGAGACTAAGAGAGGCTCAGAGAGGCTGAGAGAGGCTGAGAGAGACTGAGAGAGGCCGAGAGAGGCCGAGAGAGGCCGAGAGAGGCCGAGAGAGGCCGAGAGAGGCCGAGAGAGGCCGGGAGAGGCCGGGAGAGGCCGGGAGAGGCCGGGAGAGGCCGGGAGAGGCCGAGAGATGCCGAGAGATGCCGAGAGAGGCCGAGAGAGGCCGAGAGAGGCCGAGAGAGGCCGGGAGAGGCCGAGAGAGGCCGAGAGAGGCCGAGAGAGGCCGAGAGATGCCGGGAGAGGCCGGGAGAGGCCGAGAGAGGCCGAGAGATGCCGGGAGAGGCCAGGAGAGGCCGAGAGAGGCCGAGAGATGCTGAGACAGGCCGAGAGACGCTGGGAGAGGCTGAGAGAGGCTGAGAGAGACCGAGAGACGCTGAGAAAGGCTGAGAGAGACTGAGAGAGGCTGAGAAAGGCTGAGAAAGGCTGAGAGAGGCTGAGAGGTATTTATAGAGACTGGGAGAGTCCCTCAGTCGTCCAGGTCGGGTCTCGGGCGAAGGCGGATGGACACAGCCACTGGACAAGGCCATAGTTCAGTCCAGTCCACATTTATTTGTTTATTTCTACAGCACATTTTATAAACGCAACAGTTTTCAAAGTGCTGCACAGACAAATGAAAACAATAAAAGAGTAAATCATAAATAAAATACTACTTTTATTGTCTTAATGAGGACTTAATGGAGTTAAATAGAGCTTTAGTTTATATTTCCATTGGACATGTTTTAGCACTTTGGAAACGGTTTTGTTTTTGCAGTGTCCCATAGAAATAAAGTGGATTTTCAGGAGGCTGCGATCAGTCACTTAAACGACTTAAATTCTGAATGTAAATTAAAAATACATTGCAGTAATTTAATGCATCTAGATTATGCGACGGGTTTAAATACTTAAATATACTTGTTTTGCAGTTTGAAATCAAAACGTTAAAGCGATTATTACGTATTTCTTTTCTTTTCTTTTGTGTTTATTCTGACCTCTCCCAGATGCGAGTCTCCCAGTGGCCCTTTGGTCTCCGTGTTGGCGATGATGACTTTGACTCCTGGAAGAATCTGCACACAAAACAGCAGAACATGAGAAACCTTAAGGGCAGATCACAGGGTTTATGTTTGTTCTAATTCTAAGTCTTTGGTGGGATGGTCACCGTGGTCAATATTTATCATAGTTTTGCATCAGTTAAAGGTTCTGTATTCCACAAAACTGTTCATTATGAGGCTGTGTTAGATCAGCCTGTCTCTGACAAGAAACCTGGACATTTTGGGAACCTAATTACCCGTTTTGCTTCTAAGCAGCGACGGCCTTCACACATCTAACCCGTGACAAAAACTGCCCTTCTACAGCGAAAATGAACAGAACTTTGTGATGAAGCTGTTTTAGTTTTGCTTTAAGTAGTGACTGTGGTGAATGTCCACAGACGTGTTTATTATTATTGACAGGATCAGTGAGAGGAGCCGAGGGGGCGGGAATATTAAACAAGACGGACGACTAAGTTCTGCTTGTTTTTACTCATGTGGAATGAAAAATAATTTATTTTTAGGTTTGTTTGACACTGCATTTACAGAGACCTCAGGTATTTCTGGCGGAACCAGGTCTAAACCAGGTCTAAACCAAGACTGAACCAGGTCTAAACCAGGTCTAAACCAAGACTGAACCAGGTCTAAACCAGGTCTAAACCAAGACTGAACCAGGTCTAAACCAGGTCTAAACCAAGACTGAACCAGGTCTAAACAAGGACTGAATCAGGACTGAGTATCGGGACGACACTGTCTGTTGACCGCAGCCGTCGCCCGATTGCGTCATAGTCCATATCTCTGAGTGTGAGTGTGAGTGAGTGTGACGTCTCCACAGCGTCGATCAAATGAGGCTCCTGTTGCCACGGTTACAGGAGCGAATCTGGAGCCAGGCTCTGTGCTATGAAGAGGATTTTTTTGACAGACAAAATAGCGGAAAAACAAATTCAGGATCCTGTGTCGTGGGTTCATACGAACATTTTCAGACCAAAATGACGAGGCCACAGCAGGAGTTACAGAGAGAGGAGCGAGAAGATCCCAATGTGAGTCAATGGGAAAAGAGAAGGAGCCGGAAGATCCTCTTGGAGCACTTCCTGTTTGGCCCCGAGCCACGGCGCGGGACTCGGGGCGTTGTGGCTCTGAGCTCAGGTGTTTTATATAATGAACCCCCAAAGTTTTCTCGACCGGGAAAACACGGCACTCACAGACCGCAGCCGTCGCCCTGGACGCGCATCAAGTATTTTTCTCCCATTTTGTCGCGGTTTCCGAGAGGCGTCGAGGGCATCTGAACTCAAATGCAAATGCGTCTAAACAGAGGCGTCCAGCGCGTTTTTGGACACTGCGGTGTGAAGTACTATCAATCAATCAAACTTTATTTATAGAGCGCTTTTCATACAAAAATGCAACACAAAGCGCCTACTATAAAGGTTGGGTTGTCGGAATGAAGGGATGGACGGCGAAAACCGAGAAAAACCGGACAAAACCCTGAAGAATTTTTTTTTCCCCGGGACAGACCATTAAAATCCGGGACAATCAGGTAAAACCGGGACAGGTGGCAACACTACCTTGTGTTTCTGTTCAAAACTAAACCTCATAAATAAAACAGGTCCCCTTTAAAGAGCAGCAGGACGTACCTTCCCGGACTCCATGAGCGGCAAACTGTGCGGAGAGCCCTTTTCCACCAGGCGCACCCTACAGGCACAAAGAGGAACAGCACGTCAATGAACAGGGTCCATGTGAGGCGTTATTTAATGTTATAAAAAGCTTCAAATCAACATAACAAAAACAGCCAAATGTTGCGTGCCCACCTGTCATGGCGCAGCGCTCTCATGTCCACGTACACGGTGGTGGGGTCGGGTCCGGAGGTGCCCTGGGGGACAGAGGACAGAGGGCAGAGCGTGAGGATGGGGGGATGTCTCAGGCGTGGACAGGGACGTGGAGCAGTAGCGGGATGACATGAGGGCGAAGCAGCGGACACAGCCTGCGGTCAGGACCGTCTGCACCCGACACACACGCGTCACATGACCTGCGGCGGGGGTATGAGCAGAGGGTGTGTGATCGGAGCGTCAGGGCGGCTGCTCCTGTCCTGAGACGCAGGGGGCGCTGAGGCTCACGGGGATTTGATAAAACACGTGGAGGTTTTACGATAGATTCTGAGGGAGAGAATGGGACTCTACACAAGGGATCTGTACTGAAAAACCAACACAGAAACACGGATTAACAAGGAACAGATCCCAGAGCACGAGGGACGTAACAATAACGTAAATCTGGTGATGTCGTCTCGTCAAAGGTCTCACAATAATATCGTGGAGCATCACAATATATCGAATCCCAAGTGTCTTTGCTTAAATGAACAGTTCTGATGCAGAAATAGCTAAAAAAAACAGAGGGAACTACATAGACCATGATCCTTTGCTCCGTTTCAGTGCAGACGACATGAAGAAATAACTGTTCTAAGCACTTTTACATCTTCAGTCTTTGGATTAAGTCTTTGGTACTGATGAGACGAGGTACAGGAGGTGCTCGGTGATCCTGATTCAGTTGTTTTGTCCCTTTGAGAAACAACACGTCAGAAAACTCAGGGACGGAAAATTTTGTCTCATGTTGAACTGTGCAAAAGCTTCAAAAGGTTCTGCCATTTTGTGCAAAAACAAAAGTTAAAGTGAAAATGTGAAAAGGGAAAAATGATCAAAGACGAAACACGTGAACAAGACACGAGGAGACGTTCTGTCGAGAACAACTCCAGAGTCAGAACTGCAGCCTGTGCACATCACACACACACACTCACACACACACACACACACACACACACACACACACACACATCACACACACACACACACACATCACACACACTCACACACACACACACACACACACACACATCACACACTCACACACACGCACTCACACACACACACACCACACACACACATATACACTCACACACACACACTCATACACACACACTCACACACACACACACACACACACACATATACACTCACACACACACACTCATACACTCAAACACACACACACACACTCATACACTCATACACTCATACACTCACACACACACACACACTCACACACACACACACACACACACACACACACTCACACACACACACACACACCACACACACACACACACACACACACACACACACACACACACACACACACACACACACATTCACACACACACACACACACACACACACACACACTCGGAGCATGGACATGTGTGAGCACCATGCAGCGTCTGCAGCGTCTGCAGCCCTGAGCTCTGTACCTGCTCTGCCAGGGGCCCCAGTCTGTTGGGCTGACCACAGGGACACAGAGAGAAGACACGTTTGTACAGAGACGTGCACGAGACAACAGCAGGACACAGTCCTCCTCCTGCTACAAGAACAAACATCTGTGAGCACGTGTCCTACCTGCAGACAGATGGCCACGTTCACCCTGCACCCAAAGGTGGTGCTGACAGCCCGAGGGGACAGTCCCAGGTCCTTAAAGATCTTAGAGAAGGACTGAGTGAGGGCCATACGAGGCCTCTCCTCCGCCACCACCATGCACGTGCGCACGCACGCTAGGTTCACATTCTTCATCTGGAACAAACACAGGATCTGAGAGAGTGCACGCTAAAGCTAAAGCTAAAGCTAACCTGAGCATGTTCTGAGACGCACCTTCAGAGCCTCGGTCTGAGTGCCCAGGCCTTTGGTGCACACCTCCATGACGCTGTAGGAGCAGAACGTGACCCGCACCTTGTACTGGCTGACGGCGCAAAGCCACAGGGACGGGTTGGTCTCCAGCTCCAGAGGAGGAACCAGGATGGACTGATGTCCTGAGTACACACTGAAACACACACACAGTGAGGACCAAACAGAACTGTCCAACATCTACCACACGACCTCCACTGTCCCATCAGCCCAGAAACAGTGGGGGTCTCCAGGCTCTGGGTCCAGGGGCTTATGTGGCTCACCCAAACATAACCAATGTTTTCTTAGTAAATAAATGCTGCCTGAATTATATTTTAGCTATTCTAGCTACAGTGTCTGCTTATGTAACACAGTGGGTTTGGCTCCCGTCAGATGCATTCTGCACATCATATATTTGTTATGAGGACCGTGCATCGATAAACAGGAATCATCTGCTAATGTGTGCACTTGCTTTGTTTTCCTTTTTCATGTCTGACTCTGCGCTCTTGTCCAGTCAGCTCGTCGCAGTGTGTAGCTCCTCTTTAGCTAAAGTAGTCCTGGAGCTGCAGACAGATATTACCCGTTTGGGAGCTGGTACCACGAGTAATGCCCCTCAGAAGGCCCGGTACAGTTCACTTTAGACACTGTAAAAACCTACTGATGTGCTCCAAAGCAACACAATGGAGACCTGAGCTTTGGTTAAACTCTGGTTACAGATGGAAATGCTGCTGATCCTCTTTCTCATGTGACTGAGCTGGAGTGAGCGTGTGTTACCTGCAGAGGCACCAGAGAGCGAAGCCCAGGCCGCAGTAGGGGTCCAGGCAGATGGCGATCTGTCGGGACGGGTACAGCTCACACTGAAGCTTTATGGAGCGGCACAGGGCGCTGGTGCCGCTGTGAGACATCTGCACGACACAGGACTCAGAGTCAGAGCAGGGCACAGATATTATGTGTGTTCAAACCTGTAGAACTGTGGACTAAAGGATAAGAGAGCATGACCAATCCACAGTGTTCAGCTCCAGACCGATGAAGCTCCCGAGGCTGCGGTTATACGGGCAAATTTGAAGGCAAAATCATTATTAAAAGTTGCATTGTGTAACTTTTCTCTGTCAAATGCTTTTCTCCAAGGAGATGTTATTTTTTTTGTCTGGAATGTTTCACAGAGGCCACGGTTTTTAAATTCCGATTGAATTGTTCTGAACTAAATACACATTAAATCGTCTTTAATGGAGCTCAGCGTCTGGGGGTGGGGAAGGTTCTGATTGGACAGCAACACAAACGTATTTCCGTCTTTGGGAAGAAACCCCACACCTCAGCTGCTTCAGCTTTTCTGTCATCTCGGTTTGTCGTTTCGCCACCGACACAAACACGACCCAAACTTTTAACCGCAGTGGTTCTGATGATAATGAAGCAGCAGCTGGAGAATTCTCTCCTCACGCTTTACGTCTGTGAGCTGAGGAGGAGAAGGGAAGAGTGTGGGAGAAGGAGGAAGAAGACAAACTGAGTCTGAGGCTGCCACACCTCAGCCCACTCCCACATCCCGCTCACAAATCCAAAGAGACGTGGAGGAAAGTCCCAAGAGACGACTGGAGGGGCCGGATCGAAGGACGAGCCAACGAGCACCAACCACCGGGATTATTTTGAAGAAGAAGAAACGTTTACATGATCCAGGAAGAAATTCATTCGGCTTTAAAATCAGAATAAACCCACTGACTTCAGGATTAAGTTTAATTCCGTATAACAATTTTCATTAGAATTAAGTGTTTACATGGACTTATTAAAGTTTACATGGACTTTATTCAGATTTTTATTATTTTTATACTAAATTAAAGCTAAAATATGGAAACTATGGCATTAAACCTTTGCATTTTCATGGAGACCAAACCAGACCGAGTTATAGGTCAGATCTGTGGAGGGGCGACCCCGCTCACAGTCAGAACGCCTGTTTTTGTAGGTATTTTTGAGCTACAAAAACAAGTAGAGCTGTTTAATGTCACACCGTGGAACATTCCAGGCAGAGCAATGACATATCCAAAGAAACAGGTGACGGAGCCCCAACCAAAAAGTTCCATAGTGCAGCTTTAAGAATGGAAATGTATTTACGGACAAAATAGCAAAATAAAAACACCAGGATCATGGAGAGTGGGTTAATATGAACATTTACGACCGAAATGAGGCTCACAGCAGCAGGTACAGAGGAGATGATTTTTCAATACAAAGTGAAATGGAGCCGGAGTAGATGGAGTCAGAAGTCTGTGTTTATAACGTGGTACACTGATATTATGTGCATAGTTGTAGTATAGTGTGGTACGCACTTTGACCCCTGCCAGGATGCCCGTGGTGGACACGCTGAAGTCCAGATATGCCAGCATCTCCGGCGTGGGCGGCTTGTAGATCTGGACACACTTCTTTCGGGGGAGGTCGTCTGGAACACACAAGAAAAGTTTACTTGTACCTGTGATAACTGCAACAATACTGGACCCTGTTTATTCCTGATTGGACTGTTTACTACGTGTAACAATATCCGAGTGTCACGATACGATATGTTCACAGTCTGAACCTCACGGTACGATATTTATCACGATATGGTGGGAAAGCTCACGATATTACAATATTCTACAGAATAACAAGACTGACTCTAAAATGCTTTGACCAGTCATTTGGTGCAACATTTATTGTCATTAGAGATGGAACAAAATCCAAATCTCTCTGTACGATATTTTCACCATAAACATCTCACTGGACCAGATTTATTCCAATATAAAACTGTGAATCTGCGACTTTTTCCTCTAAAAATGCTTCACGGACTTAATCCAAAGAATGAAGATGTAAAAGTGCTTAGAACAGTTATTTCTTCATGTCGTCTGCACTGAAACGGAGCAAAGGATCATGGTCTATGTAGTTCCCTCTGTTTTTTTAGCTATTTCTGCATCAGAACTGTTCATTTAAGCAAAGAGACTTGGGATTCGATATATTGTGATGCTCCACGATATTATTGTGAGACTTTTGACGATACGATATCACCAGATTTACATTATTGTTACATCCCTACTGTTTAGTATAGTATTTTTGATATCCCAAGGAAAAAGAAATACAGTGACATACATGTTTGTCCTTTTTCCTCCTCCACAGCTCTATAACTAGAAAAGCCTCCTCCTTACTCTAGAAATCATGCTTGTTTACAGCCGCTTTGTGTTCAGAATCGCTGTGGAAGTTTCCTGTGCAGAAGTAATTTATCGACTGATGCGTCAGTTGTTAGACCCTTCGTCTGCTTCAGTCGCACCATCGCTCCTTTTCCCCTTCTCTCAAAAACTGACTTTCTTTTGCACCTGACTGGTAAACGTAAAAAAGTACTGTACTTAAAGCTCCTATATTACACAAAACTGACTCTTGAGAGCTTTAAACCATGTTATAATGTTAGACCTGGTTCAGTCCTAGTTTAGACCTGGTTCACCTTAGTTTGGTTTCGCTCCTTTCCCCCTTCTCGCCTTCTTTCAGCGACCTCAAAAACTGACTTTCTTTTGCGTTGAACTGGTCGTGGATTTTTTGCGCAAACTGCGAGGAAGCCACAGTTGGAAAAAGCCGCTCAGAACCGCTGCGTCGGTCGAGTAAACGGCGTCTTGTGTCTGTGGCACGCGTGAGAGGCGAATGTAAACCACGTAATCCCAGCGCATCAGCGAGTCAGGCGATGCAGATTCGCACGGGGCTACAATTATCACCGGACGTCTGTGTTTGGCGAAATATAGTAGGTCATTTGCAGCGGAAAAGTCCTAGAATACACTTCTCGTTGGATTTATTGCTGTGGTATTATTACAGAAGTTGCTCGGGGCCCGTGTTACCTGTGTCCATGACCAGGGGCCAGCTCTTCACGTCCACAGCCGCAGCCGCCTCTTTGGATTTCAGCAGTTTCATTATTGCTTGAGTGGTCAGGATGCACACGGACTTACTGACCTGCGGAAACATGGACGCAGACTCAGAAACAAGTCCGAACTGAACTGGACTGAGGGAGCGGGACGTCGTCTACAGCGTTCGAGGCTTGAAGTTATAGGAGCGAATCTGGAGCCGGGTCACGTATTAGGAAAAGGAATTTATTTACAGACCGGAATCATGTAGACCGGGTTAATACGAACATTTTAAGGCCAAAATGACGAGGCCACAGCAGCATACACATGGCCGGGTGACAGTTTTTCAAGGTAAAGTCAATAGAGCTTTTTCACAACGGCTGGAAGTCCCGCCCAATAAGGTTGTGGAACTTCCGGTTAATGTTTTTCTGGGGTAAATGTGTGTGTAAATGTCTCCAGCAGCTTCATAAATCTGCCCCATCACCAAATCTTCAACCAACAAGGTCCACGAAGGAGAAACATTCTTCATGAAGAATTTATCCACAACGATCGAGGGAAGAAAGACGAAAGCTTAAAGGAAACAACGACGAGCATCAGTGAAACGACTGAGCAACACTAACATTCTGGTACTGAATAATATTCCAAATAACATCCCAAAGGTTCTCAGTGGGGTTAAGGTCTGGACTCTGCTCCCTGAACGACTCTTTCACAGTTTGAGCCCGATGAATCCTGGTATTGTCATCTTGGAATCTGCCTGTGCCATTAGGGAAGAAAAAATCCACTGATGGAATAACCTGGTCCTTCAGTATATTCAGGTTCAGCCGAGCTCATTCTCTGAGCACACGCTGCTGCTGAACCTAGACCTGACCCACTGCAGCAACCTCGGACCTGTTTGCTTAGTTAAATCCAGGTGGCGACTCTTGATTTGGCGAGGCAGTGTAGATTTGTGCAGTTTGGATGTTAAGAGATGTTCACAATTACATGTCTCGCATTTGAACTGCACAAATCTACCAGAATCAGTCTGAGTGAACAAGTTCCTTCTGTTTTCTTCATGACCATAATATTAGTGTTGCTCAGGAGTTCACTAATGCTCGTCGTTGTTTCCTTTAGGTTTTCGTCTTTCTTACCTTGATAGTAGAAGCTGCTGGAGAATACGCCGCATTTACACGCACATTTTGCCACGGAAAACCATTAATCCGAAGTTCCCCAACCTTACCAGGCGGGACATCCAGCTGTTGTGAAAAAAGTCTACTGGAACCAGAGCTGATGGAGCCGGAAGCGCCCCTATACTCACTTCCTGTTTGGAACGCAGCGGCTCAGCTCTGTCCATCTATATACAGTGTGGAGTTTTCTTTGAGCTTTTGAGCCTCAAATCCTGTTATAGACTCTTTTAGGGCAGAAGTGATTCAAAAAAAGATGAGCGAGCATTTTGGCAACAGAAGTGTCATTGTTCCCCGTTCATTCTGATCCATTCAGACTGAACACGGACAGAAGAAGACGAAGATAAAAACATTTCCAGCACCAAAATCAGAAGTCAGAATCGATATTCTACCGGCGGACTAAAGTTTTACCGTTTTACTCACTGATCGCACAAGGATCTGGCCGTCGGACTCCGTTTGTCAAAGTCGGCCTGCTGAGGAAATATTCACGATCTTTTGACGATAATCCTTTGGCAGAGCTGCTGAGTTCTGCCGTACTTCTGTTGCCAAAATGCGCAACTGAGCCTACGTCATCACTGTTTACGAACACTAAAAGGGTCTAGAAGAGCGCTTTGAGAACTTCTCACCGATGTCACCATTCAGAAGGTGCAATATTTTGTCTCAAATTGTCAAATGTTATGGCAGTGGTTCTAATTTTTCATCATCCTGGATCTTGTGGAACGTGGACTTTCAGCTTTTTGGACGTGACAGCCAAGTTCTTGATAACAGGATCTTTCTGTTCTCAAATGTTTTAACGTTAAAATGATCAAATCAGAAAGCAGAATGAGCCTCATGTGACTCTCTCATTTGGGTTGCTGGTTCTAAGCTGAAATCCAGTTGCTTTAAACCTAAAATGCCTCTTTCTGATCTGAACGGTCACTCCCAGAACGCCAGAACCTGCACCAGTTGAGTTAGTGCTAGTGCAGCCACTGAATTCTGGAGGTTCTGAGCTTCACATGAGGCCTGAACATAACCAGAGAATGAGACGAACTTGGGCGCGTCTCTATCTGCAGGTCCAGTTGTGATTGTAGTATTTTTTTAAGCTGTAAGAGCTCGTAAAGTTCATAAAGTTCATCTAATATCTGAACATAAAATAACTCTAATAACACTAACTCTAAACTCCGGACTAAAGCGCCACACGGTGAGTCTCGGTGAGTCTCGGTGAGTCTCGGTGAGTCTCGGTGAGTCTCGGTGAGGACGTACCTGGACGATCATCTTGACCGTGGGCAGCGTGGTGGCCAGGTTCTGGGGGTGCGGGGGCCTCACGGTGACCGGGACCACGCCGGCGTACAGGCAGCCGTAGAACGTGGCGATCAGATCCACGCCTGCACGCACGAGAACGATAGAGTTTATTTATTATTTCATTGATTTAAGACATAAAGAATAAGAAAAGCAAACGGGAATAAGGCGACGGTCCAACTTCAAACCTTCTCCCAGAAATCAGAAGAAGTTTTTGACCATGTTTAGTGTGTCCAGACGTCCCTGTTTCCCCGGGACAGCCCCAGTTTTGAGCCCTGTGTGCCCTGTCCCAGCACATTTATCCAAAAAAAACAGTGATTTGTCCCAGTTTTATACAAGAAATGTTCCAGATGTCCCTATTTTTGACCATTTTGATCTAAACTAGGACTAAACTAAGACTAAACCAGGACTAAAACAGGACTATCACAATTCTCGACTAATTAGATCCTCGCCAACAGTAAAGAAGAGCCTAGACTCTCATTAAAAGTCTCATTAAAACATTGATATTTACTGCTTTTTTTTTTTTAATAAAGAAATACAGTTAATATTATGCAGAATTGAGTCAAGCATTTTGGTTCTTCATTTTCTGTTTCTCATGTGGCCCCATGGAAAAAATAATTCCCTACTTTAATCTATGGTAACTCAGGAAGTTCTTGCCCATATTTCCTATTATTAATGGTACAACCTCCACCAAACCTTTTATTTATGGTAAATTATAGGGACGTAACAATAACGTAAATCTGGTGATATCGTATCGTCAAAGGTCTCACAATAATATCGTGGAGCGTCACAATATATCGAATCCCAAGTCTCTTTGCTTAAATGAACAGTTCTGATGCAGAAATAGCTAAAAAACAGAGGGAACTACATAGACCATGATCCTTTGCTCCGTTTAAGTGCAGACGACATGAAGAAATAACTGTTCTAAGCACTTTTACATCTTCATTCTTTGGATTAAGTCTGTGAAGCATTTTTAGAAGAAAAAGGAGCAGATTCACAGTTTTATATTGTAATAAATCTGGGACAGTGAGATGTTTATGGAATATGAACGAACTAAAGAAAGAACAAGAAAGAACGAAAGAAAGAACGAATGAACAAATGAAAAAGAACAAAAAACAGAAGTAAAGAAAGTCAAACGAAAGAATGAAAGAAAGAACTAAAGAAAGAACTTAAGAGAAAGAATGTGAAAGAACTAAAGAACGAAAAAACGAACAAAAGTAAGAAGGAACAACAAAGAAAGAACCAACGAATGAACAAAAGAAAGAACGGAAGAAATTAAACTACGGTGAAAATATCGTACAGAGAGATTTGGATTTCGTTACTCCTCTCGTAGATTATGGTATCTGTTTGCATCTATGTGTTGTTTCTCTATCTCTGTATATCGTTCTCTCTGTCTCTCGTTCTATTTCTCTATATCACTCTCTATTTTTCTATTTTCTCTCTCTTTCTATTTTCTCTCTGTCTCCCTCTCTCTCTATCTCTCTATAGCTCTATTTTTCTATTTTCTTTATCTCTATCTCCAACTCTCTCTCTCTCTAGCTCCCTGTATCCCCTTATCTCTCTCTTTCTCTCTGTCACTCTCTTTCCCCTCTCTCTCTCCCTCTAGTTTTCTCTCTCTCCCCCTTTTCCTCTCTCTTTCTCGCTCTCTTCCTCTCTCTTTCTCTCTCTCTCTTCCTCTCTGTCTCTTCCGCTCTCCCTCTTTCTCTCTCTCTTTCTCTCTCTCTTCCTCACTTTCTCCCTCTCTCTTCCTCTCTCTCTCTTCCACTCTCCCTCTTCCTCTCTCTATCTTTCTCTCTCTTTCTTCCTCTCTCTCCCTCTCTCTTTCTCTCTTCCTCTTTCTCTCTCTCTCTCGTCCTCTCTTTCTCTCTCTCTTCCTCTCTCTATCTTTCTCTCTCTTTCTTCCTCTCTCTCTCTTCCGCTCTCCCTCTTCCTCTCTCTGTCTTTCTCTCGCTTTCTTTCTCTCTCTCCCCCTCTTCCTGTCTCTCCCTCTCTCTTTCTCTCTCTCTTCCTCTCTTTCTCTCTCTCTTCCTCTCTCTATCTTTCTCTCTCTTTCTTCCTCTCTCTCTTCGTCTCTCTCTTCCTCTCTTTCTCTCTCTCTTCCTTTCTCTCTCTTTCTCTCTTTCTCTTCCTCTCTCTCTCCCTCTTCCCCTCTCTGTATCTCTCTTTCTCCATCTCTCTTTTTTCTTTCTCTCTCTGTCCCCCTCTCTCTCTGTCTCTCTCCCTCCCTGGCAGCTCTCGTTTTAGCCTGCTTCGCGCTGCCTGGCAGCTCTCGTTTTAGCCTGCTTCGCGCTGCCTGGCAGCTCTTGTTTTAGCCTGCTTGGCGCTGTCCGGCTGCTGTGGTGCTGGTACCTGGGGGGTAAACCAGAGCCACGTGGTCCCCGGTGTTGAGGCGCCCGGTCAGAGCGGCCGCCACTCTCTCTGCTTTCTTATGCAGCTGCAGACACGACGCTGTGCTGGAGACCGTACCCTGAACACACCAGAGAAACAACAAAGCTGCACTCTGGAACATTTCCGCCTGCTTGTTTCTATGGACACGTCATTGCTCTGTCTGGAACGTTCCACAGTGCAACATTTAACAGCTCCACTTTTACATTTATTCAATCACAGGTGGATTTAGAGCTCAGAAACACCTCTCGCCTCTCCACAGATCTGACCTGGAACTTGGTCTGGTTTGGTCTCCATGAGGATTTAAGAAGATTTTTTAAAGTTTTAATGCCATACTGTGGAATATTCCAGACAAAACAATACTTAAAAGGTTCATTTAAAGGTCCTATATTAAGCAAAATTGACTGGTGAACTTTTAGTCACGTTTCCTTCTCAAAATCAGACCTGGAGTTGTGTGTTTTGTTTCATTCATGTTTGAGTCACTCTTTATTATTCATCTGTACTTCTCCAAAGCTCAAAACGCTCTGTTCCACCTCGTGATGTCATGAAGTGCAGTTTTCAAGTGAACAGCTCCTTTTGCCTTTCGATCAGTGGAGACGGTCAATTCCAGGGGTGAAATTATCCAAGTGATTTTAGTGAAGGTTTGTGGAGTTTAAAAACACAGTGGAGGACTTCCTGTATCACCATGTGACATCACAAGGTGGAACAAACTGAAGTGTTTTCAGTTTGAGAAAAGAGCTCAGCCAAAATCTACAGTGTTTGTGTTAAACATGTGTGAATGAAACAAAACACAACTCCAGGTCTGTTTGTGACGAGTAATAGTAGTAGCAGTAGCAGCAGCAGCAGCAGCAGCAGCGGCAGTAGTAGCAGCAGTAACGAGCAGCAGTATAGCGGTAGTAGCAGTATTAGCGGTAGCGGTAGCGGTAGCGGTAGCAGCATTAAGCAGCGGTGGCGGAGCGGTAGCAGCAGCGGCAGTGACGACGGCATTTGGCAGCGGTACGGCGAGCGAGCAGCGGACAGCGGCGGCAAAATGGCGGTAGCATACGGCTAGTTATGGCGGTAGCGAGTGGCAGCGGCGGCGGTAACGGTAGCGGTTAGTGGCAGTGGTATTAGCGGTGGCATTATTATATAATGGTATATATGGCAGTGGCGGAGTAGCGGTAGGTAGCGGCAGCGGTAGTGGCTGTGGTGGTAGTAGTAGCGGTGGTAGCGGTAGCGGCAGTATTGGCAGCGGCGCTGGCAGTGGCGGTAGCGGTAGCGGTGGCGGTGCGGTAGTGGCTGTGGTAGTGGTAGCGGTAGCAGTGGCGGCAGCGGTGGTAGTGGTGGTGATGGCAGTGGCGGTGGCGGTAGCGGTAGCGGTAGTGTATGATGGCGATGGATAGCGGTGATGGTAGCGGTGGCCGGTAGCGGTGGCATTATTAGCGGTACAGCTAGTAGCAGTATAAAGTGGTAGCGGTAATAGTGGCGGTGGCAGTGGTAGTGGTAGCGGTAGTGGTTGGCGGTAGGTGGTAGTGGTAGTAGTGGTATAGTGATTATTGTATCAGTATAGTGGTATTAGCGGTGGTGGTAATAAGTAGTAGTATATAGTAATAGTGGTATGAATAGTATTATAGTAATAGTGGTTTGGTTAGTAGTGGTATTAGTAGTAGTATTAGTTGTAGTAGTGGTGATGGTAGTAATATTGAATATTAGTGCGGTAGTAGTGGTAATATTGCGTGGTGGTAGTAGTCGTAGTGGCTAAGAATTGATGTTATTATGTAGCGGCAGCAGTAGTGGTTGATGATTACAGTGGTGGTAGCGGTAGTGGTATGTAGTATGCGGCGGTAGTAGTATTAGTAGTGGTCGTAGTTAGTGGCAGTAGTAGCGGCAGTAGTGGTTGTGGTGGTCATGTGGTAATTATTAGTAGTATAGCGGCTTAGTGTATAATAATGATTTAGTAGTATTAGCGGTCGTGGTAGTGGTCGTAGCATAGTAATAGTAGTAATCGTGGTAGTTAGTGGTCGGCAGTGGTAGTAGGTCGGTAGTGGTAGTAGTGATATGGTATATAGTAGCAGTAGTAGTAGTAGTAGTGGTAGTCCATTTAGTAGTAGTCGTGATATTATTAGTAGTATTTATATAATATATTATACAGTAGTATTATATGTGGTAGTAGTAAATATTAGTAGTAGTAGTGGTAGATGGTAGTAGTAGTAGTAGTAGTCGTAGTCGTAGTAGTAGTAGTAGTAGCAGTAGTAGCAGTAGCAGTAGTAGTCGTAGTCGTAGTCGTAGTCGTAGTCGTAGTCGTAGTAGTAGTAGCAGTAGTCGTACCTTGGAGTTGAGGACCATGAACAGCGGGTGGTCTGGAGTGGCCTGTGCTCTCCACTGAAGAACGTCCTGAATGTACAAGAACTGCAGAGAAAAAGGAAGAGAAATATTTACAGTTTGTCTTTCACACAGACAAATCCATCGTTAAAACAAACGAATTTTAGTGTCAATGATTCAAAAATTATCCTGAAATGTTCTTTTTATTCAACACATTTTTAGCGGCGGACGAGAGCTGAACTCATCAGACCTGGAATTACATCACAGCGACAGGAGTTTGGGTTAAAACCAGTGTTTTAGGGGCTCGTTACTCTGGAAAACTCATTAGATATAGATACTACTCGTTACTATAGTGACTACTACTACTACTACTACTACTACTGCTACTACTACTGCTACTGCTGCTGCTACTGCTACTACTACTGCTACTACTGCTACTACTACTGCTACTAGCTACTATTAGCATAACTGTTCTTACTATAACTACTACTGCTATTAACTAAGCAGCATTACCTGACTACCACCGCCTAATACTACCTAATGCTTAACGGCAATTACCAATACGCTAGCTATTACTGCTATTAACTAACCTGCTAACTGGCAGCTGCCCAATAATACCACTAGCTACTTCACTACTAGCTACAACCAGCTACTACCACTGCTGTTAGATATCAATAACCAACCACTGATTTATTAGCTAACACCTTGCTAGCCAGCGATACAAGCGATTACCACTAACCAGCAGCCCAGCACTGCCACTGCTAGCGGCAGCGCTGCTGGCAGCAGCCGGCCAGCGGCGTCCGTTAGCCAAAGCAACACACCGCTACAGCTGCCAGCCAGCCACTGCCTTTAGCAGCGGCGCTAACCTGCCATCAGCTACCGCCAGAACATCAGCGGTAACACCAACCACTTAGCCACCGGCCTTCTTGGAACCAGCTACCAGCATCATCACTAGCGCAGACAGCAACCAGCAGCCGCTACCGCTCTAGCTGGCGCCAGCCAGCTGGCACTACCACCGCAGGCGAAGCGCCAGCGGCAATCGAAGCTGCAACAGGCAACTGCCACGACCGCAGCGATAAACGCCAGCAGCCGCCAGCGGCAGCAGCTAGCTAAGCCAGCGGCAGCGCTTAAGCCAGCGGCAAGCAGCGGCGCTGCAGCTACGCATCGCCACAGCCAGCAGCGGCAGCAGCGGCGGCCAGCAGCTACCGCTATTGGCTTAGCCACTAGCTTAGCCGCTTAGCCGCCACCGCTACAGCAACTACGTGACGGCAACCTTAGCCACCGCCACCGCCAACTGCCAACCTTAACTAGCGGCGCAGCCGCCACCGCCAACACCGCTAGCTGCAGCGGCACCGCTACCGCCATAGCGGCATGGCCGCTGCCACCACCACCAGCTACCGCTACCACCAGCTGACTACCACTACCGCTTACCAACACGCGGCCAGCCTTACCGGCTAGCCACCAGCAACCGCTACCGCTTAATATAACAACCGCTACCGCTGGCCACTGCAACTACCACCGCCAGCGGCATGTACCCAGGCAGCCGCCACGTGCAGCGGCTAGCAGCGGCCGCCACCGCTGGCAGCGGCACCGCTTGGGCAGCAACGGCAGACCCCACCGGCAGCGGCCAGTAGCGGCAGCAGCCACCGGCCGAGCAACTTAACGCCACCGGCTAGCCTGGCCACCGCTACCGCCAGCACCAGCGGCAGCCGCTACCGCCAGCTACCACCGCTACGGCCACCGCAACCCACTGCCACTGGCTAACCACTAGCGGCTACCAACCGCCAGCTTGGCTACGCTAAGCCATCAGCTGCCACTGCCCTGCCAACTGACAACAGCAACTTGCCACAACCCAGCGGCCAGCGCTACTACCAGCGGCAGCTTAGACTACCACTGCAACAGCAGCGAGCTGGCCAGCGGCAACAGCGGCTTGCAGCAACAACCGCTACCAGCACTGGCAGCAGCTACCACACCGCCACTGTAGCCGCTAACCGCTTACCAGCCTTATGAGCTAACAGCTATTACCGAATACCACCCTTAGCCAGCCCGCCACCACCGCTTAACAACAGCGACCTAGCCAGCAGCACTAGCGGCTTACTGGCCACTACCAGCGCTTACTGGCCACCGCCATATGCAGCAACCACGCAGCAAGCTACTATTACCGCAACAACGCTACTAATAGCCAGCTACCGAGCCATCGCTAGCCGCTGCCAGCTGCATACCATCACCGCTACCGCTACTAACCATCGCTATCCACTACCACCCGCTAATATGCTAGCAGCAGCAGCCACCGCTACCAGCCGCTACCGCAGCATACCACTGCCACTGCCAGCGGCTAACAATTACTGCGAACTAGCTACCATCATACTAGCCGCCACTTCAGCTTACCACCGCTACTTACAGCAGCCGGCTTACCACCATCAGCCACCGCTACAGCCGCTGCTCAGCGCGCAGCGGCATACGCGGAATACCACTGCAACCGCAGCCACCGCTTAGCAGCAGCAACGGCAGCGGCAAGCAACGCCACGCCTTGCAGCAGGCAGCGCGCGCCACCGCCGCATAGCAGCAGCACCAGCGCTATGCAGCAGCGCCACTGGCGGCAGCCTTCACCACCGCCAGCAGCGGCTTACCGCGGCGCTAAGCCTGCTACCGCAGCGGCCACCAGCCGCAACAACCAGCTAGGCCAGCGGCCAGCGGCAGCAGCAGCCAGCGATAAACGGCACCGCCACAGCGTAGCAACCGGCGGCAGCGACAGCAGCGGCAGCAGCGGCAGCAGCAGCAGCGGCGGCACAACGCTTAGCACCGGCGCTGTCGCAGCAACAACGGCTGCGCCAGCTGTACCAGCACCGCTTAGCGGCACTAGCCGCCTTACCGCAGCGGCATAGCGGCTAACTAACCTTGCAACAACCGCCACATGGCAGCAGCCACCGCGGGCTACCATCAAGCATTGCAGCGCCTTAGCTAGCGAAACCGCCAACGCTTAGCTACCGGCTGTGGCCACTGCCACCAGCTACTATGGCTACTACTGCGCTACTGCTAGCACTGCTGGCATTAACTATAATATTCACAGCGGCATTACCAGCACCGGCCATCTAACAACCGCTTAGCCGGCGCTAGCCAGCTGCACTTGCACCAGCAGCGCTGGTGGCAGCACCAGCTACCGCCAGCCAGCAACAGCTGGCTAGCCAGCCAGAGCTGCCGCAGCACCGCCTTAGCCAGCAGCCACTAGCTTACCGCTAATAGAAGCAGCTGCTTAACTAGCTTAACCTTAGCCACCGCCACTAGCGCGGCCATTTGCTACCAGCAAGCACCACCAGCAGCCAGCTTAACTACTACCACTGGCCTTACCACCGCAAGCACAGCAGCGAGCCAGCAGCACCGCAACAGCAGCCAATAACAGCTGCTTAGCCGCATTAGCCAGTCTTACTGCCAGCAGCAGCCAGCTGCTACCGCCAACGCAACGCTACCGACCATCGCGCCGTACCACTGGCAACCAGCGGCACTACCACTAGCGGCAAGCCACTGCCAGCGGCAAGCGGCAGCGAGCAGCAGCCGCTACTACCACCGCCACCGCCAGCGACAGCAACTAGCGGCTTAGCGGCAGCGGCACCGCAGCGGCAGCAACAACCGGCTAGCGGCTTCCACGGCAGCAGCGGCAGCAGCAGCTGCAGCGGCAGCGGCGCAGCGGCTACACCGGCAAGCAGCAGCCAGCAACTAGCTTGGCAGCACCGCTAGCCAGCGGCACCTTAGCCAGCTAGCGGCAACACCGCAGCAACAGCCGCGCAAAGCGGCAACAGCAGCGGCAACAACAGCTGCCACCGCTACCGCCAGCGGCGCCACCGGCACCGCTACGGCACGGAGCAGCACCGCCACCGCTACCGGCACCGCTACTACCGCACCGCCAGCCGCAGCAGCCGTTACCAGCGGCAACAGCAGCCAAACATCAGCGGCGGCCAACCACCGCCTTAGCCAGCGGCAGCTGCCAGCCGGCTTACCAGCAGCGGCAGCAACCGCTACCGCCAATTGCTCCAGCGGCGGCAGCCGCCGCACAGCAGCACCAACCCAGCTAGCGGCACCGCCAGCTAACTGCAGCAGCACCACTACCACCAGGCTTGGCCACCACCGCAGCTACCAGCCACTGCCAGCAGCAACTGCCAGCGGCCGTGCCAACCTGCCAGCGGCCGCAACAATACCATGCAACAGCTGGCAGCTACCGCAGCCCTTGAAACCGCGGCCATAGCCAGCCAGCGGCAGCAGCAGCGGCAAGCTGCCAGCAACCGACAGCGGCCAACAGCTACCGCCGGCAGCTACCAGCTAGCGACCACCAGCAGCGATCAGCAGCGGCAGCTACCAACTAGCGGCCACTAGCCACAGCCAGCCACTGCTGCGGCACAGCAGCAGCCACTGCTACTAGCTGCCAACTAGCCAGCGTAGCTGTGCCAGCAGCGGCAGCGGCAACAACAGCACTGCGGCAGCCCAGCAGCAGCAGCGGCCAGCACCAGGCAGCGCAGCCAGCAATAGCAGCAGCGGCAACGCAGCTTAGCAGCGGCAAGCAGTTAATACCGCTACCGGCAGCAGCAACCAGCGAAGCCAGCACCGCAGCGGCAGCTGGCTGGCAGCGGCAGCTGGACCAGCTTAGCAGCTACCACTACCAGCAGCGGCCGCTAGCCAGCGGCAACCACTACTCAGCTACCAGCGGCCAATGGCGGTCAGCAACAGCGCTACACAACAGCGGCAGCGGCAGCAGCGGCACTGCACTACAGCGGCAGCAGCGCAGCGAAGCTACGGCAACAGCACGCTGCCAGCAGCAGCAAGCACTGCTTAGGCTACAGGCCAGCAGCAGCTAGCAACGCCACCATGCGAGCAAGCAACCTTAGCAGCACTGCCACTGCTAACCGCTGCTTAGCACCGCTAGCGGCAGCCAGCAGCGGCCATCATCATCAGCGGCCAACCAGCAGCAGCCAGCACCGGCTACCACCAGCCACCACCAGCTGCGGCTAGCGGCACCGCAGCGGCACTACCGCTAATAGCAGCACCAGCCTGCTGCTAGCAGCGCCAGCAACAGCAGCTACTAGCAGCCACTGCTACCGCTAACAACAGCAACACTGCTACCACCAGCATCATCAGCAGGCAGCAGCCGGCAGCTGAAGCAGCGAACCACCGCAGCGGCCAGCGGCAGCGCTACCACCACCGCTTAACACTTCAGCAGCGGCCAGCCGCTAACAGCCAGCGGCCACGCTAGCAGGCAGCGGCAGCAACGGCAAGCAGCCAGCCGCTTCAGCGGAAGCAACTTCGCTGACTCAGCGGCCAGCGGCCAACGGCTTAGCGGCAGCTACCGCTTAGCTGGTAGCAGCCGCTAGGCCAATGCGCAGCAGCGGCCAGCTAGCTGCCACGGCTGCCCAACAGCAGCACAGCGGCCAGCCAGCAGCTAGCTACCAGCAGCAGCAGCAGCAGCCACTGCACTTACCAGCGGCAGCAGCACCGCTGCTTGGCTACGGCAGCGGCTAGCTGCTGGCAGCAGCGGCAGCGCTACCACCAGCCACCGTTACGCACTGGCGGCACGCAGCGCTACCGCAGCAGCGGCAGCAACACCGCCAGCCAGCAGCGGCAGCGGCAGCTACACCGCTGCTACTGCTACTGCTACTGCTACTACTACTGCTACTTCTACTACTGCTACTGCTACTACTGCTACTACTGCTACTACTGCTACTACTACTGCTACTGCTACTGCTACTGCTACTACTGCTACTACTACTGCTACTACTACTTCAGTAATGCACAGTAACGATGTCGTAATGATAGAAAAAGTAGTTAGATGACCCGTTAAAAAAAGTAACCCCGTTAGTAACCGTGTTTATTTAACTCATAATTCTGTGTCAGGTCTGAGCAGGACAGGGGTTCCTCCGGCCCACGGCGCCCCCTGCTGCTCAGATCAAATACGTCCTTCCGTAAATCCAAAACATCCACCAAAAATCGTCACAGACCTGCTCGTTGTCCTCCATCTGCCCCACGTCCCGGCCACACGCTTGGGCAATTCTCTTCCCCGCCACCAGGTTCCCCACGATCATGGAGGCCGGGCCCACCTCTGACAAACACACAAAACACGGAATTAGGCACGGAACGACGGACGAATTCCCCGTCACGACACTTTCACCACGTGTATTTCACCGTACGGTGCAACGACACTGTGAATACGAAACTTTTCCCTTTAAAAACGCCTCGACGAGCTTCGGGTTCTGTCGTAAACCAGAGAGAAAATACAGAAACGTGCTGAATATGTTATAAAGCAGAGCAAAGCATCATGGGATATGTAGTTCCCTCTGTTTATTTCAGCTGCAGCAAAACTGTGAGTTTAAAAGAGAAACTCGAGATTCGATTTAATGTGACGGACCAAGACTATGTGATAGAGAGAGAGAAAGAGAGGAGGAAAGAGAAGGAGAAACAGAGAGGGAGAGAGAGAGAGAGAGGAAGAGGGGAAGAGAGGGGAAGAGAAAGAGGGGGAAAGAAAGAGGGAGAGAGGAAGAGAAAGAGACAAAGAAGTAAAGAGAGAGGGAGGGAGAGAAGGAGAGAGAGAGGGAGGGAAAGAGAGAGAGAGAGAAAGGGAGAAAAAGAAGTAAAGAGAAGGAGGGAGGGAGGGAGGGAGGGAGGGAGGGAGGGAGGGAGGGAAAGAGAGAGTGGGAAAGAGAGCGAAAGAGAGGGGATGAGAGAAAAATGGGGAAGAAGAGAGAGAGAGGGAGGAGAGAAAGAGGGAGAGGGAAAGAGAGAGAGGAGGAGAGAGAAAGAAAAAAGAGAGACAGATAAAAAGAGAGACATAGAGAGAGCAAGAGAAAGAGAGAGAGAAAGACAGTGAGGGAAAGAGAGGAAGAGAAAGAGAGAGGAAGAGAAAGTAAGAGAGAGAGGAAGAGGGAGAGATGAAGAAAGAGAGAGAGACAAAGAGAGGAAGAGAGAGAAAGAGAGAGGAAGGGAGGAAGAGAGAGAGGAGAGAGAGAAAGACAGAGAAAGAGCGGGAGATACAGAGGGAGAGAGAGAGGAAGAGAGAGAGAGGAAGAGAGAAAGAAAGAGGGAGAGAGAGCAAGAGAAGGAGAGAGGACGAGAGAGAGAAAGAGGAAAAGTGAGAGAGAGGAAGAGAGAGACGTAGAAGAGGAGAGAGAGGGGGGAAGAAAGAGAGAGGGAGAGCGAGAGAGAGGGGAAAGAGAGTGACGGAAAGAAGGAGAGAGATAAGGAGATACAGAGAGCTAGAGAGAGAGAGAGCTGGAGATAGAGATAAAGAAAATAGAAAAACAGAGCTATAGAGAGATAGAGAGAGCGGGAGACAGAGAGAAAATAGAAAGAGAGAGAAAATAGAAAAATAGAGAGTGATATAGAGAAACAGAATGAGAGACAGAGAGAAAGATATAGAGAGATAGAGAAAACAGAGAGAGAGAGATAAACAGACGCTAAAGCTCCCCCCTCCCTCTCTGTTTATCAGCCTGGTGTAAATGCCCTCGGGGCCAGCGGGGGGCGCTCTCACACCCGCGGGGGGCAGGGGTGGTACCTGGCTGCTTCTGGCGGGGCTTGGGCAGGTTGGTGACGCAGGTGTGGGGGCACATGAGCACGTTGCAGGGGTGCAGCGCCCCCTCCAGGAAGCGCTGTTTGGTCTCACAGATGTGGATCCCGCCCAGAGGAGCTTTGGGCAGAGTGTTCGCCGGGACCAGAGCCAAACAGTACACGCCCACCTGATGGATGCTGTCGATGGCCTGGGGGGGTAAGAGGAGGGGGCAGGGGGGAGGGGCAGGGGGCAGGGGGAAGGGGGCAGGGGGCAAGAGGAGGGGGCAGGGGGGAGAGACAGGGGAGAGACAGGGGGCATAAACAGGGGATAGGGGCAAAGGCAGGGGGCAGAGAGGGGGGAGAGACAGGGGCAAAGACAGAGTCAGGGGGCAGAGAGTAGAAACAGGGGGCAGGGGCAGAAACAGGGGGCAGAAACAGGAGGCAGAGAGCAGAAACGGGGCAGAAACAGGGGGCAGGGGCAGAAACAGGGAGCAGAGACGGGGGCAGGGGCAGAAACAGGGGGCAGAGACAGGGGGCAGGGGCAGAAACAGGGGGCAGAAACAGGAGGCAGGGGCAGAAACAGGGGGCAGAGACAGGGGGCGGGGGCAGAGACAGGGGGCAGGGGCAGAAACAGGGGGCAGAAACAGGAGGCAGGGGCAGAAACAGGGTGCATAAACAGGGGGCAGGGGCAGAGACAGGGGGCAGATACAAGGGGCAGATACGGGGGCAGGGGGCAGAGAGGAGAGAGCAGGTCAGAATCTCACATGTTGGGTTGGTTCTGGTAAAGTTCGGCAGAGGACAGGAGGATAAATCAACAGGTGAAACACATTTGTGTTTAAATCCTGTTTAAACACTTTATATAACATAAATGTGTTGTTCAGAACTGAACTGAACTTTATTTCTTTTTGATTTGACTTTCATCATTTTCTGAAACAGTCAAATTCTAGAAAGTTGGATTATTGCACCAGGTCTAAACCAGGTCTAAACCAGGTCTAAACCAGGTCTAAACCAGGTCTAAACCAGGTCTAAAGTAGGTCTAAACCAGGTCTAAACCAGGTCTAAACTAGGACTGAACCAGGTCTAAACCAGGTCTAAACTAGGACTGAACCAGGTCTAAACCAGGTCTAAACCAGGTCTAAACCAGGTCTAAACTAGGACTGAACCAGGTCTAAACCAGGTCTAAACCAGGTCTAAACCAGGTCTAAACCAGGTCTAAACCAGGTCTAAAGTAGGTCTAAACCAGGTCTAAACCAGGTCTAAACCAGGTCTAAACTAGGACTGAACCAGGTCTAAACCAGGTCTAAACTAGGACTGAACCAGGTCTAAACCAGGTCTAAACTAGGACTGAACCAGGTCTAAACTAGGTCTAAACTAGGACTGAACCAGGTCTAAACTAGGACTGAACCAGGTCTAAACTAGGTCTAAACTAGGACTGAACCAGGTCTAAACTAGGTCTAATCCAGGTCTAAACCAGGACTGAACCAGGTCTAAACCAGGTCTAAACTAGGACTGAACCAGGTCTAAACCAGGTCTAAACTAGGACTGAACCAGGTCTAAACTAGGTCTAAACTAGGACTGAACCAGGTCTAAACTAGGACTGAACCAGGTCTAAACTAGGTCTAAACTAGGACTGAACCAGGTCTAAACTAGGTCTAATCCAGGTCTAAACCAGGACTGAACCAGGTCTAAACCAGGTCTAAACCAGGTCTAAACCAGGACTGAACCAGGTCTAAACCAGGTCTAAACCAGGTCTAAACCAGGACTGAACCAGGTCTAAACCAGGTCTAAACCAGGTCTAAACCAGGACTGAACCAGGTCTAAACCAGGTCTAAACCAGGTCTAAACCAGGACTGAACCAGGTCTAAACCAGGTCTAAACCAGGTCTAAACCAGGTCTAAACCAGGACTGAACCAGGTCTAAACCAGGTCTAAACCAGGTCTAAACCAGGACTGAACCAGGTCTAAACCAGGTCTAAACCAGGTCTAAACCAGGTCTAAACCAGGACTGAACCAGGTCTAAACCAGGTCTAAACCAGGTCTAAACCAGGTCTAAAGTAGGTCTAAACCAGGTCTAAACCAGGTCTAAACCAGGTCTAAACCAGGTCTAAACCAGGTCTAAAGTAGGTCTAAACCAGGTCTAAACCAGGTCTAAACCAGGTCTAAACCAGGTCTAAAGTAGGTCTAAACCAGGTCTAAACCAGGTCTAAACCAGGTCTAAACCAGGTCTAAAGTAGGTCTAAACCAGGTCTAAACCAGGTCTAAACCAGGTCTAAACCAGGTCTAAAGTAGGTCTAAACCAGGTCTAAACCAGGTCTAAAGTAGGTCTAAACCAGGTCTAAACCAGATCTAAACCAGATCTAAACTTTCATAGGCACGATATCTCCACCACGTCTCCCCGGTCATTGCCTTGACCGACCGATTTTCTGCAGGAAACACTGAGTCCTAGTCTAGTCCTGGTCTAGACCTGGTTTAGACCTGGTTACTGTTAAATAATAAAAAATAAATAAAAATCAAAACTACAAAATAAAGCTGAAAATAGGCCTTTGCAATAGTAAAAAATAAATAAAATAAATTTTCCCCATAACGAAGAATCATATATGCAGAATTCTCTGGAACAAACCGGTGACACTGATGTGCATGTCCTCGATTCTAAGTCCTAAGACAGTCTTTTTCAGTCTTTTTTAGCATTTTTTTGTCTTTTTTAGTATTTCTCAGTATTTTTCAGTATTTTTCTGTTTCAGTCTTTTTCAGTATTTTTTCCAGTATTGTTCAGTCGTCGTTTTCAACCTTTTTTCAGTCTTTTTCGGTCTTTTTCAGTCTTTTTCAGTCTTTTTCAGTCTTTTTCGGTCTTTTTCAGCAGTCAAACCCGTGTCCGTGTCTGTGGCTCTGACCTGCAGCACGCGGCTCATCCACTGGAAACTGTCCTCCTCCGAGGCGTCCGGACGCTGCTCGGCCACAACCACGATCCGGTCGTCGTGGAGAACGGACACGGAGAACACGGCCATCCTGAAAAACGACACCGCCCCGTTATTCTGCACAGCTCAGGACCGACGGAGGTGTTTTCTCTGCATTTCACCCACAGGATTCAGTTACAGGTGAGAGTTTCCTCCTCCCTCCATCCCTCTGTCCTCCTTCTCCTACCTTCCTTCCCTCTTTCCCTCCCTGTCCTCCCTCTCCTCTACTCCCAATTTCCCTCTTCTCTCTCATCCCTAACCTCCCTCTTAACCTCTATCCCTTCTTTGGTCCTTCTCTCCTCCTTTTTTCCCTTTCTCCTTCCCTCTCTCTTTCCCTCCTTCTCTTCTCCCTCTCCTCCTTCTTTCCCTCCTCTCCTTCCTAACCTTCATCTCACCCTCCCTCTGCCCCCTCTATCACTCCCCTCACTCCCTCCCTCACTCTATCCCTCTCCTCCCACTTTCCCCTCTCTCTCTCCCTCCCTCTCCTCCTCTCTTCTCTCTTGACCCTAACCTCCTTCTTTCCCTCTCCCTCTCTTCTCCCCTCTCACTTTCATTCCTTCTTGTCCTTCTTTCATTCCCTTCCTCCCTCTCCTTCTTTTCCGTCCCTCCTCTCCTCCCTCTCCTCCTCCCTCATCCCCCCTCTCCTCCTCCTCTCCTCCCCCTCATCCCCCCTCTCCTCCTCCTCTCCTCCTCCCTCATCCCCCTCTCCTCCTCCTCTCCTCTCCTCCTCCCTCTCCTCCTCCTCTCCTCCCCCCTCATCCCCCCTCTCCTCCTCCTCTCCTCTCCTCCTCCTCTCCTCTCCTCCTCCTCTCCTCTCCTCCTCTTCCTCTCCTCCTCTCCTCTCCTCCTCCCTCTCCTCCTCCTCTCCTCTCCTCCCCCCTCTCCTCCTCCTCTCCTCTCCTCCTCCCTCATCCCCCTCTCTCCTCTCCTCCTCCCTCATCCCCCTCTCTCCTCTCCTCCCCCTCATCCCCCTCATCCCCCTCTCCCCCTCTCTCCTCTCCTCCTCCCTCATCCCCCTCTCGTACCTGCCCCTGTACACAAACTTCATGGGTTCCACTGCGAGAGCCGTCGCCACCACATCGTCTGCGTTGTGTCTGCGGCCGCTGACGACCATGAGCCCGTCCAGCTTCCCCACCACGAACACCAGGCCGTCCTGAGGACAGGGACAGGGTCTAAACCAGGACTAAACCAGGTCTAAACCAGGACTAAACCAGGACTAAACCAGGTCTAAACCAAGTCTAGACCAGGTCTGAACCAGGCCTAAACCAGGTCTAAACCAGGTCTGAACCAGGCCTAGACCAGGTCTAGACCAGGTCTAAACCAGGTCTAGACCAGGTCTGAACCAGGCCTAGACCAGGTCTAGACCAGGTCTAAACCAGGTCTAGACCTGGTCTGAACCAGGTCTAAACCAGGCCTAAACCAGGTCTAAACCAGGTCTAAACCAGGCCTAAACCAGGTCTAAACCAGGTCTAAACCAGGCATAGACCAGGTCTAAACCAGGTCTAAACCAGGTCTAAACCAGGCCTAAACCAGGTCTAAACCAGGTCTGAACCAGGTCTAAACCAGGCCTAAACCAGGTCTAAACCAGGTCTGAACCAGGCCTAAACCAGGTCTAAACCAGGTCTAAACCAGGTCTAAACCAGGTCTAAACCAGGTCTAGACCAGGTCTAAACCAGGCCTAAACCAGGTCTAAACCAGGTCTGAACCAGGCCTAAACCAGGTCTAAACCAGGTCTAAACCAGGTCTAAACCAGGTCTAAACCAGGCCTAGAGCAGGCCTAGACCAGGTCTAAACCAGGACTAAACCAGGGCTAAACCAGGTATAAACCAGGGTTTAGACCAGGTTTAGATATGGTTTAGACCTGTTCAGTCCTGGTTCGGTCCTGGTTTAGTCCTGGTTTAGTCCTGGTTTAGTCCTGGTTTAGTCCTGGTTTAGTCCTGGGAAATGGTCGTTCTCTGTTTTTTTTTCCATGATTCATTTAAACACAAAATCGAAAACTGAAAAAAAAAATAATAAAACAAATCGTTTTCCGTTTTTTCATTTTGGTTTTGGAGACAAATCATGAAGAAAATAGTTATTTTTTTGTTTTCTTATTTTCGGTTTTATTTTGAAAAACGAGTGAACGAGCGACACAGGGATGGAGGACGGCACTGACCGGTCCTGTGAATCCGAGCAGAGAGGTCCTGGTGAAGGCGCGCTCACACACCGGGACACCAGAGGGCGACACTGGGATGGTCTGGAAGAAAGGAAGAAAGTCACAGAATGCAGAGAAACAAAGTCATTATTATTATTCTGTTCTGAGCGTCTTAAAGGGGCGGCACCTGACTTCTGTTTGGGTCATAAAGTTGAATTTGTGTCACCAAAACTGACTCTTGTGAGCTTTAAGTCATGTTCTCATTGTTACTGCAGGTTTGTTTTTGAGGAGGATACTACATTAGAACATGACTTAAAGTGGAACTGCGGCACATTTGAAGCTAAAGTCAACAACCACGAGTCCAACAAACCAAACGCTCTGCCTGGTTCACTCATTAGTGTCTGGAAACGTTAGAAAACAACTTTATAAGCACCTCACACTTCCCTCTGTTCACTGCAAAAAAGGCCTATCAAAAAATACCAATTTTGAGGTAAAATGCCTATTTTAAGTGAAATTTTCTGCCAGTGCAGTAAGAAATTTTCACTTACCAAGTTTTCTTAAAACAAGACAAAATATGAATCTTGTTCTAAGCAGAAAACACGAGTTTCAAGTATTTATGGCAAGATTTTTCCCCTTATTGGTTTGAGGAGGAAGTTAAAGAGGCTTAACCTGGACTGAGTTAATATAAAAAGTGCTTAGAATAAGTTGTAATATCGAGATAAGATAAATCAGGATGAATATCTTGAAACAAGTAAAAAATTCTCATCTTATTGAGTAAAAAATCTTAAAATTGATCTTTTAAGATGAATCTGCTTAATTCAAGTCAGTTTAACTATGACAGAAAATCCTTTTTTGTAGTGATGATTTCCCACTGCACCAAAGCCCAAAAGACTCGATCGTCGATGTCGTTTCTAATCCCGTTTATTTACGAGTGAATTATATTTTTCGAAAATGCTAAAAAATACATTCCCGAACCATTTTCTTTCAACAACTTTCAGTTTCTCTTCTTCACCGTCAGTCGTCGATCTTCACTTGTTTCTTCTGGCGTCTGCGATCGAGTCTTTTGGGCTTTGGCCTGTGCAGTGGGAAATCAGCAGAGGGAAGTGTGAGGTGCTTATAAAGTTGTTTTCTAACGTTTCCAGACACTAATGAGTGAACCAGGCAGAGCGTTTTGTTTGTTAGACTCGTGGCTGTTGTCAGATGGGTTAAAGTGGTGTTAAGCTTCTTCAGTTTTACGTGGAAGTTCAGAACTTGCCCCCATCACTGCACTAGTTTGTTGCCTTGACAGACTCACTGCCACAGTGAGATCTCCACCGAGGAAACACTGATCTGTGCCGTTTTTTGGCTCCTGACAGAATTCCACCTCCTCTAGTGACGGACTTTAGCTTCAAACGTGCCGGAGTTCCACTTTAAAGCTCACGAGAGTCCGTTTGGCGTCGTGCAGGACCTTTAAAACCTTCTACAGAGACGGAGACGGACCTCGAAGACGTTCTTGGTCATGCCGGGCAGGCCGTAGTAGGTGACCCCGGGGGTCCGTGAGCTCACACAGATCTCCCCCACCTCGTCGGTCTGGCAGAGGAGCGGGGGCCCGTCCACTCGCACCACACACACCACAGCTGCACACACACAGCAGGGAAACAAAGGAAAAAGCCTTTAGTTCAAGCTAGTTCTCCCTTTTTTTAGTTGTAGTTACGTCAGTTGTGGCTTTTGCTTTAGCGGTGACCCGGGTTCTTTTGCTCCCGCTGCACCGCCTCTGTGCACGTTTAGCAAAAGCACCTGAGGAAAAATATGGAGATGATTCATGGGCTGAACTGGACTTTTACGAACTCAGAGGAGCGATTTCTGAGACGGAGAAGACGAGACTCCAGAAAGATGAAAATGTGTATAAAGGACTGAACCAGGACTAAACCAGAACTAAACCAGGACTAAACCAGGACTAAACCAGGACTAAACCAGGACTAAACAAGGACTGAATCAGGACTAAACCAGGACTAAACCAGGACTGAATCAGGACTAAACCAGGACTAAACCAGGACTGAATCAGGACTAAACCAGGACTGAACCAGGACTAAAGCAGGACTAAACAAGGACTGAATCAGGACTAAACCAGGACTAAACCAGGACTGAACCAGGACTAAACAAGGACTGAATCAGGACTAAACCAGGACTGAACCAGGACTGAACCAGGACTGAACCAGGACTGAACCAGGACTGAACCAGAACTAAACCAGGACTAAACAAGGACTGAATCAGGACTGAACCAGGACTAAACCAGGACTCAACAAGGACTAAACCAGGACTAAACCAGGACTAAACAAGGACTAAATCAGGACTAAACCAGGACTAAACCAGAACTAAACCAGGACTCAACAAGAACTGCACCAGGACTAAATCAAGACTGAACCAAGACTAAATCAGGACTAAACCAGGACTCAACAAGAACTGCACCAGGACTAAATCAAGACTGAACCAGAACTAAACCAGGACTAAACCAGGACTGAATCAGGACTGAACCAGGACTAAACCAGGACTCAACAAGGACTAAACCAGGACTAAACCAGGACTAAACAAGGACTAAATCAGGACTAAACCAGGACTAAACCAGAACTCAACAAGAACTGCACCAGGACTAAACCAGGACTAAACCAGGACTAAACAAGGACTGAATCAGGACTGAACCAGGACTAAACCAGGACTAAACCAGGACTCAACAAGAACTGCATCAGGACTGTCCCAGGACTAAACCAGGACTGTATCAGGACTGAACCAGGACTAACCCAGGACTGAACCAGGACTGAACCAAGACTAAATCAGGACTAAACCAGGACTCAACAAAAACTGCACCAGGAATAAATCAAGACTGTACCAGGAGTAAACTAAGACTATACCAGGACTGCACCAGGACTGAATCTGGACTGAACCAGGACTAAATCAGGACTAAACCCGGACTGAACCAGAACTAAACCAGGACTGAACCAGAACTAAACCAGGACTGAACCAGAACTAAACCAGGACTAAACCAAGACTGAACCAGAAGTAAACCAGCATTAAAACAGCACTAAATCAAGACCGTCCCAGGTCCGTTCCAGGACCGTCCCAGGACCGTCCCAGGACCGTCCCAGGACCGTCCCAGGACTCTCAGGGGTTCCGGGTCTTACCTCCGGGCAGGACTTGTCCC
This sequence comes from Odontamblyopus lacepedii, assembly GCA_034769755.1. Lineage (NCBI taxonomy): Eukaryota > Metazoa > Chordata > Actinopteri > Gobiiformes > Gobiidae > Odontamblyopus > Odontamblyopus lacepedii. The sequence goes on along the minus strand of CM068356.1, from coordinate 37,534,674 downwards.
ACGTCCTGCACGGTGAGGACAGAGAGCTTCTCCTCGGTGTCCACGCGGATCACCCCGTAGCTCAGGCTGGACATGGACAGGACGGCCTTCCCGGGAGGAGGGACCCCGGGGTCCGGAGCCCTGCAGACCAGAGGGTCACGCAGAGGGTCACGACACAAACTAATAATACACTACGAAGAAATACAAAACTGTTTTTTAACTTTGTGGTTTGTAAAGTTTCAGATTTTAAAACAAATGAGTTACAATGAGGACGACTACGGCGACGTTCAGACTGCAGGGCTCAATGCTCAATTTGGATTTTTTTTTTTTAAATCTTTTTATTTTTTTGCGAGGTCGTTCACATTTCCAATTAAATGCGACTTGTTTCAATTCAATTCAGTTCAATTTTATTTCTATAGCCCATAATCACAACAAGAGTTTCCCCAATGGGCTTCACAGAAAGTGAATAAACATGGGAACAGGATCTGACATAGACATCAACACACTGACACACACATAGAGACAGTCAAACAGATCGAAAACAATCAGCAAACACATTCTCCCATCCTCAGTCTCCTTAGTGCCAGACAGGTGAGGGCTTCAACAGACAGGTGAGGGCTCCGACAGACAGGTGAGGGCTTCAACAGACAGGTGAGTGCTTCGATAGACAGGTGAGGGCTTCAACAGACAGGTGAGGGCTCCGACAGACAGGTGAGGGCTTCAACAGACAGGTGAGGGCTCCAACAGACAGGTGAGGGCTCCGACAGACAGGTGAGGGCTCCAACAGACAGGTGAGGGCTCCAACAGACAGGTGAGGGCTCCAACAGACAGGTGAGGGCTCCGACAGACAGGTGAGGGCTCCAACAGACAGGTGAGGGCTCCAACAGACAGGTGAGGGCTCCGACAGACAGGTGAGGGCTCCAACAGACAGGTGAGGGCTTCAACAGACAGATGAGGGCTCCAACAGACAGGTGAGGGCTCCGACAGACAGGTGAGGGCTCCAACAGACAGGTGAGGGCTTCAACAGACAGGTGAGGGCTCCAACAGACAGGTGAGGGCTCCGACAGACAGGTGAGGGCTCCAACAGACAGGTGAGGGCTCCAACAGACAGGTGAGGGCTCCAACAGACAGGTGAGGGCTCCGACAGACAGGTGAGGGCTCCAACAGACAGGTGAGGGCTTCAACAGACAGGTGAGGGCTTCAACAGACAGGTGAGGGCTCCGACAGACAGGTGAGGGCTTCAACAGACAGGTGAGGGCTTCAACAGACAGGTGAGGGCTCCGACAGACAGGTGAGGGCTCCAAAAGACAGGTGAGGGCTTCAACAGACAGGTGAGGGCTCCAAAAGACAGGTGAGGGCTTCAACAGACAGGTGAGGGCTTCAACAGACAGGTGAGGGCTCCGACAGACAGGTGAGGGCTTCGACAGACAGGTGAGGGCTTCGACAGACAGGTGAGGGCTTCAACAGACAGGTGAGGGCTCCGACAGACAGGTGAGGGCTTCAACAGACAGGTGAGGGCTTCAACAGACAGGTGAGGGCTCCGACAGACAGGTGAGGGCTCCAAAAGACAGGTGAGGGCTTCAACAGACAGGTGAGGGCTCCAAAAGACAGGTGAGGGCTTCAACAGACAGGTGAGGGCTTCAACAGACAGGTGAGGGCTTCGACAGACAGGTGAGGGCTTCAACAGACAGGTGAGGGCTCCGACAGACAGGTGAGGGCTCCGACAGACAGGTGAGGGCTCCAACAGACAGGTGAGGGCTCCGACAGACAGGTGAGGGCTCCGACAGACAGGTGAGGGCTCCAACAGACAGGTGAGGGCTCCAACAGACAGGTGAGGGCTCCGACAGACAGGTGAGGGCTTCAACAGACAGGTGAGGGCTTCAACAGACAGGTGAGGGCTTCGACAGACAGGTGAGGGCTTCAACAGACAGGTGAGGGCTTCAACCAGACAGGTGAGGGCTCCAACAGACAGGTGAGGGCTCCAACAGACAGGTGAGGGCTCCAACAGACAGGTGAGGGCTCCAACAGACAGGTGAGGGCTTCAACAGACAGGTGAGGGCTCCGACAGACAGGTGAGGGCTCCGACAGACAGGTGAGGGCTCCGACAGACAGGTGAGGGCTTCAACCAGACAGGTGAGGGCTTCAACAGACAGGTGAGGGCTCCAACAGACAGGTGAGGGCTCCAACAGACAGGTGAGGGCTTCAACAGACAGGTGAGGGCTTCAACCAGACAGGTGAGGGCTCCAACAGACAGGTGAGGGCTCCAACAGACAGGTGAGGGCTCCAACAGACAGGTGAGGGCTTCGACAGACAGGTGAGGGCTCCGACAGACAGGTGAGGGCTCCAACAGACAGGTGAGGGCTCCAACAGGCAGGTGAGGGCTCCAACAGACAGGTGAGGGCTCCGGCAGACAGGTGAGGGCTCCGACAGACAGGTGAGGGCTCCGACAGACAGGTGAGTGGAGAGGTTTGTGATCTCCAGTGTGAACTTTAAACGCCCACATGAGCCCTGGAGACACGACGGCGCCACAGCAGCAGCTCAGTGTTTACAGAAGTCGCCTGAACACTGGACGCTGCACTGAGCTCCTGGAGGTTTTAAAGTTGCTGTCGTTCCTCTGTCGCAGGAGGAAACACGTCTTCAGCCTGTTTCAGGATCAAACACGTCGGCATTGGGCTGTATTCACTCACAGCAGGAGCTTCTTACAGCACAACAGCCAAACTCTCGCTTGTTGGTGACGTGTAGGTCGGATGAATGTGTCCTGACCGTTCAGACTGAAGTCACACGTTAAAAGATCGGATATGTGTCAGGTTCAGGAGCACAGATCCAAGTGGCCCGGGTCACATAGGAAAAAATCAGATGTGTGTTGCTCAGACTGTCGTTAAAAGATCAGATACAGGTCACATAATCAGATCGGATTTGGGGCACTTCAGGCTGCGGTCTGAACGAAGCCTAAAATATAGGGAATCATTTTTTTTCTTAACCTTATGAACTCTTTTCCCTTTTTCTCATCCCTACTGCTCTTTCCCTTTAAAAAAAATTTTTTTTATTTATATTATATATTTATTTAATTTATCTATTACTGAATGAAGGCTGTGAGGTGCAGTGGCCGCGTCTGACCTGCGGATGGCGACGGTGAGCGCCTCGGACGAGCAGGCACAGGGGCAGATCACCTCGGGCCTCAGGCCGCGGTTCTGGAAGACGTTTACGAAGGCGTCGCACGAAGAGATGGACCCTGAGCAGGAGAAGGTGAGTTTAAAGAGTCAACTACAACTAAGGACTAAACCAGGACTAAAACAGGACTAAAACAGGACTAAAACAGGTCTAAAACAGGTCTAAACGAGGACTAAACCAGGACTAAACCAGGACTAAACCAGGACTAAACCAGGACTAAACCAGGTCTAAAACAGGACTAAACCAGGACTAAACCAGGACTAAACCAGGTCTAAAACAGGACTAAAACAGGTCTAAAACAGGACTAAAACAGGTCTAAACCAGGACTAAACCAGGACTAAACCAGGACTAAACCAGGTCTAAAACAGGACTAAACCAGGACTAAACCAGGACTAAACCAGGTCTAAAACAGGACTAAACCAGGACTAAACCAGGACTAAACCAGGACAAAACCAGGACTAAACCAGGAGTAAAACAGGACTAAACCAGGTCTAAAACAGGACTGAACCAGGACTAAACCAGGACTAAAACAGGACTAAACCAGGACTAAAACAGGACTAAAACAGGTCTAAAACAGGTCTAAAACAGGACTAAACCAGGACTAAAACAGGACTAAAACAGGTCTAAACCAGGACTAAACCAGGAGTAAAACAGGACTAAACCAACACTAAACCAGGACTAAACCAGGGATAAACAAGGACTGAACCAGGACTAAGCCAGGAGTAAACCAAGACTAACACAGGGCTAAATCTGGACCAAACCAGGTCTAAATCAAGACTAAACCAGAACTGAATCAGGCCTCAACCAGGGCTAAATCAACACTAAACCATGACTAGACCAGGACTAAAACAGGGATAAAACCGGCAACAAACCAGGTCTATACCAGGTTTTAACCAGGACTAAAACAGGACTAAATCAAGAGGAAACGAGGTCTAAACCAGGACTAAACCAGGAGTAAACCAGGACTAAACCAGGTCTTAACCAGGACTCACAGGGATTGGCTCCATCGGCCACGATCAGCATTCGCAGGCAGCTCAGACTCAGGTCTCTCTGTTCCCTCTGGGCCAGAAGAGACCAGTGCATGTCCCTGGACTTCACCACGGCCACGCCCGCTGGACACAGGAGAACCGAGGGTCACCAAACACAAAACCGTCACAAAACCGTCACAAAACCGTCACAAAACCGTCACAAAACCGTCACAAAACCACTGCAGACTTATTTTAGCTCTACAATATAAGGATTAATCACTATATTGAAATTATTTGCATTTTTTTTTTAAATATATGCTGAGATTTAAGATGTAAAATGTTGAATTAAAACCTCCTATGGCTAATTACAGATGCAAATTAAGTACTAAAGTCTTTCATTCTGCTGTTTATTTATTGCAGCTCATGTTTTTTTTACTGCGCTGAAAATGTCCCTCTGTCGGACAAATAAAATGAATGCTGCGTGTTTAAATGCTTAAGATCCTAGTACTGTGCGCTATTAAAACACTATTACTACTACTACTACTACTACTACTACTACTACTACTGTCTGTGGCGGCACCTTTAAAAGCGTGGACCTTCTGGATCCAGGACAGGGGGTTGACCTTCATCAGGGAGTAGGGGATACTGACCACGTGGAGCCTCTTCCACACACTCTGAGCACAACAGGACAGAAAACAACAACAACAAATTTATTACCTACACAACTTCCACTAAGTCCTATGCAGAGGTGGATATCAAAAATTGTACTTAAAGTGGAACTCGGGCATATTTGAAGCTAAAGTCCGTCACTAGAGGAGGTGGAATTCTGTCAGAAGCCAAAAAACGGCACAGATCAGTGTTTCCTCGGCGGAGATCTCAACAAACTAGTGCAGTGATGGGGGCAAGTTCTGAACTTATTGAGTCTTTTGGGCTTTGGCCTGTGCAGTGGGAAATCAGCAGAGGGAAGTGTGAGGTGCTTATAAAGATGTTTTCTAATGTTTCCAGACACTAATGAGTGAACCAGGCAGAGCGTTTTGTTTGTTAGACTCGTGGCTGTTGTCAGATGGGTTAAAGTGGTGTTAAGCTTCTTCAGTTTTACGTGGAAGTTCAGAACTTGCCCCCATCACTGCACTAGTTTGTCGCCTTGACAGACTCACTGCCACAGTGAGATCTCCACCGAGGAAACACTGATCTGTGCCGTTTTTTGGCTTCTGACAGAACTCCACCTCCTCTAAAGACGAACTTTAGCTTCAAATGTGCCGGAGTTCAGCTTTAAGAGTAACGTTACTTAAAAATAATATGAATCAAGTAGAAAGTAGTGGACCAAAAATACTAAAATAATACAAGTAAAATGTATTTGGGGAAACTTCTATTAGTAGTAGACCTAGTTTACACCTGGTTTAGTCCTGATTTCGTCCTGGTTTAGTCCTGGTTTAGCCCTGGTTTAGTCCTGGTTTAGCCCTGGTTTAGTCCTGGTTTAGCCCTGGTTTAGCCCTGGTTTAGTCCTGGTTTAGCCCTGGTTTAGCCCTGGTTTAGCCCTGGTTTAGTCCTGGTTTAGTCCTGGTTTAGTAGCTGAAACTATCTGAAGGAGCGCTACAAGAAACACATTCAAATCATTTAATAATATCACATAAAGCTCTGAAAAGTACAATTTCTTAAAAAGTGACTTGAATAAATTAAACATAAATACTACACACCTCTGTCCTGCTTGGTCAGGAAACATTTTAATAATGCAAACACCTAAAAATGTCTTTGCAACAAACTATAGAAGCGCAGGTTTAAAAGGGTCCAAACGAGATCGAAACCAGGACTAACAAAGCACAAAAACATTTTAACCAGAACTGCAAACCCAGAATTTAAGATATAAACACTTAAATCTATCCGAAAATGACTTAAAATTAGTGAAATGATCTGAACTTGTCAAGATCATTTTATTTGACAAGTTCTCTTAAAATATACGACCTGAAAGTTTTTAAATCTTTGCCAGATCAGAGAAATTTGCAGTGTGGATTCAAGAACTAAACCTGGACTAAAGAAGCGCTGGATTAAACCAGGTCTAAATCAGAACTCAGCCAGGACTAGTGTAGATAAGCGCCTCATTTTAGGATTATCACATCATTTTGAGTTTAAAGACTAAACTGTGAATAAGAACTGAACCAGGAGTAAACCAGGACTAAACCAAGACTAAAGCAGGTCTAAACAGGGACTAAACCAGGCGTAAACTAGGCCTAAACCAGGCATAAACCAGGACTAAACCAGGGCTAAACCAGGGCTAAACCAGGACTAAACCAGGACTAAACCAGGGCTAAACCAGGACTAAACCAGGACTAAACCAGGACTAAACCAGGGCTAAACCAGGTCTAAACCAGGACTAAACCAGTACTGAATCAGGACTAAACCAGGACTAAACCAGGACGAAACCAGGTGTAAACTAGGCCTAAACCAGGACTAAACCAGGGCTAAACCAGGATTAAACCAGGACTAAACCAGGATTAAACCAGGACTAAACCAGGATTAAACCAGGACTAAACCAGGACTAAACCAGGACTAAACCAGGGCTAAACCAGGACTAAACCAGGGCTAAACCAGGACTAAACCAGGACTGAATCAGGACTAAACCAGGACTAAACCAGGGCTAAACCAGGTGTAAACTAGGCCTAAACCAGGACTAAACCAGGACTGAATCAGGACTAAACCAGGACTAAACCAGGACTGAATCAGGACTAAACCAGGACTAAACCAGGACTAAACCAGGTGTAAACTAGGCCTAAACCAGGACTAAACCAGGACTAAACCAGGGCTAAATAAAATGTATTATTATTATTATTATTATTATTATTAAACCAGGACTAAACCAGGACTAAACCAGGTCTAAACCAGATCTAAACCAGGTCTAAACCAGGGCTAAACCAGGATTAAACCAGATCTAAACCAGGTCTAAACCAGGGCTAAACCAGGACTAAACCAGGACTAAACCAGGACTAAACCAGGACTAAACCAGGACTAAACCAGGACTAAACCAGGACTAAACTAGGGCTAAACCAGGACTAAACCAGGGCTAAACCAGGACTAAACCAGGACTAAACCAGGACGAAACCAGGTGTAAACTAGGGCTAAACCAGGACTAAACCAGGATTAAACCAGGACTAAACCAGGACTAAACCAGGGCTAAACCAGGGCTAAACCAAGTCTAAACCAGGGCTAAATCAAGTCTAAACCAGGACTAAACCAGGTCTAAACCAGGACTAAACCAGGTCTAAACCAGGACTAAACCAGGACTAAACCAGGGCTAAACCAAGTCTAAACCAGGACTAAACCAGGACTAAACCAGGTCTAAACCAGGTCTAAACCAGGACTAAAGCAAAACTGAACCCAGATTAAACCAGAATTAAATCAGGACTAAACCAACACTAAACCATGACTAGACCAGGACTAAAACAGGGATAAACCGGGACCAAACCAGCTCTAAACCAGGTCTATACCAGGTCTAAACCAGGACTGAACCAGGACTAAACATCATTTATCACATGGTTTCGACGTCCCCGAGCTTGTGTCGTGCCAATGCTGCCGCTCACCGTGAGGACGCCGTGCCATAATCCGGCCTCTCGTTTGAAATCCAGGACGTTTGTGATGGTCTCGCCTGGAAAAGGAAAGTTTGAAATGGTTTACGCTGCAGTTTTCCAGCTCGCTTCTGTAATCCTGATGGACAGAGTGTCAGGGGAGGGCGGCGGAGATGAGGAGAGGTCCACGGTGAGTTTGGAGGAAACTCTCGAGGAAAAAGTCAAATATAAAACTGCTCTGATCATGTAAAAAGTGAGGAAAAACTCACCAAGCAACATTTGAAATATAAAGTAAACGTAAGAACAGTTCGACAAATGAGTTTGGCGATAAGTGGAGGACATTTATGGAGAGAAGTATAAAAAAAATGGGCAAATATTCATCTTTTTAAACAAATTTACAAAGGCAACTTTTTAGACACGTCCCTCCAGGAAAGCAAATATTCATGAATGGTATTAAAAACATTATAAATCTGTCGAGCACTCAGGCCTCACAGGACGAAGGTTCCAGGTTCGATCCCTGGGTCGCCCGGGCTTTTCTGTGTGGAGTTCAAGATAAGATAAGATAAGATAAGATAAGATATCCTTTATTTGTCCCACAATGGGGAAATTTCAGTGTTGCAACGCACAGTTAAGAGAACAGCAAGAAAACAGTAGCAGCAATAGAAGTGCAGACTTACTTAAAAACAGACAAACTCTATAAAGATCTATAAAGGTAAGGATCATAAAACTATATATACAATAAATTGCTATCTTTGCATGTTCTCCCTGTGTCTGGATGGGAAATAAAACTAACCTTGCGTCGCATAAATCGTCGCATGTCGAGGGACTATTTCCTCATATATCAGTCCGCCGCTGCCGAGCTTTTATCAGGAAGTACAACTCACTGCTGCTCAGACAGAAATCCTTCAAATGTGAGGCTGGTTTTACGTCTAAAATGATTCTCTGGACACAGACGTTCACAGGGACAGTCTGGAGTTCTAATAGTTTTTCCTCAGGTCTGTGGAGTGGGTCAGACTGTTTTTAGTGGCAGGACGACTGTGGCCATTGACCTGCACTAGCCTAGCACCAGCACCTCTGCAAATACAAGGACTGGAGGAAGATTTAAGATTTCTCCACACGTCTCCAACACTCTGGCTCACGAGGAAATGAGGCCCTATGTCCAAAATTCACAACTTTCCCTTTAAGGAAAATAAAATATTATGTGGTAAAAACATACATCGATAATAAACCCAACACAGATTTACGTTATAAGTTTCTTTTTTCAGACCAAGAGTTTGTTTTCATCCCTGACAGTTTGGACGGCTCCCTGCGCTCTTCCTCAGAGTCTCGTAATGTCTCTGTGACGTGTCCGTTCAGCTGATTTCAACAGGTTTTGGCGCTGTTTTCCTACCGGTGGAGGCAGGACGACGGCGCCACCTGCAGTCCCACCTCCTCAGGTGTGTGAGAGTCAAAAAAACCCTCATCCCGGTTTATCGTCCCGTGGGAATGTTTCCGTATTTCGATCTCCTCTTTGATCAGGCGATAATGTTTGTCATCCCCTGTCCTCGTCCAGAATGTGCTTCTCTTTTTTTACGCTTGGTCAGAAATGTCCAATTTCAGTTGTTCCTGTTCTGCTTTGTGTTTTGTTCATTGTGTTACGTATTCTGTCTTATGTTCCTTTTTTCAAAACCTGTTTAAATCTTCTGAACGGACACATCACGTAACTCTGAGGAAGAGCGCAGGGAGCTGTCCAGACTGTCAGGATGAAAACAAACTCTTGGTCTTAAAAAGAACCCAAGAACATAAATTATCCAGGTCCAAATGAATCTCTTTGGACTAGTGAAGCCATATTCTGAGTGAAAGAGTGTCTGACCTTCAGTGTAGCTGCAGGCCTGCGACAGAGACTGACAGTGAGCCAGCATGGCCGCCTGGGACACGCTCACGCCCATCGTGCTGCCCTCTTTACTCGTCTTGTACTGGACACGGGAACACAACGCGTATGAGAGATTAAACAGCACGGAGAGTCTGAGCCCGGGACCACGGACTGACCTCGATGTAGGCGATGTCGTTGTTGGCTTCTCGGACGGGCGGGTGCCAGTCTTTGGGGGGCTTCACCACGTGTTTGCCATCGGTCACAAACCAGAGCAGCCGTGGCCATCCTGAGGAAACCGAGACCATCAGAGGAGCTCAAACTCGACATGGACAATGACAATATCTAATAAATAATGGGTAAGGGTTCAAAACATCTAGAAAAAAATCTCATTATTCCCCATTCATTCTGGTTCACTCAGACTGAACACAGACAGAAGAAAATGGAGATAAAAACATTTCCAGCACCAAAATGTCTGGTTGTTCTGTGTGTGGTTATCAGAATCGATATTCTAACGATGGACTAAAGTTTTAAAGTTTTACTCACTGATCGCTTAAGAACCTGACAGTCGGACAGTCTGGCAGTTGTCAAAGTCGCTTGTTGAGGAAATATTCGCGATCTTTTGATGATAATTCTTTCCCAGACCTCGACAAACTGCTGAGTTCTGTCGTACTTCTGTTGCCAAAATGCGCAACCGAGCCTGCGTCATCACTGCTTACGAACACTAAACGGATCTATAAGAGTCAGGATCCAATTAACCGCCGGGTCCCCTTTAAACGCTGGGTGCAGATTTATATTTTGATGAACCAGCGGTTAGAAATAAATGTTGAGTCAACAGGACGCAGGACTGATGCTCACATTGTCTCCAATCGAGAATAGGAACCCGACCGAAGTACCAGATTTTCCCACTTTTGCCGAGCAGAATTTTTGTGAGGAAGGAATTAATCGCCCCAAATCGCCGCCTGGCCTCGAATAAATGTCTGGTCTATTAAGAGATTGTAACAAATAAAAGACCCGGTGACTATTTGACTAAAGAAAAAACAAAAGAACAAATAAACGAACGAAGGAAAGAAAGAAACATATGGTGAAAATCTGATCCAGAGAGATTTGGATTTTGTTCCATCCCTAATGACAATAAATGTTGCACCAAATGACTGGTCAAAGCATTTTAGAGTCAGTCTTGTTATTCTGTAGGAATATCGTAATATCGTGAGATTTCCCACGATATCGCAATAAATATCGTACTGTGAGGTTCAGACCGTGACCGTATCGTGAGACTTGGATATCGTTACACATAGTTCCTTAAAGCGTGGCGTACCTTTACACACATAGTTCCTTAAAGCGTGGCGTACCTTTACACACATAGTTCCTTAAAGCGTGGCGTACCTTTACACACATAGTTCCTTAAAGCGTGGCGTACCTTTACACACATAGTTCCTTAAAGAGTGGCGTATCTTTACACACATAGTTCCTTAAAGCGTGCCGTACCTTTAAACGTGGCCACCTCTCCGGTCTGGGCTTTGGGCAGGCCCTTCTGGCAGGCGTCTGTGGTCAGGGCCAGACTCACTCCACAGCTGCCCAGTAAGAAGCCCATCTGCTGACTGCCCGCGTCCTGCACACAGAGAACAGGCGTCTGTTTACACCGTCTGTACTTAAAAGGACTGTGAATGCGCACAGAGGCGACCGCATCTACGCCACATCTGCCAAACAATATCGGGGAACAAGTGAACATTTTAAGCGCCAGGTGCAGTTGTGTGTTTTGATAAATAACCGCCGGTTCCAAATAAACGCAGAGTCTAAAACAAATCAAGGAATGAGACGTGACCACTGATGCTGCACGTTTTTAATTCTTCACCTGTTTTTTTTGTTTTTTACGTAGCCGATCGTGTTTTCTTTCAGTCCATCTTTGGCCACACCGTTGATCGCTGAGGCTCCAGTGCAAAAAATAAACAATATGGCTTAAAATTTAAAATTTCTGTGGGAAAATAGCAGAGGAAAAGTCAGGAGAATATTACGTCAGTTTGGCAATGTGGAGGAAGCAGCAGCGTCATCGTAGCTGCTGTGGCGCAAGAGGAAAATTGCGGCAAAAGGGCGAGAAAAGGCCGGGGACGAGGCGGCAGGAATCGTGCCGAGGAGAAGGGTTCAAGTAGTCCCAGACCATCGTATAACGGTGACCTCTCCTCCGACGTGTGCCGTAAAAGCTGTACATTATCATACGCTGTGCTGTCATTGGTGATCCCCGTAGTTTTAAAAGGGTTAAACTGAACATTCACCTCTATTTCACATGTTTGGAAAATGTCGCATTTGCCATTTATTACTAAAGAAAATAACGCACTTGCACAACAGCTAGATCACTATTAAGAGCAGAAATATTTGGAGGGAGTCCGTTGAAGGAGTTTGGACTTTAAAAACACGGAGGAGCACTTCCTGGCTTCCACTGCTGATGTAGAGAATTGATATTGAGCATAAAAAGGGGAAAATGTGGGTTTTTTTTTTTTTTCAAACTTTGTCAACTATGCACCAGTAACCTGCATTTAATAGAGACTTATAGAGAGATATTTTGGTGGGTCCATTTCCTGTTCAGCTGCCCCAAATTTTCCAGTTCTTTTAAGTTCCCGTAGTTTACTTCTGTCGGCAAACGTTAAACTAAGTATCTGAACTCTCTAAATCTACACATTTCACCTCCGTCCATGTTCACCAGTCGCGCCGTGCAGGGAGTGAAGCTTTGGCCCGTGGAAACCCAGGTCAGGTTTTTAATGGACGGAATCCACTTTCAATGGACTCCGAAACCGAGCGCATGAGGGACACTAATAGACTCGAGAAGATCATTAGGAAGGCTGGACATGTTGTGGGGGAGGAGCTGGACTCTCTGGCGGTGGTGTTGGACAGGAGAATGCTGGACAAAATCTGGACTATCCTGGACTCTCCCTCCCACCCCCTCCACAAGGTGCTGGCCAATCAGAGGAGCTCTTTCAGCCATAGACTGCGGCTGCCGCTGCTCCACTGAGAGACACAGGAAATCTTTCCTGTCTGTCGCCATCAAACTGTTGAACGCTGCACTTTAAATCACAAACTACTCAATCCTTTTTATCCTATTCTCTGCTCACACATGTATATAGTCATAAATATGTCACTGATGTGAATAATTTCCCAGAGAGAGCTATTTTATCTTTTATCTTTTATCTTATTGTATTTATCTTATTTTGTAACTTGTTTCGATCTACATGCTCTTGGTCGGTTGCATCTGTAACGAAGAAAATTTCCCCTCGGGGATGAATAAAAGTAATTCTGATTCTGATTCTGAAACTGTTTTTCCCCCCATGAGTCATAAATTGCAAATCTCAAACTTTGGCTTACTGTATATTTCGGACTATAAGGCGCACTTAAAATCCTTTCATTTTCTCAAAAATTGATTGAGTGCACCTTATGTATTAACTCTGGTTGTGTTTACTCGAACTGATTTTATTTGGTACACAGAGCTCAGAAATCTGTCATAATGCTTTAGTACGACTTTGTTATAAAGCTGCACCGGTGGATGGATTGTCGGAGCGTTACAGCGACCGTAGTCAGGAGCCTCGAGGAGTAATACGCACTGCACGGCCAAAAACACAATCTAGTCAAGATAAAATGACTTGGATTAAGAAAGTTTTACCATGATTTGAGTAAATTTCACTTGACAAGTTAAATGATCTACCGGGGCAATAAGATTTTTGTACTTAAAATATGAAAATACATCTCGCTACACTTAAAATAAGATATACAATCAAATGTTGCTTGAATTAAGAGAAAAACACTTATTCCACTGGCAGATAATTTCACTTGTCAAGATGAATCTACTCAAATACAGTAAAATGTTCTTAATTTAAGTAATTTTAACTGACCAAGACATTGTTTTTTCCAGTGTAGTGCTTCAACACCATATTATGGAGTGTGTATGAGGAGCCCAAATGGCCCCTGTTCAGAGACACCGACTCAAGCCCAAGTGAAGAAAACTAACTCGGTTCTTACCATCATTCCGGGTAGATTAACCAAAGAACACCAAGACAGAGGCAACGCCGGGCGAGTTACACCACGATCCGCCGATGGATCGCGGATGCCTGGGTTTAGGTATCAGTCTCGCTTAATCCTCTTTATAATCCAGTACATTTTATGTATGAAAATAGACCAATTCATTGATATTGTGCCTTTTAGGCCGAAAAAATATGGTATAGACTGATCAATTCTTGTGAAAAGAAGCCTCTAACTTTTGCAAAAACAAACACAAAATTGGAACTGGGCAAAGACTCAGCGTGATTCTACATTTCAAATTAAAAATCGATTTCATGATGTTGATCTTAGCACAGATAGATTTGTGCAGTCCAAATGCGAGACCATAATGTTAGTTGTTCTCGTTAAGCTTTCGTCTTTCTTCCCTTGACATGTTGCCACAGAAAACCATTAACCAGACGTTCTGAAAACCTAAAGCGCTTCTGACTGTGGTGAAAAAGCTCTATATTCTGTCTGAGAGATGAACAAAGCGTGAGTGTAAATGAATTCTTTTTGTTCTGCAGACGTTTTCTCATGCGTTGGATCAAAGCGGGAGCAGAGAGACGAGCGGCGGAGGAGAGGGAAGTCCGTCAAATAAATGAGCCACGGAGCGAACCCGAGCCGAGAGCCCCCGCCGAGAGCGAGCCCAACCAGCCCAGAAACACCACCACACGCCGGATAAAAGAGACCGTGTCCACAACCGCCCACATTTCCATAAAAATCCATGAAAACTGGAAGAAGGAATTCGGACTGGACTGAAAAGTGATGTTTAAAGGTCCAATGTGAGACAGAAATGGACTCTTGTAGCTTTAAGTGATGTTCTAATGTCGTTTCCTCATCACAAACAGACCTGGAGTTGTGTTTTGTTTCATTCACACGTTTGAGTGACTCTTTATTATGTGTCTGCCTACATCTCCAAAGCTCAAAACGCTCTGTTCCACCTTGTGATGTCATGAAGAAGTGGTAGTTTTCAAGTGAACAGCTCCTTTTGTCTTTTCTTAAGTAGAGATCGACAATTCCAGAGTTGAAATGACCCATGTGACAGTAGTGAAGGTGTTTGGAGTTTAAAAACACAGTAGAGCACTTCCTGTATTACCACATGATGACATCATAAGGTGGAACAGAAGTGTTTTCTATGGAAGGTCATTTGTTTCATCAGAATTTTTTATTTTAAATGCCGCTGAATTTCTTTGAACTTTGAGTTTTTAACTGGGAAAAATTTAACACTGAATTTTGACAGTTGAATTTGAGGGCTTGAAAATATTTGTGAAATTTTTGGATTTGAAACATATTGAAAAAGTGCACTTAAAATTTCAGCAACTAAAATTAAGAAAATAAATGTTTTTTTCAGAGTTAAAAAATTCAAAGTAAAAAATTAAGCGGGATTTAAAATTCAAAATCCATCCATTTTCTTCCTCTTCTCCAGGGCCGGGTCGTGGGGGCATCAGTCTGAGCAGGGACTCCCAGACTTCCATCACCCCAGACACTTCCTCCAGCTCCTCCTGGACCCCGAGCCGTTCCCAGGCCCAGAGACAGAGTCCCTCCAGTGTGTCCTGGGTCTTGCCTGGGGCCTCCTCCTGGTGGGACCTACCCGAGCCACTTCAGCTGCTCCTCTCAATGTGGAGGAGCAGCAGCTATATTCTGAGCTCCTCACATGTGGCTATCACTCATTCAAAATTTGATGCAACAAATGATCTTCCATAGTTTTCTGTTTGAGAGAAAAACTTAAATCTGCAGGAGCTTGTGCCTTTAATATGTGAGAATGAAACAGAACACAACTCCAGATCTGTTCGAGATGAGAAAACAACATTAGAACACAGATATTTTAAAAACAATATTATAATATGGACGCTTTAAAAGCTCCATACCTGATTTTTACCATTCTAAAAGTGTGGAAAACCCTAGGACGGCGCAGCGGTCAGTCGGTTTACCTTTTTGGTGAGGGGCACTTCGATGGGCACGGGGATGAGCTCTGCCAGGAGACAGCCGTAAAACGCCACCATGAACATGACCGGGTCACTGTTCGGGAACACCAGCGCCACCTGCAGACAGCACAGAGTAAGGCTCAGGACGGTTCTGTGGGCAGATTTCAGATTCTACAATGTGAGCCAGACTTTCCTATTGACACTGTACTTTGAACCTGCGCATTTCTATGAGACCCAAGAACTCACCTTAGTACAACGTTTTAACAATATTCACTTGAGCCGCCACATCTGTATGAAACAGTATTGTATTATAATGCTTTCATGTGATCTTAAACCCAGTTATAACACAGTGCGATGCTGTGAGGACCAGAGATGCAACAGAATCAGAAGAATCACAATATTGTGGCCTGTTGCCGTATTGAACGACTGTAAGCTCCTTTTATCACTGTGGAAGTGGGACTGTTCCAAAGTACTTTTACTCAGGGTGTGTGTGCGTTTATTTTTATTTTTTTATTTTTTTATTGCTCATGCTGTTATTTTGTTGGCTTCAACTTAAAGAAAACAACAAAGAACAAAAGTACATATTCCACCCGTTATCTGCCTCATCTTTGCTGCATGAACAAAAGGAACAGGAAGAAGATAAATCTTATAAACCTGCTCGTTTCACACATCAAATAAATAGAAAACCAGTTCCTTATCCTCCTGAGACCCGAGCTTTTGTCTGGTGTGCATTTTTCATTTCTTCTTGCTATTTGGGATAAGTAGGACCTACTAAGTAAGTCTTCTGTATGACACCATTGGTTAAAAAATGTAAAAACATTAAAATGTATAAATAAATTACAAAAAACAAACAAACAGCAATTAGCTGTTTATTTCAAGCCCTAAACCTGCCAAATGTGACGTAGGTCGACCGTGAGCGGGTTGGGGTTCAGTGAGTGAGGTTAAAAACACACAAAAAGGCCTGAAAATGTGGTCCACAGTTTTAATTTTTTCTGGTTTTCAATCGTTAAAAAAAGTAGAGGTGCAAAAAGTGGAGACAGGCAGCAGTTTCCCTATAGCAGCAGAAACGTCCAGCAATTTATAACTGTAAACTCATCTAAATATTCCCAAGTTTACCTAACAACATGTACAATCAATAATATAACATCGTCCCAATGTCTTCAAACGAGGACATTTCCTGATGCTCTCGTCTGCTGTGGTCAATAAAATGGGTCAAATTTTAATGCCAAATGAAGATACATTAAGATACATGAAGAGACATTATTGTACATAAATACATTGGTTTTATTCATAAATTTTGCATCTAAACTTTACCATGCAGTTTTTTTTTACTTTCGGGAGCTGCTGTAGAGGTTTTTAGTTGATTACAGGTGAAAGTTTAAACTAATTGAAAATCATGGTGCTAAGAGGCAAAAATGTAATGTCCTCGTATGGGGCCACAGGGTCTCAAGAGGTTAAGAATCAGTCCCCATCCCAAAAACCAAACCAAGTCACCAGTGAGCCGTGTGTAGATATACAGAGCTTAACACATGTATTAGAGCAGCCTCAGTATCAGGTGTTTGTTGATACCGTAATTTAACAGTATTTCTGTTGCCAAAATATCTTTTTATGTTTCTATAATGGTGAATCCTCCAGTATCTGCAAGATCTCTGTATCAGAACCAGATCTTTAATGCTGAAATAGAACTATTGTTGCTCAAGTTTAATGTTTTCCAAAAAATGAAAAGCAGTTCATTTCTGTGGGACCAGCAGATGTCAGACCCCATCAGAACAGCCACAAAAGTGCAGCTTCAGGGACTTTTACTTTTTAGATTTGTTTGGAAAAATGAGGACACAGCTCAGTCTCTTATATATTTGAGTCCCTGCATGAAGCACTTTTACTCACACGTACGTTATAAAAAGCACTTTAACCTTTACTCACACGTATGTTATGAAAAGCACTTTAACCTTTACTCACACGTACGTTATAAAAAGCACTTTAACCTTTACTTACACGTACGTTATGAAAAGCACTTTAACCTTTACTCACACGTACGTTATAAAAAGCACTTTAACCTTTACTTACACGTACGTTATGAAAAGCACTTTAACCTTTACTCACACGTACGTTATGAAAAGCACTTTAACCTTTACTCACACGTACGTTATGAAAAGCACTTTAACCTTTACTCACACGTACGTTATAAAAAGCACTTTAACCTTTACTCACACGTACGTTATAAAAAGCACTTTAACCTTTACTCACACGTACGTTATAAAAAGCACTTTAACCTTTACTCACACGTACGTTATAAAAAGCACTTTAACCTTTACTCACACATACGTTATAAAAAGCACTTTAACTTTTACTTACACATACGTTATAAAAAGCACTTTAACCTTTACTCACACGTACGTAATAAAAAGCACTTTAACCTTTACTCACACGTACGTTATAAAAGCACTTTAACTTTTACTTACACATACGTTATAAAAAGCACTTTAACCTTTACTCACACGTACGTTATAAAAAGCACTTTAACTTTTACTTACACATACGTTATAAAAAGCACTTTAACCTTTACTCACACATACGTTATGAAAAGCACTTTAACCTTTACTCACACGTACGTTATGAAAAGCACTTTAACCATTACTCACACGTACGTTATAAAAAGCACTTTAACTTTTACTTACACATACGTTATAAAAAGCACTTTAACCTTTACTCACACATACGTTATAAAAAGCACTTTAACTTTTACTTACACATACGTTATAAAAAGCACTTTAACCTTTACTCACACGTATGTTATGAAAAGCACTTTAACCTTTACTCACACGTACGTTATAAAAAGCACTTTAACCTTTACTCACACGTACGTAATAAAAAGCACTTTAACCTTTACTCACACGTACGTTATGAAAAGCACTTTAACCTTTACTCACACGTACGTTATGAAAAGCACTTTAACCTTTACTCACACGTACGTTATAAAAAGCACTTTAACCTTTACTCACACGTACGTTATAAAAAGCACTTTAACTTTTACTTACACATACGTTATAAAAAGCACTTTAACCTTTACTCACACGTACGTTATGAAAAGCACTTTAACCTTTACTCACACGTACGTTATGAAAAGCACTTTAACCTTTACTCACACGTACGTTATGAAAAGCACTTTAACCTTGACTCACACGTACGTTATGAAAAGCACTTTAACCTTGACTCACACGTACGTTATGAAAAGCACTTTAACCTTTACTCACACGTACGTTATAAAAAGCACTTTAACCTTTACTCACACGTATGTTATAAAAGCACTTTAACCTTTACTCACACGTACGTTATGAAAAGCACTTTAACCTTTACTCACACGTACGTTATGAAAAGCACTTTAACCTTTACTCACACGTACGTTATGAAAAGCACTTTAACCTTTACTCACACGTACGTTATGAAAAGCACTTTAACCTTTACTCACACGTACGTTATGAAAAGCACTTTAACCTTTACTCACACGTACGTTATAAAAAGCACTTTAACCTTTACTCACACGTACGTTATAAAAAGCACTTTAACTTTTACTTACACATACGTTATAAAAAGCACTTTAACCTTTACTCACACGTACGTTATGAAAAGCACTTTAACCTTTACTCACACGTACGTTATGAAAAGCACTTTAACCTTTACTCACACGTACGTTATGAAAAGCACTTTAACCTTTACTCACATGTATGTTATAAAAGCACTTTAACCTTTACTCACACGTACGTTATGAAAAGCACTTTAACCTTTACTCACACGTACGTTATGAAAAGCACTTTAACCTTTACTCACACGTACGTTATGAAAAGCACTTTAACCTTTACTCACACGTACGTTATGAAAAGCACTTTAACCTTTACTCACACGTACGTTATGAAAAGCACTTTAACCTTTACTCACACGTACGTTATAAAAAGCACTTTAACCTTTACTCACACGTACGTTATAAAAAGCACTTTAACTTTTACTTACACGTACGTTATAAAAAGCACTTTAACCTTTACTCACACGTACGTTATGAAAAGCACTTTAACCTTTACTCACACGTACGTTATGAAAAGCACTTTAACCTTTACTCACACGTACGTTATGAAAAGCACTTTAACCTTGACTCACACGTACGTTATGAAAAGCACTTTAACCTTTACTCACACGTACGTTATGAAAAGCACTTTAACCTTTACTCACACGTATGTTATAAAAGCACTTTAACCTTTACTCACACGTACGTTATAAAAGCACTTTAACCTTTACTCACACGTACGTTATAAAAGCACTTTAACCTTTACTCACACATACGTTATAAAGTTTCGGGGTGTTTCTCTTACCCTGTCTCCGGGCATCAGCAGCGGCTCGTTCCTGGAGCTCAGTTTGTTCAGAAGTGTATAGGCCAGTTTCTGACTGCGCGTCCACAGTTTACCTGCACAAACAACACACGTTACACCCGGACGCACAACAGAACTTTTCCACAAATAAATCAATAAATCAATAAATTCATTAAATTAAACAGTGTGATTTCATTTGGTTCATTTTAATCCATGAGCCTCACAGAAGAAAACTATTAAAACTGATCATTAATAATAATAATAACAATTAGATTAAATTAAAAATAATTAAGTTTAATTAAGTTAAAATAAAGTTAAGCTAAAGTTAAGTTAAATTAAGATAAAATAAGGTTAAGTTAAATTAAGCTAAAATTAAGTTAAGTTTAACTAAAGTTAAGTTAAATTAAGATGAAATAAAATTAAGTTAAACTAAACTAAAGTTAAGTTAAGCTAAAGTTAAGTTAAGATAAAGTTAAGTTAAATTATGATAAAATAAAGTTAAGTTAAATTAAGTTCAAATAAAGTTAAGCTAAAATTAAGTTAAGTTTAACTAAAGTTAAGTTAAATCAAGATAAAATAAAATTAAGTTAAACTAAATTTAAAGTTAAGTTAAAATAAAGTTAAGTTAAATTAAGATGAAATAAAATTAAGTTAAACTAAACTAAAGTTAAGTTAAGATAAAGTTAAGTTAAATTATGATAAAATAAAGTTAAGTTAAACTAAATTTAAGTTAAGTTAAGATAAAGTTAAGTTAAATTAAGAGAAAATAAAGTTAGGTTAAGCTAAAGTTAAGTTAAACTAAAGTTAAGTTAAACCTAAGTTAAGTCAAAATAAAGTGAAGTTA
This sequence comes from Odontamblyopus lacepedii, assembly GCA_034769755.1. NCBI lineage: Eukaryota > Metazoa > Chordata > Actinopteri > Gobiiformes > Gobiidae > Odontamblyopus > Odontamblyopus lacepedii. The sequence continues at coordinate 37,513,994 of CM068356.1, read as the reverse complement.
AATCAAGATAAAATAAAATTAAGTTAAACTAAATTTAAGTTAAGTTAAACTAAAGTTAAGTTAAATTAAGATGAAATAAAGTTAGGTTAAGCTAAAGTTAAGTTAAACTAAAGTTAAGTTAAACCTAAGTTAAGTCAAAATAAAGTGAAGTTAAGTTAAACTAAAGTTAAGTTCAGCTAAAGTTAAGTTAAATTAAGATAAAATAAAGTTAAGTTAAAATAAAGTTAAGTTAAGTTAAATTAAATTTACATAAAATAAAATGATAAATAGTAAATAATAAAACTAAATAAAACTAAACTAAACTGCTCTGCGGGCGTAAAACTCAGGCATGAAAATGGGTCAGGGGTTGAAAAGGTGAGCAGAGGGTGCAGGGGGGCGAGGGGCGTTGGTCGTGTTGTTTGGCCATATGAACAATAATAAAGAGAAAAAAACAGAACTGCGACGCGGAGTTCGCGTCACGCCAATGTTGCGCTGAAAAAATTCACGGCACTCTTGTCAGTGGATGGAGCGAGAGCAGTAAACGCGAGACGCTTTCGCTATTTTAGATGAAAACCAAAATGTTTTAATGAATCAATAAATAACATCAGCGGCGAAAAGGAGTGTAAAAAGACCAGGGCACAAATAGGTTTCCGTTTTGAACGATTATTACAGTGCAGAACTTGCACACACCAACACCAACACTGAATACATTTAATACAGAAAAGAAAAGAATTATGACTGTACTTTTCCTGCATGATCGCAGTGTTTTTATAAATATATCTTCATTTTATCTGATTAATATTTAGACTTAAAATAAGCCAAACAAACTGTACTGCACTGAAACACTCTGTGGCCCTTTTTGGACCCTCACCCACAGTTTGAGAACCTCTTCTTTAAGAGAACTTCCACTGGAATTCAAATTTGTCTGTTGAAAATCCTTATACGTGATTGACCTAATTGGAACAAGAGCTCCGCCAGCGGGGCAAAATACGCCCGTACTTTGAATTATTGTATATAGACATCCTTGACCCATGGGGTGTCCAGCCATGAAGTCTGACATTCCTAGGTGAGACGGTTGTCGAGCTAGAGCGCGGACAAGGTAATGTGTAGTTGTCTTGTATTCTCTCTCTCCCGTTGCCTAGCAACCGCTGCAGCTGGAACTGTGTGTCACCTTTGAACTTTAAACTTCAAAGCTTTGAAGTCTTTGAAGCTTTGTCTTCATGAAGAGGCAAAACATGTGGGGCATGCGCCGATATATATATAACTGGGTTTGACAAATTCTAACTTAATTCTATATACAATAATTCAAAGTACGGGCGTATTTTGCCCCGCTGGAGGAGCTCTTGTACACTTTATTATCCCACATTCGCCACGACTGACACAATGTCCAGGTTACTGAGAAATATTTTCAACTTTGCCAAGAAAAATAACCCCGGGACTGAAGACGCCAGCCGCGCCTCTGTGAGCCCGGGCCTCAGGGACCTGGGGAAGCTCCACAGGGCCGTGAGCCCGGGCCTCAGGGACCAGAGGAAGCTCCACAGGGCGGCAGCAAAGAGGCTCCACAGGGCGGCAGCAGAGGGAGATTTGGTCCGATTACAAGAACTATTGGACAAAAAGAAGAAAGACGTCAATAAGCTGGATAAGAAACACAGAAGTGCTCTGCTAATGGCCTGCGCCTCTGGACACAACGCCGTCGTACAGTTCCTCGTGGAGAGAAAAGCCGACCTGAACCTTCGAGATGATACAAACCAATCGCCCTTAATGAAGGCGGTGCAGGGAGGGCATCAGAGCTGTGTGGGCCTCCTCCTGAAGAACCAGGCAGATGTGAGCCTGGAGGACAATGGTGGAGACACAGCGCTGCATATGGCGGCCGGCGCCTCCTGTGTTCCCACAGCTGCACTGCTCCTGCAGCACAGTGCTCACATTAATGCCTCCAATATGATTGGATGGACGCCTCTGGTGACGGCGCTGCAGCAGGACCACACTGACATGGTGGAGTTTCTCCTAGACAACGGAGCAGATCCCAACGCTGTTGAAAAATACACTCGTATCTCCCCTTTAATGAGAGCGGCTGGCAGCGGCCGACAGCACATGCTGCAGCTGCTTTTAGCGCACGGCGCAGACGTTTCTCTACGAGACTGGAAACAATCGTCCGCTGAGGACTACGCCAAGACACAGGGACACAGGGAATGTGCTGAGCTCCTCGTCTCACACGCTAAACGCTCATGTGATGGAGCTTCTAACCTCCGACATCAAGGACAACATGAGACTGGCCCCTCCAATAATCCTGAATCTGCCCCCAAAGCTCCCAGGATGCACAAGGTGACAGAGCGTGAACCCCGCCTCAGCTCCGGCCCCAACCAGAGGAGCTCCGAGAAACCAGCTCCCAACAAACCTGCAGCAAACTCAAGCCAGTTTGAAAACATGTTCAAAGCGCTGCTGGAAGATTATGATTTTGTCTCTGACTCTGAAAGCGAAGAATACTCAAAGTCTCAGGACTGTGAGAGCTTCACCAGTGAAACTGCAGCGGAAACACACGTGTCTAAACACAAAATCATCTCTGAAAACAATGAAGAACAATATGAGCCCAATCAGCCAACACCTTCAGCTGGACACAGACGCCCTTCCACAGCCTCCAGACCGTTAGAAATGATAGAAGAGGAGGAGGAAGAGGAGGAGGAGGAAGATGAGAAGGAGGAAGAGGAGGAGGAAGAGATGGAAAAGTGGGATACTACAGATGACGAGGATGAGTCCTTCTCTAACAGTTCTAAGAAGAAACACCAGCAGCAAACTTCTCCATGTGAAGCAGCTTCTGTGGCAGCTCCATCTCCCCCTGAGGACTCCAGAGTCCCACCAAATCGGGTTTCTGACCACTCGGAGGATCCGGCTCTGTTTTCTGACGCAGGGACACAAGACCTGGAGAAAGTGGCTTTGAGAAATGCTCTGCGGGAAATCACAGCCATCAAGTCGACCCTGGAGCAGAAACAGCTGAAGCTGCAAAATGAGATCGCGGATCTCCAGGTTCGGGTGGAGATGGAGCAGGAGAGCCATCAGAACGCCACACTGATGTGCGACCACATTAGAGAAAAGCTTAGGAGGACAAAGAAGCAGCTTCAACATGAGATCCGAGAACAAAAGGTGAAAGTCAGTTCACAGAAGCTCATGGACACGACAAAGCAACAAGAAGAGGACCAGCGTGAGACTCTGAAACTTCTGGAGGAGGAGCGCAGTGCACGGGCTCTTCAGGAAGACCGTCTTAACTCCCTCCTCTGCAAACAGCAAGAGATCAAGGCCAAGAACAAAGAAAATATGGACAAATGCAATAAGGCTTTGTCTGAGCTCTCAGAGGCCATGGACCGGGAGAGACAGCTCCTTCAGCAGAGCTCCACCCTGCAGCAGCAGAATGCCTCTCTGAGAGAAGATCTGCAGCACCTACAGGGCACTGGCTCCCTCAAAGAGGCACAACTTCAGGAGGAGAAGGAGGTGCTGCGCAGAGAGCTGGACACACTTCTTCAGGCTCAGGACGAGCTGGTTAATAAACATGACACCACAGCAAAGGTCCTGGCCCAGGTCAACAGGGAAAATCAGTCACTGCGGCAGCAGCTGGAGGAGCTCCACAAGCAAAGAGACACTGAGCAGAAGATGATGGCCGACGCTCAGCAACACTTCACTGAGACGATGTCTAGTTTGCGCACTGACTGTGACGAGAAGGTTCGGCTGGTGGAGGAGAGGAACAAGGAGCTGCTGACGAAGGCGCAAGACCTCCAAGACCAAGTCTGCACGTTAGAAAAGAAACTGAAGACAGAAGGCAATCTGAGGCAGCTGCAGCAGGACCTGTCTCAAACCCGGGAGGCGCTTTCCAAGAAGGAACTCGCTCTGGATTTAAAGACTCAGAAATGCACTGACCTGGAGAATGAGATGACTTGTGTCCTCAGGAAAGTAGACAGACTCAAAGAAAAGCTGGCAAAGAGTGAAGACCAGTGTCTGAAGGTCGAAAGACACTATAACTCGCTGAAGAGCAGCTTTGAGGAGAAGGAAAAGGATAATGACTTCAGAGGAGAGAAAATTAAGGATCTGGAGATGCAGCTGGACAAAGAGACTCAGTGGCGCCATCAGCTGGAGAAGGACAACAGTGACCTGCAGGTGAAGCTGAAACTCTCCCTCCAGACGAGTCAGAGGACGGAGGAGAAAGTGCAGGATCTCAGAGCACGAATGGAGGCGGCACAGAGAGAGCGCCGGCTGGTAGAGGAGAGGGCCAAAAACACGAACGCCAACCTGCAGCAGATCAACGACTTCCTTCGGATTCAGGCAGCCTCTAGGGAAGCACAGTGCTCCCAGCAGGAAGAGAGGATCAGGGAGCTGGAGATCCGAGTGTCCAGGGCCTGCTCCAGTGAACAGGGCTATCTCTGCCGGCTGGACTCCACCCGGGCGAAGCTGGACTCCACCCAGGCAGAGCTGGACTCCACCCGGGCGAAGCTGGAGACGTACATGAGCTTGTACTCTGAGGAGCTTCGCCAGGACACGACTCTGGCGGCCACACTCCAAGAGGCCCTCAGCCGCCTCTCTGAAGCCAATTCTAGGATGTTTGAGGACAGGTCTCAGGATAAGGACTCTCTATGTCGGCCTCTGGGAAACTCAGGACTGAACCGGAGTCCAGGTTTTCCCCAGCACAGTCCGGCCAGGCCAGGACAGAGCCGACACAAAAGAAGTATCTCCAAGCAGTTGGGCTGTTCCACTGTAAACTTGCAGACGACCACAGCACACTTGTTGCCCCTGAGCAGGACCATGCTGGAGTATCGCCAGGTGTTCTACAAGAACTACTGCGTCTAAACCACCACCAGACGCCACCAGACGCCCGGCAGAGGATCAGAGGAAAACACCTTTGCACCTCATTGATCCAGAGCCCAAATCCCCCAAGATCAAGTGACACCACTTCTAAAAACTCGAGTCTTTATACAAAACAGCATTAAAAAAATTTGCAAAAAAAACCATCTCATATCATCATTGTCATTTTCTAGCAACATTTAATCTCTTGAACTTTGAAAATTATAAAAACATCAAATTTGCATGTTCAGTATATAAAATACTCCATGGTCTTGCACTACAAAAAAGGATTTTCTAGCAGAGTTAAACTGACTTGAATTAAGCAGATTCATCTTAAAAGAACAATTTTAAGATTTTTTTACTTAATAAGATGAGATTTTTTACTTGTTTCAAGATATTCCATCCTGATTTATCTTAGTATTTATATGGCAAAAGAAGTGTCCTAGAATTAGACTTAAAACTTTACAGTTAGCCGAAACAGATGGTGGTCTTAAGCTTCCCAACTTTAAACTGTATTATTGGGCAGCCCAGATGAAGCCATTGATGGCATGGATCAAGAATGATGCAACAACTCGCTGTCTTAACATAGAGGACAGTACGTGTGCAGATTCTTTGCATAAATTGCCCTTTTTAGATCCCCCTACAAAAGAAATGTCTACTTGGACAAAAAATACCCTAAATGTTTGGAAGAAAATAGGATCAGTGTTCAGGCTACCTAAACTACTTTCACCATTAACTAATATTGGGTTTATGAAAACATTTGTACCCAACAAATTAGATGCAGGCTTCAGAAAATGGTCAGATTATAATTTAATACGTCTACATCAGCTGATAAAGGACAGCAACATTAAAACATTTCAACAGCTGAAGTCAGATTTTGACATTCCCAACACTGATTTTTTTTTAGATATTTAAAATTGAGATCATTTTTGAGCTACGATGCCCTGCCCCTATAGAGGAGTTTCTTGTAAAGCAATTAGATAATGAAAATAAGAAAATAATTAGTATTCTCCCTAAATCAAACTAAACTAAACTGCTGTGCGGGCGTAAAACTAAATCAAAGTAAATCAAACTAAACAGTAATCCCGGCGGCCGTACCGTAGGTGAGCGTGTAGACCGGTTTGCCCGCCGTGTCCAGGGCCGTCAGGCACGGCGCTTTGGGCTGCGTGGTTCCCCACCTCTGCAGGGCGGCGCTCAGGGAGGGAGGCCACCCCGAGCCCACCCCCAGGGCCTCCCCCTCCAGCGGGCTCGTCTGCTGCCCCTCCGGCCTGGGCTGGTCCGGGTCCCCCTGCTGGACTGGAGGGACACACGCACGGTTAGTGATTCTAGCGAGGGAAATATATCGTTAACGAGGCTCCCGGGACGTTTGGCTGGAGGCTGCAGGAAAGAGGCGCGTTTTAGGGACTGATGATGATGACATGGAGATGAAAATAACACAAATATACAACAATAATTAGGTCAGTCACTGAAAATAAATCAGATTAAAGAGGGTGATCCCGATATTTTCACGTAATATATTAAAACGTTTTGCCCCAGAACAGAGTAATTGTCGGCATCTAGTTATACAGTGTTTTTTTTTTACCCTTTATTCTTACTGGTGAAGGTGTGTGGGGTTTAAAAACACAGTGGAGCATTTCCTGGAGTATTTTTGTCATATTTTACCAAAACATTTTCTGAAAGTGCTTTGACACACTCATCATCACGACCAACTTTCATGCTCATCGGCTCTGGTACAAGTACAGGAGTCTTGGCGTGAATACAGAACCAGGTCTGAACCAGGTCTGAACCAGGACTGAACCTGGTCTGAACCAGGACTGAACCTGGTCTGAACCAGGACTGAACCAGGTCTAAACCAGGACTAAACTAGGTCTGAACCAGGACTAAAACAGGTCTAAACCAGGACTAAACCAGGTCTACACCAGGACTAAAACAGAACTAAAATAGGACTAAACTAGGTCTAAACCAGGTCTAAACCAGGTCTAAACCAGGACTAAAACAGAACTAAAATAGGACTAAACCAGGACTAAACCAAGTCTAAACCAGGACTAAACTAGGACTAAACTAGGTCTAAACCAGGTCTAAACCAGGTCTAAAACAGGACTAAAACAGGTCTAGACCAGGTCTAGACCAGGTCTAAACCAGGTCTAAACTAGGTCTAAACCAGGACTAAACCAGGTCTACACCAGGACTAAAACAGAACTAAACTAGGACTAAACTAGGTCTAAACCAGGTCTAAACCAGGTCTAAACCAGGTCTAAAACAGGACTAAAACAGGTCTAAACCAGGACTAAACCAGGTCTAAACCAGGTCTAGAACAGGTCTAAACCAGGTCTAAACTAGGTCTAGACCAGGTCTAAACCAGGTCTAAACTAGGTCTAAACCAGGACTAAACCAGGTCTAAACCAGGTCTAAACCAGGCCTAAACCAGGCCTAAACCAGGACTAAACCAGGACTAAACCAGGACTAAACCAGGTCTAAACCAGGACTAAACCAGGCCTAAACCAGGCCTAAATCAGGCCTAAACCAGGACTAAACCAGGCCTAAACCAGGTCTAAACCAGGCCTAAACCAGGACTAATACACTGCTACTTGCTCTATGGAAACACTGATTTCTCCTGGTCCCAGATCGATGTTTGTTCACTTAAAGCAGCGTCAGCCTGGACTAAGATGGCGTCTTTGTTGACACATTCGCTCCAACAGACGACGGAAGAAAAATATGAGACCTACTGTTCTGTATCTACGTCTGATAAACACTTTAAATGGTCCTCTCTGCTTTCACGTGCTTCCTGGTTATGTTCTGCCCTCTCCTGCCCCCTCCTCTGCCCCCTCCTGCCCTCTCATGCCTTCTCCTGCCCCCTCCTGCCCCCTCCTGCCCTCTCCTGCCCTCTCCTCTGTCCTCTCCTGCCCAGATCCCCGTGGGGCCCTGGACCGGAGCTCAGGTTTGGACAGGGCAGGACCTTCTGTTTCCACAGCACGGACCTGGCACTGCCCGCTCACCGCCCGCCGACTCAGCCTCTGTTTGGCGTGAGGGGTTCTGGAAAGGTCCTGGTTTGACCACATGTCCTGCTCTGTGTGAGTCTGCACAGCGTTTTCAACACAAACCCTGGATCACACAATCTAAACCTGTGACCCTCACTTCACGAATGCAACAAACGCTTCTTTTTCTTCAGCAAACTCTGTGGAGCCGCTGCCCACATCCCCCCCAAAAAATATGACATCATCTCCAGTAATTTTGGCAATTCTTGTTGAAATAAACTCAAATGTTCACAGAATGTACAGAAACAGATCAAGATTTTATATTTAATGTTTTATTTTTGCTCTGTTTTGAGCTGTTTGAGATGTTCACTCCCAAAGAAAAGTGATCTGCTCCCGTTGCACATGAGGCCGACCGATCCACTGCCTGTTTTGGTAGATCAACATCAGGAGAGAACGGGAGTGAACTGCTTTGCTTCGTGACTAGGATTTGAGGGAAATATTGGCCAAAATGCAACAGAAATACAGGAATGAAACCTACAAACCTGATATCATGTGTTCCTAATAAAGACTGAACTGAACTGAAGGCGTCTTGATCAAAAAGGGAGCGTAGACGCAATGAAAAAAGCTGCCCCACATTTGGTTCATTTGCATCTGCTCACCCGACTCGTCCCTAACACCTGCTTTTAGAAAATATCTGTCATGGGGCATTTGTTTGTTTTTTTTTACTTTATCGCGTGAAAATAAATCGGGTACATCCTCTTTAAGACCTTATTTTGTGTCTTTAACTTTACCAGTTCCTTTCTCATTATTTCTCGTTTGTTTGTTTGTTTTTTTCGTCTTACCATCCAGCAGATCCTCAAAATCATCCACAAAGAAGTCGGGCAAGGGCGGACGCTTGGGTCTCTTCAGCGTGTTGAGAAGCTGCTGGATTTTGGAGGAGACTCGGCTGTGGACCGGGACACCTACACAATGAGAGCGGATGAAGGACAACATGGGACCAGCACGAACATGGAGCTGGAGCAGGAGAGAGGAGGAACTGAAGAGAGGAGGAGCGTGAAGGAGGAGAGCGGCACTGAAATGGAGCTGTAGCTAAAGGCGTAGACCTCCTATGTAACTTTTACACACGGGTCAATGACGGGACGCCTAAATTTTCTGTCCAGTCGCAGTTTCCTCAGTTAAAAAGGTTCAAATTTCATAATAATTCAGCACATTTCTGTAGCACCTCTGACCTCCATGGAACCAAATAATTTTTTTTCATAAATCCTGAGTTATTCTGCATGTTTTTTGTCCTTAAAGTGTTAAAATGTCATGTGGTGCCACTAATAACAGCAGGAATTCTGTGGCTGGAGTTTAATAACAGACAAAGTCGACTTGGGTGAACGGTTCTTTAGGCATTTTTCTTCATTTTTCTTCATTTTCCAGGGCAGTAGTTTGTTCATTAAACACAAGCAGGCGACTGTCATATTGGAGCAAAAGAAAATATCAATATGCATTAAAAATCTAAAGAAACGCAACAGTTTAATATCCCAACCATGGTTTAGAAAATAAAACTATTTTAAGGTTATTCTCGGTCGCACCACGTGACATTTTACACTAAAAATGCTTCATATAAATGTTAAACACAGATTTATGCTCCTGACTCTGGAAATATTTGAAGAAGTTCAATAGAAACTCATATTTTTGTATATTTTAAAATTTACCTGTTGAAAATCCTTATGTGTCATTGACCCATACGTGCATGTCTGTGGTGGAATGTTCAGCAGTTACCATGGAGACAGACATCAGCAAAAACTCCCCGAAATGTTGTTTTTTAACACAAAAAGTGTTATTTTAACTATTTGAAAGTTAAATGGGGGTTCGAGTTTGGGTTATTTGCCAGAGTTGATATGGTTGAAGTTAATTCAACTTCCTCTAGTGTAAATTGAACTTCCTTTAGTGTTAATTCAACTTCCCTTAGTGTTAATTCCACTTCCTTTAGTGTTAATTCAACTTTTCTTAGTGTTAATTCAATGTTTTAGTGTTAATTCAACTTCTTCTAATGTTAATCCAACTTCCTCTAGTGTTAATTCAACTTCCTCTAGTGTTAATTCAACTTCCCTGAGTGTTAATTCAACTTCCTCTAGTGTTAATTCAACTTTCCTTAGTGTTAATTCAACTTCCCCTAGTGTTAATTCAACTTTTTAGTGTTAATTGAACTTTCCTTAGTGTTAATTCAACTTCCTCTAGTGTTAATTCAACTTTTTAGTGTTAATTCAACTTCCCCTAGTGTTAATTCAACTTTCTTTAGTGTTATTTAAACTTCTCTTATTGTTAATTCAACTTTTTAGTGTTAAGTCAACTTCCCCTAGTGTTAATTCAACTTTTTAGTGTTAATTGAACTTTCCTTAGTGTTAATTCAACTTCTCCTAGTGTTAATTCAACTTCCCTTAGTGTTAATTCAACTTCCTCTAGTGTTAATTCAACTTCCCTTAATATTAATTTGACCAGTTTGAACCAGTTTTGTTCATAATTTCATCTTAAATTAACGAAAATAAAGTGTAAAAATAAAACACCTCTGTTTGTTGTTTCGCTAAATCTACAAAGTGTAAATCTACAAAGTGTTTTCCGTTTACCCTCAAAACGTGACTTTAACTCCTGATTTCGGGGTTAAACAGGAACTTTGGTCCGGTGTTACTTCACGAACACAAAAAAAAAAGTTTAATGAACTCTAGAACAGATTGGACTCGTAAAAACCCTGAGAAAATGTTAAAATTGATTATGTTAGAGTCGATTTTAACACTTTTAAACGGTTCTTTCTGGTCAGATTGTGTTAAAATAAAGCTCAGATCCGAGTCTAAGTCACTTCAGACAGAGCAGTGCCTCCAGTTAGCAGAGTATCGTGGTTTATTTTCTCGTTGTGGGGTTTGTTTATCCGCTCAGAGCTGTGAGTTCTGTGTTTTCGGGCACAGGAGCTGCTGTTTTGCTCATTAGTGTCACCGAAGTCGTCGCAGTTCGGGGGGAGTATTTTTACTCCGCGGGAAACGGAGCCTCTGTTACCACGGCAACAGAGGGGTCGGAGCGAGCAGACCGTCCCGCTTCCCGTCCGGATCCCAAACCAAAATCCAAACCGTTAACTTTAGGAGAGGAGCCGAGATCTGCAAAAAAGGCCAGCAGGGGGCGCAAGAGCTGCATCTACGCCTGGGATTAGATTTTTAAAAAAGGTGCAATGTGGAACTTTTCTCCATGGAGATGTGATTGCTGTGTCTGGAATGTTTCACAGACAGTTTGGGCTAGTCATGGTTCAGTCCTGGTTTAGTCCTGGTTTAGTCCTGGTTCAGTCCTGGATTAGTCCTGGATTAGTCCTGGATTAATCAAAGATTGGTCCAGGTTTAGTCCAGGTGTAGTTCTGGTTTAGTCCTGGTTAAGTCCAGATTTAGTCCAGGTTTAGTCAAAGTTTAGTCCAGGTTTAGTCCAGGTTTGGTCCTGGTGTAGTTCTGGTTTGACCTGATTTAGTTCTATTTTAGTCCCGTTTTAGTCCTGGTTTAGTCCCGTTTTAATCCTGATTTAGTCCTGTTTTAGTCCTGGTTTAGATTTTGATTAGTGCTAGTTTAGCCCTGGTTTAGTCCAGGTTTAGATCTGGTTTAGTCCTGATTTAGTTTTGTCTTAGTCCTGGTTTAGCCCTGGTTTAGTCCAGGTTTAGTCCAGGTTTAGATCTGGTTTAGTCCTGATTTAGTTTTGTCTTAGTCCAGGTTTAGTCCAGGTTTAATCCTGGTGTAGTTCTGATTTGATCTGGGTTGGTCCCATTTTAGCCCTGATTTAGTTCTATCTTAGTATTGATTTAGTTCTGCCTTAGTCCTGGTTTAGTTCTGTCTTAGTCCTGATTTAGTCCCGTCTTAGTCCTGGTTTAGTTTTGAATTAGTCCTGCTTTAACATTAAACATTTCTATCTCCATGGAGACCAAACCAGACTAGGTTACAGGTCAGATCTGTGGAGAATGTCTGTTTTTCTGGGTACGTTGGAGCTATAAAACCCCCTGTGACTGAATAACTGTAAAGTAGAGCTGTCTCCATAGTAACAAGCAGGCGTCGGGCCCCCAGAAAAGTAACAGAAAAGTTACACCATACACCTTTAAATAGCTGCGTAGCGTAATAAAATTAGAAGCACAGAAAGGAAGGAAAAGTAAATAAAGTTTTTTGGGCTCACCATCAGCGGTCTCCATGACGACGTGGTTGTTGCCGCGGGAGACGGCTCTGACGGACAGGACCTGGGCGCGGTCGTGGTGGGCGGGACGTTCGGACAGGCCCGTCACATCCGGGGGGGCGCTGGGGGCGTCTGAGGGGGGACAACATCTCTGAAACATCATTTGGTCCAGTCCTGGTCCAGTCCTGGTCCAGTCCTGGTCCAGTACTGCTTTAGTTCTGTCGTAGTCCTGGTTTAGTCCCGGTCTAGTCCCAATTTAGTCCTGGTTTAGTTCTGGTTAGACCTGGTTTAGACTTAAATTAGTCTTGGTTTAGTCCTGGTTTAGTCCTGGTTTAGTCCAGGTTTAGTCCTGGTGAAGCATTGGTTATACCTGGGTTAGTCCTATCTTAATCCTGATTTAGTTTAGATTTGGATTAGTTTTAGTTTAGTCCCGATTCAGATCTGTCCTTGTCCTGGTTTAGTCCAGATTTAGTCCAGGTTTAATCCAGGTATAGTTCAGGTTTAGTCCAGGTTTAGTCCAGGTTTAGTCCAGGTTTAGTCCAGGTTTAGCCCTGGTTTAGTCCAAACCACAGTTACCGGACTAAACCTGGTCTGAATCCTAGTTTAGTCCTTGTTTAGTCCTGGTTTAGTCCAGGTTTAGCCCTGGTTTAGTCCAGGTTTAGTCCTTGTTTAGTCCTTGTTTAGTCCAAACCACAGTTACCGCTCTAAATCTGGTCTGAATCCTGGTTTAGTCCTGGTTTAATCCTAGTTTAGTCCTGGTTTAGTCCTGGTTTAGCCCAGACCCCAATACCCCCTCTAAACCCAGTCAGACTCCTGGTTTAGTCCTGGTTTAGTTGTATCTTAGTCCTGGTTTAGTCCTGATTTAGTCCAGGTTTAGTCCTGGTTTAGCCCTTGTTTAGTCCTGGTTTAGCCCTGGTTTAGCCCTGGTTTAGCCCTTGTTTAGTCCTGGTTTAGCCCTTGTTTAGTCCTGGTTTAGTCCTGGTTTAGCCCTTGTTTAGCCCTGGTTTAGCCCTGGTTTAGCCCTTGTTTAGTCCTGGTTTAGTCCTGGTTTAGCCCTTGTTTAGCCCTTGTTTAGCCCTGGTTTAGCCCTTGTTTAGCCCTGGTTTAGCCCTTGTTTAGCCCTTGTTTAGCCCTGGTTTAGCCCTGGTTTAGCCCTGGTTTAGCCCTGGTTTAGCCCTTGTTTAGTCCTGGTTTAGTCCTGGTTTAGCCCTTGTTTAGCCCTGGTTTAGCCCTGGTTTAGACCTGGTTTAGACCTGGTTTAGACCTGGTTTAGTCCTGGTTTAGTCCTGGTTTAGCCCTGGTTTAGCCCTGGTTTAGCCCTGGTTTAGCCCTGGTTTAGCCCTGGTTTAGTCCTGGTTTAGCCCTGGTTTAGTCCTGGTTTAGCCCTGGTTTAGCCCTGGTTTAGCCCTGGTTTAGCCCTGGTTTAGTCCTGGTTTAGCCCTGGTTTAGTCCTGGTTTAGCCCTGGTTTAGTCCTGGTTTAGCCCTGGTTTAGCCCTGGTTTAGCCCTGGTTTAGTCCTGGTTTAGCCCTTGTTTAGCCCTTGTTTAGTCCTGGTTTAGCCCTGGTTTAGCCCTGGTTTAGTCCTTGTTTAGCCCTTGTTTAGTCCTGGTTTAGCCCTGTTTTAGTCCTGGTTTAGCCCTGGTTTAGTCCTGGTTTAGTCCCCGCTCTAAACCCGGCCTTCCTCCCCGCTCCCGGTCTCCGCGGTGCCACTGACCGATGTGCGTGTGGGCCATGAGGTCGGCGAGCGCGGCGGCGGTGGCGTTGGCGTTGAGCGCGCTGTGGGGGGCGCCGCTCCTGCCCCCGGGGTGGGACGAGGTGGACGAGGCCGAGGACGAGGTGGACGAGCCCTGGATCACGCGGTTGAACCAGTGCTCGACCGTGGGGTGCGGGTGCGACAGGGCCTGGTACGGCGTGGACGTGAGGCGGCCGTGGCGACGCAGGGAACCCTCGTCCTCAGAGGCCGACGAGGTGTCTGGGGAGAGGGAGAGCAGACGGCCACAAGGGCGTTAGAGAAGGACCAAGAGATCGTTCAGGTAACATCAGGTTTTCAGTTTCAAACGCTGACGGTTTTATGTCCTGTTTTAGCTCTGGTTTAGTCCTGGTTTAGTCCTGGTTCAGTCCTGGTTTAGTTTTGGTTTAGAGTTGTTTTAGTCCTGATTTAGTCCTGATTTAGTCCTGATTTAGTCCTGTCTTAGTTCTGGTTTAGTTCTTGTTTAGATCAGTCTTAGCCCTGATTTAGTCCTGGTTTAGTCCTGTGTTAGTCCTGGTTTAGTCCTGGTTTAGTCCTGGTTTAGTCCTGGTTTAGTCCAGGTTTAGTCCAGGTTTAGTCCTGATTTAGTCCTGATTTAGTCCTGTCTTAGTCCTGGTTTAGATTTGGTTTAGTCCTGGTTTAGTTTTGGTTTAGAGTTGTTTTAGTCCTGATTTTGTCAGGAAACAGACAGACGAGGACCCAAGTGCGTCACGTTTAAACAGTTTATTTAGGGGTTGAGGGGAAAAAGGGAGTACGTGTGTGTCTCGGTGGTGGAGCGGTCTCTCCAGGGCAGCAGTACAGACAAGGGCTAGGCAGAATATCCAGGTCAAGAGCAGAAGGCAGGTCGGGTTACCGGGGCAGAGGAGCAGAAGAGGGTACAGACAGGTCCAGGTTCAATTATCAGGAGTCAGAGGTAGAATGCAGGGAAGTTTGGCAGCAGGTAGCGGATCCACACGAGCAGACGATCTGACAAAGGGCAGGCTGAAAAACAGGGCTTTTTATATACAGGTCAATCAGGGGTGTATTAGGTGCAGCTGGTTGGTGAGTGAGGATGCAGAGTGGGGACAGGTGGATCAAATCAGCTAGAGTGGAGGGTGAAACAGTTAGGTGGGGGCTCGTTAACAGGAACTGAGAAGGAGCCCATGACAGAACCTCCCCAAGGACGGCCCCAGAAGTCCCAAAGAGGAACCACCAAACCGGGCGGCCGGGCGGGGAAGCCGGGCGGAGGGTCAGAATTCTCAGACCGGTCAGTCTCTGCCCCATCCTCAGAGGGAGCCAGAGAGCCACCATCATCAGGGACCAAGACAGGGTCAGGTGCAGGACGAGTCACGCGGCGAGGCCCTCGGACGGCCCCGGGCGGATGGAGGGCTGATCGGGATGCTGTCGGTGGAAGTCAGCTATGATGGTCCGGTCCACTATCCGACTGGCTGGCACCCAAGATCTTTCTTCAGGCCCATAGCCCTCCCAGCCGATTTAGGTATTGGAGGCCCCTACCCCTTCTGCCTGACCTAAGCACACGCCGCACGGTGTAGACCAGACCCCCGCCGACTAAACGGGAGGTGGAGGAGGAGGTGCTGCTGGAACCAGTGGGCTGTCGTGGTACAGGCTTGACCTTCAAACATGGAACGTGGGGTGTACCTTCATGGACCTTGGCAGCTGGAGCCGACAGCAGTTGGACTGATGACCCTCTCGATGGGGAATGGTCCAAGGAACCGAGGTGCCAGCTTCCTCGACTCCACCCGAGCGGGTAGGTCCTGGCCGATAGCCACACCTTGGCCAACGCGTAGGTGGGCGAGGGGTCCTTCGACGGTTGGCTCCAGTGGTGTAGCTGGCAACAGATCTGAGGTGTGTGGCTCGGGCTCGTGACCAGGTACGGCGGCATCGACGGGCAAAGGAGAGAGGCAGACGGACAGGTGACCTCCCTTCCTGGCTGGAGAAGAGGGGTGGCTGATAGTCGCGTGAAACACACTGGAAAGGGGACATACCAGTGGCAGAACAGGTGAGCGAGCCAGTTGTGGGCATACTCCACCCACGTTAGCTGTTGTGCCCAGGAGTGGGGTTGCGTGGACGCCATGCACCGGAGGGCCTTCTCCAACTCCTGGTTCGTCCCGCCTCAGACTGGCCATTAGATTGAGGGTGGAATCCAGACGTTAGGCTGGCCGTGGCTCCCAGGAGATTGCAGAACTCCTTCCAGAAGTTGGAGGAAAATTGTGGACCTCGGTCTGAAAACCACATCCTTGGGCAGCCCATGGATTCGAAGACGTGTTCCAGGACCACCTGAGCGGTCTCCTTGGCTGTCGGGAGCTTAGGTAGGGGCACAAAGTGTGCCATTTTACTAAAACGGTCCACTACAGTAAGTATGACCTTCATACCAGCAGAAGAGGGCAGACCTGTGACAAAGTCCAGGGCAATGTGGGACCAGGGGCGCTTGGGTACAGGCAGAGGCTGGAGAAATCCAGCTGGAGGCTGGCTGGAAGCCTTATGTTGGCTGCAGGTGGGACAGGCTCGGACGAACTCCCCGCACATCCCTCCTAACGAAGGCCACCAGAACCGCTGGGCAAGCAGTTGGTAAGTGCGAGTAGAGCCAGGGGTGGCAGGCCAGACGGGACTCGTGTCCCCACTGTATAGCTTGGGACCTCAGGGTTTCCGGGACGAGAGGCGTTGCTGCTGGGGCATGCGCTTGGTCCTGGCTGATTACGTAGAGCCTCCTGCACGCGCTTCTTCGACATCCCAGGTCAGGCTGCTACAACACAGGACTGGGCAGAATGCATGCAGGATCCTTGAGGGAGCGTCCGCTCTTCTGGAACTGGCGAGAGAGGGCGTCTGGCTTGATGTTCCGTGATCCAGGGCGGTAAGATAGGTAAAGTTAAATCTGGTGAAGTACAGAGCCCAGCGGGACTGCTGGGTTTAGACGCTGGCAAAGTGGACATATTCCAGATTCTGTGGTCAGTCCAGACCAGAATGGAACTGTGGACCCTCCAGCCAGTGGCGCCACTCTCAAGGGCAAGCTTGACAGCCAGCAGCTCACGGTTCCTCTATGTCGTGAGTTGCATTCAGACGGGATAGCCAAGTAGAGAAGAATGCACAAGGATGGAGCTTGTTGTCCTCCTCGAATTCGCTGGGAGAGCACAGCACCAACTCCAACATCAGAGGCATCCACTCACATGAATTGTCGGGTCCACATCAGGCATCTGGAGGATGGGGCAGAGGTGAACCGAGCCTTGAGGGCACAGAAGGCTTTGTTGGCTGCTGGGGTCCAGGCAAAGGGCTGCTTGGTGCTGGTCAGGTGGTGAGAGGTTTGGCTATGGTGCTATAGTTCCGATGAATTTTCTGTAAAAGTTTGCAAACCCAAGAAATTGCTGCAGCTTCTTCTCGGCTCTCTGGGACCGCCAACGAAGTCACTGCTGAAATCTTGCAGGGTCCATCTGTATGCTCTCCGCAGCCACGATGTATCCTAGAAGGCCACAGTTTTGGCATGAAACTCGCACTTCTGCTTTGACGAGAGGAGTTCTCCAGAAGGCGCGAAGGACTTGCTGGACATGGTGGGTATGTTCGACAAGGATCTGAGAAAATCAAGATGTCATCCAGGTACACAAAGACAAACTTGTTTAACATGTCCCGCAGCACATCAAGCTTACAAGAGCCTGGAATACAGCTGGAGCATTGGTGAGACCTAACGGCATCACTAGGTATTCGTGAGTGACCAGTTGGGGTGTTGAACGCTGTTTTCCATTCGTCCCCCTCCCGTATTCGCACCAGGTGGTAAGCACATGAGATCCAGCTTAGTGAAGACCGTGGCTCCCTGGAGCAGCTCAAGGCGCTGGTGAGCAGAGGAAGAGGATATCGGTTCTTCACGGTGATGTCATTAAGGCCCCGATAATCGATGCATGGACGAAGGGATCCATCCTTCTTCCCCATTTAAGAAGAACCCAGCACCAGCAGGGGAAGAAGACGGGCGAATTATCCCAGCAGCCAGGAGTCACTGATGTACCTCCATGGACCTCCTTTCTGGACGAGACGATAACGAGTAGAGACGGCCTTTAGGAGGAGCGGCACCAGGAGGAGGTTGATAGCACAGTCATATGGTCGGCGGGGGCAGAGAGGTGGCCTTGGCCTTGTTGAACACCTCCCAGAGCTCAAGGTAGCATTCGGGAACGCTGGGCAAGTCTGGAGCTGACTGGCGGAACTGAGCGAGGGGTAGTGTAGCAGCAAGCAGACAGGTTCGGTGGCAGTCTCTGCCCCATGCCCCAAACCACCCCCGGCCGCCCAGTCAAGGAGAGGGTTGTGCCGGGCGGGCCATGGGTAGCTCCAGGATGAGGGGTTGGCCTGGGGAGCGGAGCAGGTGGAACTGATGGTCTCCTGATGGTTGCCGGAGATCATCATCAAGACAGGGGCAGTGACACGGGTGACTGTGCCGAGAGGGTGTACATCCAGCGCCGAGCAGGAACAGGAGGTGACAGACGATGGCCTCAAGCTTCAACTGGCGGGCGAGCCTCCAAGTCCATTATGTTGGCTTCAGCGCCAGAGTCCACAAGGGCGGCCAGAGAGTGTGTAGAGTCAGGAAGGTGGAGTCGAACTTGCAGGGGTTTGCGGTCATTGGAGGGCTGGGTGAATGTAGAGCTCAACCGATTCCTCCTACACCGGGTGAGCTTGGGCTTTTAAAGGGCAGGTGGTACTCCGGTGTCCATCCTCCACAGTACAGGCAGAGGTTGATGTGATGCGCGCTGACGCTCTGCAGGGGAAAGAGAGGCTCGGCCTAATCTCCATAGGCTCCACTGGTCTGGAGGAGTAGACATGGGGCAGACGGGCAGCTCGACTGCCTCGGTGCTGGTAGCTGGAGGGTACTGGTGCCCTCTCTTGACGAAGCGGGTCTGGATTCTTCGACGATTCGGGCAGCCAGAGCAATGGCCTCGCCAAGGGTTGATGGTCGCTCATGGGAGACCAGCTCGCCCTTACATAGTCGGCCAGGCTGTGAAGGAATGCGTCCACCAACGCTTCCATGTTCCAGGTGCTGCGTGTTGCCAGGTCCGGAAATCGATGGAGAAGTCAGCTTACAGTCCGCTCATACCTTGCCGAATGCTCATCAGTGCCCGACGCTTCTGCAGAAGAAGAGTCCAAGTCAAAGACCTTGAGCATCTCCTCAGCGAACAGGTCAAAGGATGTGCAGGTTGGAGTCTGACGCCAAACTCGGCTGTTCCTCAGAGTCGAGCTCGACCTGGCCAGGTGAGTGATGATTTATCTTACCTTGGCCCTCCGTGGCAAAGGTTCTGGGTTGCAGGGAGAACTGAGACGGCAGCTTGTAAGGAATGCCCGACCTGGGTTGGATCGCCATTGAACCGCTCAGGACTACCAATCTTGGGTTCCGGGCACCGGGCGTGAAGAGAGCAGGCGCCATGGGAACTGGACCACCTGGCATGCTGGGTGGTGCTGGAATGGCCTGTAGACTGGCTGGGGCTGGACCGGGCGGGTGGGTTGGCTGGCGACGGGTCAGGTTGGTGAGCAGTTCAGTTATCTGGGCAAGTTGCTCTTGCTGCTGCTGGATCTGTTGTTGCTGCATTCGCCCAGCTCCAGCAAGGCGGCGATGTCACCCGTCAGGCGATGGACCTCTCCCTCCGCAAGCTCAAGGCGCTGCATGGCAGATGGTGGCTCTGGGGCATTGAGGCCCATGTCAGGTGAAACGCGTGCGCTGAGTCCATGATGGTCAGATCGCACTGTCAGGAAACAGACAGACGAGGACCCAAGTGCGCCACGCTTAAACAGTTTATTTAGGGTTGAGGGGAAAAAGGAGTACGCGTGTGTCTCGTGGTGGAGCGGTCTCTCCAGGCAGCAGTACAGACAAGGGCTAGGCAGAATATCCAGGTCAAGAGCAGAAGGCAGGTCGGGTTACCGGGGCAGAGGAGCAGAAGAGGGTACAGACAGGTCCAGGTTCAATTATCAGGAGTCAGAGGTAGAATGCAGGGAAGTTTGGCAGCAGGTAGCGGATCCACACGAGCAGACGATCTGACAAAGGGCAGGCTGAAAAACAGGGCTTTTTATATACAGGTCAATCAGGGGTGTATTAGGTGCAGCTGGTTGGTGAGTGAGGATGCAGAGTGGGGACAGGTGGATCAAATCAGCTAGAGTGGAGGGTGAAACAGTTAGGTGGGGGCTCGTTAACAGGAACTGAGAAGGAGCCCATGACATGATTTAGTCCTGGTTTAGTCATGGTTTAGTCCAGGTTTAGATCTGTGTTAGTCCTGATTTAGTCCTGTCTGAGTCCTGGTTTACTTCTGCCTTAGTCCTGATTTAGTTCTGGTTTAGTTCTGGTTTATTCCTGGTCTGACCCTGTCTTAGTCCAGGTTTAGCCCTGGTTTAGTTCAGGTTTAGTCCTGGTTTAGTCCTGGTTTAGTCCTGGTTTAGCACTGGTTTAGTCCTGGTTTAGTCCTGGTTTAGATCTGTCTTAGTCCTGATTTATTCCTGTCTTAAACTTTACTTATATTGAATTTTAAACATTTCGCAAACACATATTTTTAATTCCATGAACCGACGTTCAGAATAAAAATAATTCAAACACGTTCAAAAATTCATAGTGAGAAATTCAACAACGTTTAAAATTCAAAATCTGATAAAAACAAAATCATCTTCCATATGGAGACGGTTTTGTTACTGAAAATTAAAGCTGCACTATGTAACTTGTACTTGTTTCCATGGAGATGTGACTTCTTTGCCTGGAATGTTCCGCATTAGGGCATTAAACATTTCTCCTTTTCAATAGTTCAGGTGTTTTAAAGCTCGAAATGCTTAAAAAGTCTGACTCTGACCTTTAGGCTCAGTATAGTTTTGTGGAAAGGTTCCAGAGTGCAGCTTTAACAGAGTTTAGGGCAGTGAGTGAAAGTCCAAACCACAGCAGCGTTTGTAAAGGTCAAACTCTGTGGACTTTGTTCCTTCTGATTCTGAAAGTGAAGTGAGAACAACGGAGGCTTTGGACAAACAAAGAGCGACTCACAAACCTGCAACAACACAACACACAACAACACAACACACAACAACACAACACACAACAACACAACACACAACACAACACACAACACAACACACAATACAACAACACAACACACAACACAACACAACACACAACACAACACACAACACAACACAACACAACACAATACACAACACAATACAACAACACAACAACACAACACAATACAACACACAACACAACACAACACAACACAATACAACACAATACAATACAACACAATACAACACAATACACAACACAACACAATACAACAACACAACAACACAACACAACACAATACAACAACACAACAACACAACACAACACAACACACAATACAACAACACACAACACAACAACACAACAACACAACACAATACAACACACAACACAACACAACACAATACAACACAATACACAACACAACACAATACAACAACACAACAACACAACACAACACACAATACAACAACACACAACACAACAACACAACACAACAACACAACACAACACACAATACAACAACACACAACACAACACAATACAACAACACAACAACACAACACACAACAACACACAACACAACACAACACAATACAACACAATACACAACACAACACAATACAACAACACAACAACACAACACAACACACAATACAACAACACACAACACAACAACACAACACAACAACACAACACAACACAACACACAATACAACAACACACAACACAACAACACAACAACACAACACAACACAACAACACGTCACTGCAACGCAACACAACAACACAACAACACAACAACACAACACAACAACACAACACCACAACACAACACCACAACAACACAACACAACACACATTACAACACAATACAACACAAAAACAACACACCACAAACCTGCAACAACACACAACACACAACACAACACAACACACAACAACAACACAACACAACACACATTACAACACAATACAACACAAAAACAACACAACACAAACTTGCAACAACACACAACACACAACAACACAACACAACACACAACAACAACACAACACAACACACATTACAACACAATACAACACAAAAACAACACAACACAAACTTGCAACAACACAACAACACAACACAACACAACAACACGTCACTGCAACGCAACACAACAACACAACAACACAACACAACACACAACAACACAACACAACACAACAACACAACAACACAACACCACAACAACACAACACAACACACATTACAACACAATACAACACAAAAACAACACACCACAAACCTGCAACAACACACAACACACAACAACACAACACAACACACAACAACAACACAACACAACACACATTACAACACAATACAACACAAAAACAACACAACACAAACTTGCAACAACACAACAACACACATTACAATACAATACAACACAAAAACAACACAACACATAATACAACACAATACAACACAAAACAACACAAAAACAACACAACACAACACAAACCTGCACGTCACTGCAATGCAACACAACAACACAACGCAACAACACAAAACACAACACACAATACAACACAATACAACAACACACAACACAACACACAACAACACAACAACACACAACACAACAACACAACAACACAACACAAAAACAACACAACACAATGCACTAAAACACACAACATTACAAAAATTTTCTAACATAGTTAAACTGACTTGAATTAAGCAGATTCATCTTAAAAGATCAATTTGAAGATTATTTACTCAATAAGATGAGATTTTTTTACTTGTTTCAAGATATTCCATCCTGATTTATCTTATCTACATATTACAACTTATTCTAAGCACTTTTTATATTAACTCAGTCCAGGTTAAGCCTCTTTAACTTCCTCCTCAAACCAATAAGGGGAAAAATCTTGCCATAAATACTTGAAACTCGTGTTTTCTGCTTAGAACAAGATTCGTATTTCGTCTTGTTTTAAGAAAACTTGGTAAGTGAAAATTTCTTACTGCACTGGCAGAAAATTTCACTTAAAATAGCACATTTTACCTCAAAATTGGTATTTTTTTCTTATTTATTGATAGGGCTTTTTTGCATTGTAAAACACAACACAATCTGCACATTACTTCTGCAACACAACACCACACAACACAACACCACACAAAACAACACCACACACTATACTCCACCACCTCAGCAGGATTTTACAGAACCTCAGACTCTTACAGGATCTTGTCGTTAATAAATGAATTAATTCTTACATTTCTAAAGCTCATTTCAACACAGCCAAAGCTTTTTACAGCTTTTTTCATTCACACTTTGTGGCCAAACCTTCTTGTCACAGCCTGATCCCCTCAGAGGCTCAGCAGGGCGACACCAGGGGCCACAGGGGGGCGCCAGTCACACAGCGCTTCACCTACAGCCCGGTGTGAAAGCGGAGTGTGTGTGTGTGTGTGTGTGTGTGTGAGGGGCCGATGGTGCAGACTGGAGCCTCACTTCAGTCCGTCCCAGGGCAGCTGTGGCTACAGGAGTTTAACCTCTGAGTGAGGAGAGACTGAAGAATGAACCGTGAAGTGTCTTTGAGTGTCCAGAAAAACGCATAAAACTGATGCATGATTATTATGCACTTTTACTCCACACTCGGCGCTGTTAGGACGCGACTGTAGCCACAGCTGCCCTGGGACAGACTGATGGAAATGAGGCTCCAGCCTGCACCAGTCTGACCACCAACACTCACAGCACATTCACACTGGGCAATGGGTGAACAGTTTTTAACACTGGTGCCCGACAACTGCTGCACGTCCTGCCCACTAAGGTTTGCCGAACTTCTGGTTAATCGGTTTTCTGTGGCAAAAAAAAAATCATAAATCTGCCCCATCACCAAATCTTCATCCAACAAAGTCGACAAAGGAGAAACATTCTTCATGAAGAATTTATCCACAACGATCGAGGGAAGAAAGACGAAAACTTAAAGGAAACGACGACGAGCATCAGTGAAACGACTGAGCAGCACCAACGTTCTGGTCCTGGAGGAAACAGAAGGAACTTGTTCACTCAAACTGATTCTACAATTAAAATAAAAAATTAATTTCATCAACCTGTAGCTCGGGAGCTCCACCCTCTCCCAAGAAGCTCGTCAAAGGGTTTCTGAATTACACGTATTGTCCTGAGTAAGTAAAATTGATTCATTTGATGCTTATTACCATTGTACAAATATAATCTTTGACTTTGTGCACGAATAAATGGATAATGGTTTATGTTTTATAGACATCGAACTGTGGCTCTTATATTTATTCAATTACTTGTGACACTACAACTACAACCTCTGTGGCGTTTTGGTTTTGTAAAAGTCGCTCACCGGAGGAAAAAGGCTGGAGACCCCTGATGTAGATATTAGCACAGAGAGAGAAACATTTGTGCAGTTTGAATGCGACACGTGTGATCTGTGAACATCTCTAACGTTAGTGTCGCTCAGTCGTTTCACTGATGCTCGTCGTCGTTTCCTTTAAGCTTTCGTCTTTCTTCCCTCGATCGTTTTGGATAAATTCTTCATGAAGAATGTTTCTCCTTCGTGGACCTCGTTTGGTTGAAGATTTGGTGATGGGGCAGATTCATGAAGCTGCTGGAGACATTTACACACACGTTTACCCCAGAAAAAACATTAACCGGAAGTTCCGCAAACCTACAGCGGGACACTTCAGCCGCTGTGCAAAAGGTCTATTCCCAGAGGTCTCCCGGATCAGGCCGGGTCCTGAGTTCAGCCTGTTCCGGAGTCTCACCTGGAGGAGTGCAGGCCTCCACAGACGACTGCACGAGCACCGAGCGCCTCTTGGAGGGCATGGGCATCTTCCTCTCTTTGTACTTGGCCAGAGCGGCTTGGACAGCTTCAGTGTGCAGGTCTGAGGAGAAAAACAGAAACACCAAATGTGCAACTCAGCGGCTCTTCTGTCATCACAACATTTTACACTAGGATCCCCAACCCCGGTATCCAAATTTTGATCCTGTTAAACCTTCTCAGCGTTTTCCCGGGGTTTATGGTTTTACTGTGACTAATTCAGAATTATTTTGTATCTGCACCTAAACCCTTCAGGAACAGTCTCAGTTTTATATTTGAAGATGAGGCACAAGTTCTGATCAAACCAAACTCTGCAGCATCAGAGCACGAGCTGTTTTTATCAGCGCTTATACTGTATGCAAATGAGCTGTATGCAAATGAGCCATGAGGTTTGAAGTTTGGTTTGTGTAAAATGTAAACAAATGTGCCAAAGCTGCATTAAACACATTATTACTCAAAGTCTAGAATGAGGAGGAAATGTAGAGCGGTGGAGAGGACCAATCACAGCCCTTATCGTTTGCGGCGTTTTGGGGCGTCGTTAGAAAGTTTGGGAGGTGCAGGTCGGACGACAATACATTTGTTAACACTTGAAGACCTACGTTATCGTATATGATTCTGAGGAATATGTTTTCTATAACCGCGCAGAACTTTCTAACTGTAAAAGACAGAAACGTCCTTTTCCCCTCTGAAAGTGCAGACATAGAGGTTTCCGTACATTTCTGCGGCTTTATCCTACGTCACACTCACGCTGTGTGATGACGTGAGCAAAACGAGTGTCCAATAGGAACTTTGTTTTCCCCAAACTCATGCGCTCCGTCCATTTTGATCGAGCCAAACTTTGCCAAAGAGTGAAGTGAGTCAAGATGGTCGACTCCTCTGACTGTGTGTGTTTATAACGAGGGAAAAAGTCGCTCTAAGTGGAGTTAATTCTCACACACATGGAAAATTACACATGTTGGTGTGTGTAATTGAGCATCCCTTTCTATTTTTTTTATTTAAAGGTTTATTTCAGTCCAAATGAACAAATCCAAATGTAATTTCCACCCTGGAAATGCAGAAGTGCTGTGGCTCTGGCCCTGGACCTGACAGGAGCTGTTTCCAGGACTGGACCAGGAAAGTCATGGAGCCACTGCACTTTTTTTGTTTTTAGGGCAATAAGGAGATTTTTTATTTACTTACAGACTTGATATTTTGCATTTTTGTAGCTAAGGCCCTAAATTAAGCATTTTTATGTCCAAAAAGTTGTTTCTACATGTTTGCTGTGTGTTTTGCATAAAATAATTTTATTTTCAGTTTTTTTTTTATCTCTATTTCTGGTCCTGTAGCTTTTATCACAGCCTCATGACACAACTACAGCAGCAGATTGTGAAATAACAGGTTGGACTGAACAAAAGGAGGTAGAACACTTCATTAGGGGTAAAAGGGGCAGTTTTAAAAGAAAAATTAAGAAAAAAATCCAGGCGAAGAGAAATGTACTAAAACTGCCCTCAGGTCTTCGGTGGTTAAGTGTTGTATTTGGTTTGAACATGTTTACCTCATATTTGGACACAGATAAGTCAAGTTAATGAAATTTAAACTCAATATCTCACACAGAGTTGCATTAAGCGTCGCTAAATTACACGTTTACCTGATCTGAAGCGCTCATCCCGGGAGTTGGGGGCGCGGCTCTTGTGGTGTTTGACGGACAGGAGCTGTGACGAGCCCTGACCTCTGGTGTCGATCTGCAGGGAGGGGTCTACTCCTACGAAGAGACGGAGGAAATACAGAAAAAATATATGAATTCACGCAGGAATAATTGAAAAAAATGTTGTCCGAGTCGATTATTGCTCAAACAAAGGACTTTTCCAGGACTTTTGATTGATCAGCAGGTCACAAGAAGCCGCTGTACCCGATTTTTACGGCCTTAAAAACGTGAAAAACAGAACTAGATCATTTTTGGCAGTTTGCAGTGGTCCAAAGTTGTCTGTGTAACTCCTCAGTAATGTGGAAACTTGTATCTGTCTGATGGGAGGAGCTCACTACACTGAGACTAACCCATAGAAAACCACAGTAAGCGTGAGGTGTGCGTCAGGAGAAAAGGTGTAATTACTCCTCACACGGCCGGTTCTGAAAAGCTGCAGAGGAAATCCCAGACTGTTTCAAACCTACAAACACTTTAAAGACTGAAACTGGTCCACCCAAAGTACAAAACCCAGAGTGACAAACAAAGAAATGTGGTGTAGTGAGTGTTGGTCTGAACATCGGGCAAGGCAAGTTTATTTATACAGCACAATTCGTCCACAAAGTAATTCAAAGTGCTTTACAGAATAAGAAATACATTAAAATCACAATTCAAACAAATCAAAACATAAAGAATCATCATAAAATTTTAAAATAGAGTAGAGACATTAAATTAGAGAGAATTAGAGAGAAGAGAAGAGTGCGGAATGAGAAATGAAAACCCTTGAAAACCTTTCAGTCATGCAGCTGAACAGAACCGTTTTTAGCCTGGATTTAAAGAGTAAATCCGGCACGACTGAAGCTAAAGTCCGTCACTAGAGGAGGTGGAATTCTGTCAGAAGCCAAAAAACGGCACAGATCAGTGTTTCCTCGGTGGAGATCTCACTGTGGCAGTGAGTCTGTCAAGGCAACAAACTAGTGTAGTGATGGGGGCAAGTTCTGAACTTCCACGTAAAACACCAATTTGCTTCACACTGAAGAAGCTGAACACCACTTTAACCCATCTGACAACAGCCACGAGTCTGACAAACAAAACGCTCTGCCTGGTTCACTCATTAGTGTCTGGAAACGTTACAAAACAACTTTATAAGCACCTCACACTTCCCTCTGCTGATTTCCCACTGCACAGGCCAAAGCCCAAAAGACTTGATCGCCGATGTCGTTTCTGATCCCATTTATTTACCAGTGAATTATACTTTTTGGAAAATGCTTAAAAAAAATACATTCCCGAACCATTTTCTTTCAAGAACTTTCGGTTTCTCTTCTTCTTCTCTGTCAGTAGTCGATTCTCACTTGTTTCTTCTTTCGGCTCGAGCCTCTCGCCGCCACTGGAGTCGACAATCGAGTCTTTTGGGCTTTGGCCTGTGCAGTGGGAAATCAACAGAGGGAAGTGTGAGGTGCTTATAAAGTTGTTTTCTAACGTTTCCAGACACTAATGAGCAAATAAACTTCGAAGCGTCCGCAGCACACACTCCGTTGTCCTCCATAGTTGTTGTTCTGGCTGTTACCGGTCGCGCGGGGTTCTCTTCTGGTCACGATGACGGGGCTGCAACATCATCGTTTCCCAAAAGCCGGCGTTCTCACATTTCTCCACTCTGGAACCCGTTTTTGGTTTCTGCAGTTTGCTTGTCCACACCACCCGAAACGCCGGCTCCATGTGGACGAAAGGCCAAAACGAATAAAAACTTCACCGTTTCAACCAAAAAACACTGTCATGTGGACACCAGCGAAGAGTCCAAAAAAGCGTTGTTTAAAAATCTGATCCATTATAACATTTTTACCAAATAATTTTCCCCAAGTCCAAAATCTTACTCCATCGAAAAAAATGTATTTTGGAACAAAAAAAAAATCTTTTCAGCAAAACCACAAATCTAGTCTTACAAACTAAATACATTTCTGCAGAGGAGTAAGAAAATCTCTCCTTGGACAAAGAATTGTTTGTACAAAAAATACCGAGTAATTTCTTGAAACAAATCCAAAAATCTAGTCCTACAAACGTAAAGGTCCCATACTACACTATTCTGATCTGTTCTAACGTCGTTTTCTCATCACAAACAGACGTGGAGTTGTTTTTATTTCATTCACACACACATTTAACACACAAACCTGCAGATTTAGGCTGAAAACACTCTCCACTGTTGAGATGTAGACAGAATAATAATAAAGAGCGACTCAAACATGTGTGAACGAAACAAAACCCAACTCCAGCTCTGTTTTTGAGGAGGAAACTGTGTTATATATATAGAACCTTTTCTTGTGCATCTATTTCGTGTTTTTGCCGTCTCCTCTCGTCTGTGCCCTAAATCACTCACTCCTCCTCCTCTCCTCCCCCTGGATCCTCCACATTCCCCCTCGGGGCAGCAGACGGGGTGGGGGAGAGCTCCTAGGCCCAGGACGGAGGGGCGGTTGCCGGGCGGTTGCCGGGCAGAGCGCACGGAGGAACCGGAGGAGCCTCGGCCAATCCCAGCCGGCCCCTGCTGACGCTCGCCGCTCACTGGTCCCGTCCCGGCCTCATGAATTTAAAGCGCACCTGTCTGCGTCTCACCTCGTGCGGGGTAAACACAATCGATCTCCATCCTGAGGCGCCGAGGAAACTGATGTGAGAAGTATTTACAGCACCAGAAAACTGGGTCGGTCCCTCCTCAGAAACAGATCTCGTTTCATTCTGTTTGAGTAACTCTTTATTATCCGTCTGTTTACATCTCCAAAGCTCCAAACGCTCTGCTCCATTTGAGCTGTTTCCAGGCCAGTGCCGGTTCCTCCAAGTAATTAACAGGATTGTAAAAGGTTATATTAACAAAAAGGGAATTTAAAATAGTTACAGCACAAATTTACAGGGTTTTAAATAGAAGGGGAAGAGTAACTACAAAAACTAAGTACACAATGACAGGACTAAACAAACAAACACAAAGTCAGTGCCGAGTGTCGAGTGTCTCAGAACACAGAGTCACCACAGAGACACACAACAAAACTAACACGATAAATACAACAAGAGCTCCTCCAGCGGGGCAAAATACGCCCGTACTTTGAATTATTGTATATAGAATTCTAGAATCGGAATTCCACCAATCAGATTGCAGCAACAGAACTTAAAGACACTACAAAGCTTTAATGTGTCAAAGCTCAAAGAAGCAGAGAATGTGGGTTGTTCTCGCTTTCAGCAGCAGAACATTTGAGAAGAGAGTTCAGATCTTTCATGAAGACAAAGCTTCAAAGACTCCAAAGCTTTGAAGTGTCCACAGACGGACGGACGGACGGACAGCGCCATAACATAATACGTCCCGTTTTATCACGGGCGTATAAAAACTAGTGTCTTTTTTTCAAAGTCGAGCGCGGAGACTTAACACAGGCACAGACACAAAATGGCCACGAAGGCCCACAGCCCCGAACAGCAGCACAGATCAGCTTAACTACAGGAGGCGGCTGGAGGTGAGGTGGGAGTGGTCGAGTGTTGAGGTGCTGCGCCAATCAGGGACCAGGGCTCAAACAGGAATCCAGGGGACAAAAAAAAAGGAATTAAAACACAAAACAAATCTAAGAACTGGAGGCCTGGGCCATAACGGGCATATGAAAGTGGACGTCAAAGCAGGGAAAATCACACTCATGGATCGCATCATCAAGCGAGTATTTGTACTTATGCAAATCATTATTTATCTGCGCCGAGCTCTGCTACAACATCTGCTGTGGAGAAACTTCTGCTGTGGAGAAACATCTGCTGTGGAGAAACTTCTGCTGTGGAGAAACTTCTGCTGTGGAGAAACATCTGCTGTGGAGAAACTTCTGCTGTGGAGAAACTTCTGCTGTGGAGAAACATCTGCTGTGGAGAAACTTCTGCTGTGGAGAAACTTCTGCTGTGGAGAAACATCTGCTGTGGAGAAACTTCTGCTGTGGAGAAACTTCTGCTGTGGAGAAACTTCTGCTGTGGAGAAACTTCTGCTGTGGAGAAACTTCTGCTGTGGAGAAACATCTGCTGTGGAGAAACTTCTGCTGTGGAGAAACTTCTGCTGTGGAGAAACTTCTGCTGTGGAGAAACATCTGCTGTGGAGAAACTTCTGCTGTGGAGAAACATCTGCTGTGGAGAAACTTCTGCTGTGGAGAAACATCTGCTGTGGAGAAACTTCTGCTGTGGAGAAACTTCTGCTGTGGAGAAACATCTGCTGTGGAGAAACATCTGCTGTGGAGAAACATCTGCTGTGGAGAAACTTCTGCTGTGGAGAAACTTCTGCTGTGGAGAAACTTCTGCTGTGGAGAAACATCTGCTGTGGAGAAACTTCTGCTGTGGAGAAACTTCTGCTGTGGAGAAACTTCTGCTGTGGAGAAACATCTGCTGTGGAGAAGGCGGCAGCGACGTCGAATCCAAAGATGGAACATTACCGAACACGGATACAGCAAATATTTGTTCTTCTCTCTTGACACTCTTCTGATCACTTGATTTCTCCTCCATTTCCACACACGTTTTCTTTGGTTATTTTACCGTGAGTGACCCGGATGAACCTGCTCACGTCGACTGTATTCGCTTAGAAAAACCTAGTTTTACTTGGTTCTCTACGGGAACAAACTTTTTGCTTCCCAAAGGCTCTGATTTTCGGCATGAACACGTTAATCGGTTCAAGATGAGATGCAGGAACCGGCACCGGCGCGGTTCTGTCGGCCTGAAAACAACACTCGCGATGTCATGAAGTTATAAACTGTCTCAGGAGTTAGGCACACATAAGTACTCCTTTTGAGCAGTGTGCTTCTTTTGCTCTATTTTGTTTTGCTTACACTTTTATGTTTTATTTTATTATGCTCAAATAAACACATGATGATGATGATGAAGTGGTGGTTTTCAAGTTTACCCATGACTTTTTACCTTTTGTTTCCTAAACATCAGCAATTCCAGGGCTGAAATGATCCAAATGATTCTAGTTAAGGTTTGTGGAGTTTAAAAACACAGTGGAGCACTTCCTGTATCACCACATGATGACATCACAAGGTGGAACAGACCATCTTCCGTTTACGGGAAGTGCTCCGCTGTGTTTTTAATCTCCAAACACCTTCATTAGAATCATTTCAGCCTCTGGAACTGCACATTTCTACTGAACTAAAGGTAAAAGGAGCTTGAAATCTACCTCTTCATGACATCACAAGGTGGAACAGAGCGTTTGGAGCGTTGGAGATGTAGACAGACGTGTGACAGGTGTGTTTTTGAGGACGCAGCCACATTCTAACACGCCTTAAAGCTCCCAAGAGTCAGTTTTACGGGATATAGAAGCTTTAAAATAAACAGAAGGACCTGATGTGAATCCCAGCCCTGCGGCCGTAATCGAGTCTGCACAAAGCATCATGGGAGCAGACACAAAGCATGATGGGAGCAGACGCCGCAGACCGACCGCGCCGCGGCACGCACACTGAGCCAAGACAGCGCGCCAAGAAATACTCAACCCGAATCAGCCTCACAAACGAAAAGCTTTACATGACGGTAAAGAAGATCATTAGTGCGAACACAAAAACCAGACTTCAGACTTTAAATCGCTGTGGACGCTGTGCGGTCACGACGCAAAAATGTCAAACTGATGTCAGTGCTCAGGAATCCACTTTATACTAATACTGAAATCACTGTAATAATAAAAAACACTCTTTCTTCAGACAATAGAGTGTGATTTCCAATATTAAACGGTCGTGCTTTCTTTTCTATTCCCTTGTGGCGTTACATCTGTGTTAAGGCTGCGCGATAAAGGAAAAAAATAATGTTTATTCATCTCCATATTGATCAAATCTCCAACACTAAGAACAGAAACTCATGTGATGGACATTAGGGCCCGACCGATATGGATTTTGTTGCTGCCGATATATTTATGACGTAAAAATTCACTGTAAATCTTCAGTTGTTTATAAAACTTAGGTTTGGCTCTGCTGGATTTATAGTTGGGTTTATTTAGGCGACATTTATTGTTCTTCTGCCTCTTTACGTCATATTTAAAGACAGTCGGTCGGCCTAATGGTGTTTTTGTATCATATTCTAGCCTGTTAAGAAAGTCCTGTAAGTAAACTACCGCTGTTAGCCTTTAGCGGTAAATGCGTGTGCGCCGCGGTAATTAATGATCTGCTAAATGCCGATAATTCACACCTCTATTCACAGCTCATTTACATATCAGTGCATGTCCAGTAACATATATACGGCCACTATAGTCACTTTACAGTCGCTAATAGAAGAGAAAACAGCCTGTTTATGTGTGCGAGCTACAGCAGCTAATCGCTAACCAATGAGAAAGAACCAAAACGAGCTTCAAAACCGACACATTTCAACACTCAGCCTCACACAGGCTCCTCTCAGATCACAAGTCAGCACTAAGAACTGTCCTTTAATCCAGACTCACACTGAGCAGCTGCAAAAACAACACAGTCTCAGTGTTGATGGATCCGTGGCTGTGGCTGTAAACAAGTGCACATGAGGGTGTGTTCATACGACGTCACAGACAAATGACTCCTCAGACAAATCCTGATGCGGAGCCACAGATCAGGACATTTATCTGTCTGTAAACTCGATTAAATGGACAGAATATAGAGAGTCTGAGCTTTAGAATGAGGTAAAATGTGTCCACGTGGAATATCAGCCCAGATCGGCAAGATTTAGGCCGGTATGTTTCCACGTGCCCATATCGGTGGGGCCCTAATGTCCATGTGAGGTCTTAAACAGCCACTAAACACCAAAATCACTTTTTTTCTATTGTGGAATTGAGTCTAAAATAGAAGTGTACACCTCTTCCTTACTTTGACATTTTCATGCACATTTGTTAAAAATGTGACTTTTGGGTCAAAGTCGTGTCTGTAAAGGCCTCTTTAGGATCAACTACGGTCAGAACAATTGAGTTTCCGGGTTGGAGTAACGGCCCCGGTGAGTCAGCTGCAGAGTTATAACGGGACGAGCACAGACACTGGCGTCTATGGGCAGGACGTGAGGCGCCCGTCTCAGCCCCGCCCTGACCTGCACCTCCGGGCACCGCCATGTCCCGCCCAGTCTGGAGAAAAGGGAAACACCGTGATCCGAGCACAAATGTCCGCTCTGTTTCAAAGTCTACAGCGCACCGGTCCACGCCATGTCCGATTGTTGTGGCCGTCTGTCAGCTGTCAGTCATCGCTCCAGAGCCGCCGTGCCCCGCCCACTCTGGAGGATTTTTCAGATTTTGGTTATGGCCAGAGTAAAGCTTCGGGAGGGCGTTTAACGGCTCTTTAAGTTTCACTCAGTTAGAAAATAGTTGTTGACTTTCCATTTGGGCCTGACCGATATGGGCTCTTGGAAACATATCGGCTATCGGCCAAAATCCTTCTGATATGGGCTGATATTCCACGTGGACATGTTTTACCTTATTCTAAAGCTCAGACTCTATATTCTGCCCATTTCATCCAGT
The DNA here is from genome assembly GCA_034769755.1 of Odontamblyopus lacepedii. Taxonomy (NCBI): domain Eukaryota; kingdom Metazoa; phylum Chordata; class Actinopteri; order Gobiiformes; family Gobiidae; genus Odontamblyopus; species Odontamblyopus lacepedii. The sequence continues at coordinate 37,480,334 of CM068356.1, read as the reverse complement.
TTACAGACAGATAAATGTCCTGATCTGTGGCTCCGCATCAGTGTTTATTTGAGGAGTCATTTGTCTGTGTCCGTCTCGCCCCTGAACGCATCACCATGTGCGTTTGTTTACACCTGCAGCCCATATATGAGTGCCGAGTGTTGAAATGTGTCGGTTTGAAGCTCGTTTTGGTTCTTTCTCATTGGTTAGCGATTAGCTGCTGTAGCTCGCACACATAAACAGGCTGTTTTCTCTTCTGTTAGCGACTGTAAAGTGACTATAGTGGCCGTATATATGTTACTGGACACACACTGATATGGAAATGAGCTGTGAATAGAGGTGTGAATTATCGGCATTTAGCAGATCATTAATTACCACGACGCACACGCATTTACCGCTAAAAGCTAATAGCGGTAGTTTACTCACAGCACTTTCTTTACAGGCTAGAATATGATACAAAAACACCATTAGGCCGAACTACTGTCTTTAAATATGACGTAAAGAGGCAGAATAAGATGCAGAATGTCGCCTAAATAAACCCAACAGAAAATCCAGCAGAGCCAAATCTAAGTTTTATAAACAACTGAAGATTTACAGTGAATTTTTACGTCATAAATATATCGGTGATTATATCGGCAGCTCCAACTCCCCCTGTACCGCAACAAAATCCATGTCGTTCGGGCCCCACTTTCCATAACTTGGATTCTAAAGACGGGAAGCAGCGGAGGAGAAAGAGGAGAAAAGCTGAGGAGCTGGATCAGAGCGAGGCAGAGACAGAGAGACCGAACTTTTACTCAAACTGTGCAGATTTAATTCAAAACTTGTGAAACGTGACGACTCGTGAGGCGACAAAGAGGCTGTGGCTAAAGCCCTATTCGCACGGGATTAGTTTTACCTGTGGACCTTTGGTGATTTGTAATAATTGCGGAGGACGTCAGAGATCTTAATCCCGTGCGAATGCTCCACGCGTCTGTAACTTGTAAAGTAAAAATTCCGCCGCAAATTACCTACGATATTTCACCAAACACAGACGTCCTGATAATACTCGTCCCGTGCGAATCTGCATCTCACTGTTTGTTGTTGTAATTGCACATTTTTCTGTCTATTCCTTTTATTTCCGCGGTCTTTTCTCTATATATTGCGCACATTTTATATCACTTTCCGGCTTGAGTAATGGAGGCTGCGGTAGAAATTTGGATTTGCAGTTTTGAGCTTTTTAGGGGCAAATTATAACACAGCCTCAGAGCCTCTACATGGAAACTGATCCACAAAAAGGGCGAGAGATCCAAGAGGAGAGACAATTCTCGCAGGATGTTGACATGGATGACGTGTAGCAGCATGTGGTAAGGAACATTTATTTATTTATTTTTTATTTTTTAGCAAACTTTATTAATTTACTTACTTAGCAGCGCAAAAGAGATAGAAACGGATGTGATGTTACGACATAACCGGTCGTAATTTCAGTAAAATAGAGTCATTTATCCCGTGCGAATCCGCTGCGAGTTACACAGAGGTGGGGCGGGAATTTGCCAATTACCAGACGTCCCCAGGTTGTGCTCATCCCGTGCGAATAGAGCTTTAGGTGCTTTTTCCTAAACAACAAAAGTCTGATTTAGGAGTTGTGAATCGAACCTTGAAGATCCCAAAAACACGTCTGCCACATCGAAGCGTTCGGATTTACATCAGGAGCCTTGTTTTAGTCTGTTACGGTAAAGAGAAACGATGAAACCCTGTGCCCCTGTCAGTCCCGCCCCTGTCAGTCCCTGTCAGTCCCGCCCCTGTCAGTCCCTGTCAGTCCCTGTCAGTCCCGCCCCTGTCAGTCCCTGTCAGTCCCGCCCCTGTCAGTCCCTGTCAGTCCCGCCCCTGTCAGGTCTGTGCAGGTCTTACCTTGGATCTGGGGGATGTAGGGAGCCAGAAGTTTACTCCTCTTCTTCTCATAGCCCTTCTGAGTGATGTCCCCTGCACGAGAGAGAGAAAAAAAGAGAGGGAGGGTTAGAGTGAGGTCAGCGGAGAGGGGGAGGAGGAGGAGGAGGAGGAGGAGGAGAGGAGAGAGTGAAGACAGAGGAGAGGGAGGTTAGAATGAAGTCATAGAGAAGGAGAGGAGAGAGAAAGAGACAAGAGAGATAGAGAGTAAGGGTAGAGTGAGGCTAGAGAAGTGAGAGAAAGAGGAGAGGGGGGAGGAAGTGGAGAGGAAAGAGGGAAGTTGGAGAGAAGTCAGAGAGATGGAGAAAGAGAGAAAGACAGACAGAGAGGGAGGTTAGAGTGAGGCCAGAGAAGAGAGAGGAGAGAATGAAAGAGAAGAGAGAGAAAGAGAAGAGAGAGGGAGACAAAGAGAAGGGAGAGAAAGAGAGGAGAAAGTGAAAGAGAAGAGAGAAGAGAAAGAGAAGAGAAGAGAGGAGAGAGTGAACTAGAAGAGAGAGGAGAGAAAGAGAAGATAGAAAGAGAAAATAGAGAGGAGAGGGAGAGAAACAGAAGAGAGAGTGAAAGAGAAGAGAGGAGAGAAAGGGAAGAGAGAGGAGAGAGTGAAAGAGAAGATGAGAAAAAGAGAATAGAGAAAGAGAGAGAGAGAAGAGAGAGAGGAGAGAGAGAAGAAAGGAGAGAAAGAGCAGAGAGTAAGAGAAGAGAGAGGAGAGAGTGAAAGAGAGGAGAGGAGAGAAAGGGAAGCGAGAGAGGGAGGTTACAGTGAAGCCAGAGGAGAGAGAAAGGGAAGAGAGAGGTTAGAGTGAGGTCAGGAGAGAGAGAAAAGGAGAGTGAGAGAAAAAGAGAGTACGAGAGGTTGGTGAGATTGTGCACATAGAAGAGAGGGAGTGAGGGAGAGAAGGTAAAAGAGAAATGGAGAGAAAGAGAATCAGAGAAACAGCGAGAGGTTAGAGTCAGGTCGAGGGGAGGTCAGAGGAAGGAGAGAGCGTGAGTTAGAGAGAGAGCAGAAGAGAGAGAGTATAGAGGGATAAGAGAAAGAGGAGAGAGTATAGAGGGATAAGAGAAAGAGGAGAGAGTGTAGAGGGATAAGAGAAAGAGGAGAGAGTATAGAGGGGTAAGAGAAAGAGGAGAGAGTGTAGAGGGATAAGAGAAAGAGGAGAGAGTGTAGAGGGATAAGAGAAATAGGAGAGAGTATAGAGGGGTAAGAGAAAGAGGAGAGAGTGTAGAGGGATAAGAGAAAGAGGAGAGAGTGTAGAGGGATAAGATAGAGTGCAGAGGGGTAAGAGAAAGAGGAGAGAGTGTAGAGGAATCAGAGAAAGAGGAGAGAGTGCAGAGGGGTAAGAGAAAGAGTGCAGAGGGGTAAGAGAAAGAGTGTAGAGGGGTAAGAGAAAGAGAGTGCAGAGGGGTAAGATAGAGTGCAGAGGGGTAAGAGAAAGAGTGTAGAGGGGTAAGAGAAAGAGGAGAGAGTGTAGAGGAATCAGAGAAAGAGGAGAGAGTGCAGAGGGGTAAGAGAAAGAGAGTGTAGAGGGGTAAGAGAAAGAGGAGAGAGTGTAGAGGAATCAGAGGAAGAGGAGAGAGTGCAGAGGGGTAAGAGAAAGAGTGCAGAGGGGTAAGAGAAAGAGTGTGGAGGGGTAAGAGAAAGAGAGTGCAGAGGGGTAAGATAGAGTGCAGAGGGGTAAGAGAAAGAGTGTAGAGGGGTAAGAGAAAGAGAGTGCAGAGGAGTAAGAGAAAGAGAGTATAGAGGGGTAAGATAGAGAGAGTATAGAGGGGTAAGAGAAAGAGGAGAGAGTATAGAGGGGTAAGAGAGAGTGCAGAGGGGTAAGAGAGAGTGCAGAGGAGTAAGATAGAGAGAGTGCAGAGGGGTAAGAGAAAGAGAGTATAGAGGGGTAAGACAGAGAGAGTATAGAGGGGTAAGAGAAAGAGGAGAGAGTATAGAGGGGTAAGAGAGAGTGTAGAGGGGTAAGAGAAAGAGGAGAGAGTATAGAGGGGTAAGAGAGAGTGTAGAGGGGTACGAGAGACTATAGAGGGGTAAGAGAGCGGCGCTCGTCCTGGCACCACATGGCACCGCGAGCAGCTGCTGCACACGACTCTGACCAGGCCCAACTCAACAGCACAAACACAACAGGAAGTGCCACGTTTGCATGACGGTTTAAACGGTTCTGAATTAAAATATGTCGCGTCAGAAGAACGACCCGACGAGCTCAAACCACCGGGATTCTGCTCAAGAAGAAGAAACGTTTACAGGATCCAGGAAGAAATTCATTCGGCTTTAAAATCAGAATAAACCCACTGACTTCAGGACTAAGTTTAATTCAGAAAATTTCAAAGTGTCAAAATTCACTGTGACACAAGTTTACATCCACACGTCACACAGGACTAAACCAGGACTAAACCAGGACTAAACCAGGACTAAACCAGGACTAAACCAGGACTAAACCAGGACTAAACCATAGACTAAACCAGGACTAAACCAGGACTAAACCAGGACTAAACCAGGACTAAACCATAGACTAAACCAGGACTAAACCAGGACTAAACCAGGACTAAACCAGGACTAAACCAGGACTAAACCATAGACTAAACCAGGACTAAACCAGGACTAAACCAGGACTAAACCAGGACTAAACCAGGACTAAACCAGGACTAAACCATAGACTAAACCAGGACTAAACCAGGACTAAACCAGGACTAAACCAGGACTAAACCAGGACTAAACCAGGACTAAACCATAGACTAAACCAGGACTAAACCAGGACTAAACCAGGACTAAACCAGGACTAAACCATAGACTAAACCAGGACTAAACCAGGACTAAACCAGGACTAAACCAGGACTAAACCATAGACTAAACCAGGACTAAACCAGGACTAAACCAGGACTAAACCAGGACTAAACCAGGACTAAACCATAGACTAAACCAGGACTAAACCAGGACTAAACCAGGACTAAACCAGGACTAAACCAGGACTAAACCAGGACTAAACCATAGACTAAACCAGGACTAAACCAGGACTAAACCAGGACTAAACCAGGACTAAACCAGGACTAAACCATAGACTAAACCAGGACTAAACCAGGACTAAACCAGGACTAAACCAGGACTGAACCAGGACTAAACCAGGACTAAACCAGGACTAAACCAGGACTAAACCATAGACTAAACCAGGACTAAACCAGGACTAAACCAGGACTAAACCAGGACTAAACCAGGACTAAACCATAGACTAAACCAGGACTAAACCAGGACTAAACCAGGACTAAACCAGGACTGAACCAGAACTAAACCAGGACTAAACCAGGACTAAACCAGGACTAAACCAGGACTGAACCAGGACTAAACCAGGACTAAACCATAGACTAAACCAGGACTAAACCAGGACTAAACCAGGACTAAACCAGGACTAAACCAGGACTGAACCAGGACTAAACCAGGACTAAACCAGGACTAAACCAGGACTGAACCAGGACTAAACCAGGACTAAACCAGGACTGAACCAGGACTAAACCAGGACTAAACCAGGACTAAACCAGGACTAAACCAGATCTAAACCAGGACTAAACCAGGACTGAACCAGGACTAAACCAGGACTAAACCAGGACTGAACCAGGACTAAACCAGGACTAAACCAGGACTAAACCAGATCTAAACCAGGACTAAACCAGGACTGAACCAGGACTAAACCAGGACTAAACCAGGACTAAACCAGATCTAAACCAGGACTAAACCAGGACTGAACCAGGACTGAACCAGGGCCAAAACAGGACTAAACCAGGACTGAACCAGGACTGAACCAGGTCTAAACCAGGACTGAACCAGAACTGAACCAGGACTAAACCAGGACTAAACCAGGTCTAAACCAGGACTGAACCAGGACTGAACCAGGACTAAACAAGATCTAAACCAGGACTAAACCAGGACTGAACCAGGACTGAACCAGGACCAAAACAGGACTAAATCAGGACTGAACCAGGACTAAACCAGGACTAAACCAGGACTGAACCAGGACTGAACCAGGACCAAAACAGGACTGAACCAGGACTAAACCAGATCTAAACTAGGACAAAACCAGGACTGAACCAGGACTAAAACAGGACTAAACCAGGACTGAACCAGGACTAAAACTGGACAAAACCAGGACTGAACCAGGACTAAACCAGGACTGAACCAGGACTGAACCAGGACTAAAACTGGACTAAACCAGGACTAAACCAGGACTAAACCAGGACTGAACCAGGACTAAAACAGGACTAAACCAGGACTGAACCAGGACAAAACCAGGACTGAACCAGGACTGAACCAGGACTAAAACAGGACTAAACCAGGACTGAACCAGGACTAAAACTGGACAAAACCAGGACTGAACCAGGACTAAACCAGGACTGAACCAGGACTGAACCAGGACTAAAACTGGACTAAACCAGGACTAAACCAGGACTAAACCAGGACTGAACCAGGACTAAAACAGGACTAAACCAGGACTGAACCAGGACAAAACCAGGACTGAACCAGGACTGAACCAGGACTAAAACAGGACTAAACCAGGACTGAACCAGGACAAAACCAGGACTGAACCAGGACTAAACCGGGACTGAACCAGGACTAAAACTGGACTAAAACAGGACTAATCTCGGACTTGAAAGAGACAGAGCACACGATGCTTCTTGGTCTGTGGAAACACTGATTTCTCCTCGTCCCGGATCGATGTTTTGTTTTTTTTTTCATTTAAAGCAGCGTCAGCCTGTACAAAGATGGCGGCTTCGCTGAAGTATTCGCTCCGACAGTCGGTGGGAGTCACTGTGAGATCTGTTCTGTAAACTGTAAAATCCCCCAAACCCAGAGAGGGTTAGAGAACCAAGAAAGTCTGTGAGGTGCATGAGTTTGTGCGTCGGGTTGTGGGCAGCAGCAGAGCCTGATGGGAGCAGGGTGTGTGTGTGTGTGTGTGTTTGTGTGTTTGTGTGTGTGTGTTTGTGTGTGTTGACCTCAGAGTGAGTCCCGCTCCCACACTGACATTTAGACATTCAGACATTTGCCCAGAGCCGAGCGCGTGACCCAAACCGACGAGTCGTGACCGACATCGCGCCGAACTGCACTGACGGACTGTTTCCATGGAGACGCACTGTTTCATGGACTTTTATTTATTTATTTCTTTGACGGGGACAGTGCAGTCAGACATATTTGCATACAGAAGATGCAGCTGATGCGACGCATTTTTTAATTTTTAAATTAATTTTAATTATTTATTTTATTTCATTCATTATAAAAGAAAAGGCTTTTTTTGTTTTACAGGACAGTACAATATCAGAATGAAAAGGAGCAGAGAGAAGAACACATCTTATATTTTCTGCCCCTTTTTACAAAAAATATATTTACTTTTCACAATTGATTTCTGGTTTAGCATCTTAATTTAACTAAAATTTGTCATAAATGTTTTCATCTAATGTTTAACTTTGCCACAGACACTATCTCACTTTACAGTTTCATAATTATTTAACACACTTGATTTAACCAGTTTTTTAAATATATTCAGCGATTCTGATTCTTTTATCTCATCATTTAGGTTGTTCCATAAGTTTACACCTGTTACTGCAACACTCCGGTCCTTAACCTTGGTTCTAAATCGAGGTTTTTTAAATACTTCTGTTCCCTTCACACTGTAATTTCTTACTCTTTTTTCAAACATTGTTTGAATATTAATTGGTAAAACATTTCCATTTGCTTTGTACATTATTTGTAAATTCTAAAGTCAACTAGATCATGACATTTCAGTCCCTTATATTTGATAAATAATGGGTTGGAAGGATCTCTAAAGCGACTATTACTAATGATTTTCAAGGCTCTTTTTTGTAAAACAATTAGAGATTGTAAATAAGATTTACACGTTGATCCCCAGATTTCTACACAGTGAGTTAAGAATTTAGAGTTCAGAGCTCTAGTTTTAGCTCATTTTAAACTCCTGTCCCTGGTCGGGCTTTTGCCTACTAATAGTTTAAAAAAAACTTACAAACAATATTCATACAGATGTGTACAACAGTGCAGCATTTCCAACAGTCCCACACACACACACACACACACACACACACACACACACACACACACACACACACACACACACACACACACACACACACACACACACACACACACACACTCACACACACATTTACAGGTGGCTGCAACTTTGGTTCATTTTCAGCCCAGCTCTAAGTTTCGAGGTGAACAATTGAAGCTCTGACACACACTTCAGTTCAGTTTAGTTTTACGACCCGAGCCCCGAGTCTCCAGAGCCTGAACCTGCGGCAGACACGAAGCTCAGAACCCGCAGGATTCCCTCCCTGAGCTGCAGAGGCCGCACTAGCACCGGCTCGGGACGGGGCGGGTTCTGGATTTTTAGGTTTAAAAACGGTAAAGGGTCACGTTTTTTTATACAGCGCTTTTCGACCGTTCGGGGCTCTCAACGCGCTTTACAACGAGGAACCACTCACCCAGTCACACACTCACACACACTCACACACACACACACACACACACACACACACACACACACACACACACACACACACACACACACACACACTCTCACACACACACACACACACACACACACTGGGGCGCGGGGGGGTCAGGAGCGGGATTCGAACCAGCGACCTTCAGCTCAGCGGGAGAAAGAACGACGACTGAGCTAAACTCTGCGCCTTGAATTTAAACTAAAACCCGTAACGTCGAGTAATTTAAAATAATGAAATTCACATTAAGGAGATAAAACTGCAAAATGAATACGGCAACAAAAAAAGAACATTTTAAATAATGACGTTCAAACCGATAAGATTAAATGTGATAAATGATAATAAGAAATAAGGAAAGACGTGAGAATGACGCCCGATTGGTGAAATAAAGGAAAGAAAATGATATGTACGGGTATCTGGCAGTGCCATGGAGACAGATTTTGTAATTATGTTTTACACCTGATCACCTTAAGGAAATAAAAAAAGAAACGGTCTCGTCCCACACCTGCTAAAGCGCGAATCGGGGACGGGCGGTAAAGCGATATTAACCGATCCCGGGGTGGGAAAGGAAAGAGATCCAGTGATGTTTTGTTCCTGTTATTCATCCTTCACATCCCGACTGAAACGGCTCCGTGCGAATAAAAGTACAAATATCACGACGTCCAACAGCCCGTAACCGTCTCATTACATCAGCTGTGATCCAGTCACCCGAGAATCCTCCGCGTCTTCTATTTTTTATTTATTTATCGCTATTCTCCGGTTTTCGCTCTTATTTGAATTTACCGGATTCATCGCCCGAGCGTTTTAGAATGTCGCAATAAATATCGTACCGTTACACCCCTAATAAAAGGGTCGATAATTTAAAGAAAAATAACCAAGGTTCTATGAAGTTTAGATTTTCTGAACACAAACGAGACCCTGACCTCTGCTCCGAACCCCACGACTTCACTGACGGAGGATCAGCCGTAGACCCGGGCGGAAAACGACATCAAACTCAAACCTGCACAAAAACTGTGTCAGTCGTTTGTGCTGCTTTAGTTTTGGAGAAATTAACGATTCTTTTACAGGTCAAACTGGGGTCGGCCCCACAGGAAGCTTCAAAATGCTCGAAAACGCCCAAAATGGAGTCGTTTGTGCTGCAAAAAGTTTCGTTTGTGCTGCAAAAAGTTTCGTTTGTGCTGCAAAAAGTTTCGTTTGTGCTGCAAAAAGTTTCGTTTGTGCTGCAAAAAGTTTCGTTTGTGCGATTCTGGTTCTTCAGATATTTGCAGTTTTATTTTCGGCCGATGACGTCGTCCAGAATAGGGTTGGGCGGTAATACGGTAATAAGGTATCCCGCGGTATCTAAAAATAGCCACGGTATCAGATTCATTACCGTCATTAAAAAAATCTTGCCCTAATATAATATTAACTATAATTGATTTAATGCCTAAATAAAGAGTGTTTTTTCAACACTTATGTATGTGTGGTTGTGTTTGTTAATTTAATACTATTACAGTTTAAAACGAATATTACTATGTTATAGTGTAATGTTGCTCTTAAGTTCCTGGATGTTGCGTAGTCACGTGACATTACCGCTCCGAAAGGAGAAGGACAAGACAACATGACAGACCGCGCTGAGTTGGTCCCAAAGAAAAACACAACGTCTGCAATTTGGCAGCATTTCGGATTTCGGCCAAATGACAAGGGAGAGCCAGGCAGATCCTTTAATGTCGCGGGTTGCCCGAAAATACCTGTGCGTTTGTGCCACAAGCTCTCCATCGGAACGGGTCTTCAGCACCGCGGGCAAAGTTGTCAACCCACAACGTGCCCTACTCAAGCCTTGATAAGCCTGTGAGTGCTGGATTATATAGGGCTGTGTTTTAATTTAATTGATGTAGCCTATATAGATTACTGTACTGGAAGTGGGCTTTAGCCCATAGACAATTTCTTATTTCGTTCTGTCGGTTGACTGCTGTATTTGCACTTTTTAAACATTTGTTAATAAAAGTTACTAATTTTTGACATGTTTTGTTATGTTTTCAGTATCATTAGGCCTATGTAATGCTTGCTTTTCTGTTTCTAAACGGTATAGGTGCGGACTCCACCTTAGTGCTACGAAGTGGGTTTTTTTTTTTTTTTTTTAGCCTTAGCAACGGTAATACCGTATACCCCGTGAAAATGTGGAGACGGTTTAACGGTATCAAAATTTGGATACCGCCCAACTCTAGTCCAGAACCTCAGAAATAGACTCAGAACAGGCAGAAAATGATAGAAAATGTTTGTATTTGGTTTGTGCTGTTTTGTGCTGTGACAGTTTCATTTGTGTGAGTTTATTTCTAAAATTATTAATGATTATTTCTGCTGTAATTACAGGACGTCATTTCCGCTCAGCTGACGGAGACAAACTCCACAAAACTAGTGAAGAGAAACGACCTGAGGCTGAGGAAAAGTCTGTGTTATTATAAAATATAAATCAAAAGCAAAAGACTAAAGACTGAAACAGACTTTTCCACAGCCTCAGGTCGTTTCTCTTCACCAGTTTTGTGGAGTTTGCCGCTGTCAGCTGAATCTCTGCTGAACGAAAGGAGCTCGAAAACTACCGCTTCGTGACATCACAAGGTGGAACGGAGCGTTTAGAGAAGCAAAAAAACAAACACAAATGAAAAGCAACTCCAGGTCTGTTTTTGAGCTCACAAGAGTCAGTTTAGCGTCATCTCGGAGCTTTAACTCTGCCGGGCGGCGGTCGGGGGGCTGAGGCGCTCGGCCATACCCGGGGACAGAGCTCCAGTGTGGGGCAGGTGCTGTTGAGTCACCCCCTTAAACGCTCAATGCTCCAGTGTCCCGGGCCCGGACAATACAGGCCTGTGCGGTGTCCGGGCCGTGTGGAGTCAGTGTCCCGTCAGCCTGCCGCCCCTCGGAGCCTCACAACACACTCCCATTGTGCTGACTGCCGGGAGAGACACTGTCGCCCCCTACAGGCCGGAATCTCTGTGTTATTGTGTCATTCTTTCCTTTTCTTCTTCAGTTTCTGGTCAAACTGGGATGTTGTTCACGAGGGACATTTTAAACACTTCCCGGAACGATAATGTTTGAGACTGAAGAATGAAACGAAGACAAGAATCCCAAAATTTCAAACTAGCGATACCAAAGATACCAGTGTGGTTCAGGAAGGTTTTTATTTATTTGGTTTATTTTACAGGGACAGTGCACTTTAATCAACGTTTCTGTAAAGTCTGTTTCAGTCTTTAGTCATTTACTTTTGATTAATATTTTATAGAATAACACAGACTTTTCCTCAGCCTCAGATCGTTTCTCTTCACTAGTTTTGTGGAGTTTGTCTCCGTCAGCTGAGTGGAAATGACGTCCTATAATTACCACAGAAATAATAATGAATAATTTTAGAAATAAACTCACACAAATGAAACTGTCACAGCACAAACCAAATACAAACGTTTTCTATAATTTTCTGCCTGTTTTGAGACGTCATCGACCAAAATAAAACTGCAAATATCTGAAGAACCAGAATCACACAAACAAAATGTTTTGCAGCACAAACGATTGACACAGTTCTTGTAGGTTTAAGTTTGATGGGGCGACTTCACGGAGCTGCTCCTAAACCCTTCAGAAACAGAGTCTCAGCTTTATATTTGAAGATGAGGCACAAGTTCTGATCAAACCAAACTTTGCAGCATCAGCGCACGAGCTGTTTTTATCAGCGCTTATACTGTATGCAAATGAGCTGTATGCAAATGAGCCATGAGGTTTGAAGTTTGGTTTGTGTAAACAAATGTGCCAAAGCTGCATTAAACACATTATTACTCAAAGTCTAGAATGAGCGGAGCAGCGGAAATGGATCTGGTTCTGGTGGATTTTAGGCTTCGGTCGCTTTTTTGGGGGAAGTTTTGACTTGTTTTGTTTTCGAAATAATAAAAATGTAATAATTCTGTGTTAGTTTTTCCAGTTTCAGCTGTGGACGATTCATGTACATAATGTAAAAAGAGTTTTAAAAGTTTCTGTACAGACGAGAATAAACTTTGGCTGAAAATCCCGAGGGCCCGAGTAAGACTGGAGTTAGAGACCTGGTTTAGACCTAGTTTAGACCTGGTTTAGACCTGGTTTAGACCTAGTTTAGACCTGGTTTAGACCTGGTTTAGACCTGGTTTAGACCTGGGTTAGACCTGGTTTAGACCTGGTTTAGACCTGGTTTAGACCTGGTTTAGACCTGGTTTAGACCTAGTTTAGACCTGGGTTAGACCTGGTTTAGTCCTGGTTTAGTCCTGGGTTTGTACCTATTTCAGACCTGATTTTTGTCCTGGTTTAGACCGGAGTTAGTCCCAGTAAAGTCCTGGTTTAGTATCATGTTTTAGACTTGGGTTAGCACACTGCAAAAAACAAAATCTCATCAAGCTAAAATGACTTGGATTAAGAAAGTTTTGCCATAATTTGAGTAAATTTCAATTCACAAGTAAAATTATCTGCCAGTGCAGTAAGATTTTTGTACTTAAAATATGATAATATGAAAATACATCTTGCTACACTTAAAATAAGAAAAACAACTTTTTGCACTTAACATACAAAATGAAATCAAATGTTGCTTGAATTAAGAGAAAAACACTTAAAATAAAGTCAAATGTTCTTAACCCCTGAAGACCTGAGGGCAATTTGAGTACATTTCTCTTCGCCTGGATTTTTTTCTTCATGTTGCTTTTAAAACTGCCCCTTTTACCCCTAATGAAGTGTTCTACCTCCTTTTGTTCAGTCCAACCTGTTATTTCACAATCTGCTGCTGTAGTTGTGTCATGAGGCTGTGATAAAAGCTACAGGACCAGAAATAGAGATGAAAAAAAAACTGAAAATAAAATTATTTTATACAAACCACACAGCAAACATGTAGAAACAACTTTTTGGACATAAAAAATGCTTAATTTAGGGCCTTAGCTACAAAAATGAAAAGTCTGTAAGTAAAAACAAAAATAAAAATGCAATCGCCCCATAATTTTCCTGGTCCAGTCCTGGAAACAGCTCCTGTCAGGTCCAGGGCCAGAGCCACAGCACTTCTGCAAAAACTTCTGAATTAACTCCACTTAGAGCGACTTTTTCCCTCGTTATAAACACACACAGTCAGAGGAGTCGACCATCTTGACTCACTTCACTCTTTGGCAAAGTTTGGCTCGATCAAAATGGACGGAGCGCATGAGTTTGGGGAAAACAAAGTTCCTATTGGACACTCGTTTTGCTCACATCATCACACAGCGTGAGTGTGACGTAGGATAAAGCCGCAGAAATGTACGGAAACCTCTATGTCTGCACTTTCAGAGGGGAAAAGGACGTTTCTGTCTTTTACACTTAGAAAGTTCTGCGTGGTTATAGAAACATATTCCTCTGTATCATATACGATGTCGTAGGTCTTCGAGGGTTAAATATGGGACGTGCACATTAATCCACATGTGTTAGTGCAGCTGTAAATGTGCCGGAGTCGCTGTACAGGATCATTTTCATCTTTAGTCTTATTGGCAGCTCGATGGCGAAACAAAAAACAGGACAAACGCACAAAAACATTCAGTCCATCACACATGACACAGACATTAAAGATCAGTGAATATTAATATTAACCGTATTAGTAAAATAAGAACAAACTAAAAGCGCACACAGCACATGGATTAAAGACAATAAACACAAATCACAGTCACACAACAGGACAGAGACATTTGCTGTGAGGTTAAACACAGGTTAGTTATGTTCACGTCCGATTGTCCAGAAGCCGCTGTTCTAGATCTACTACAGCTCTGGGTAGAGCTCATGTTCCTTATTTCTGCAGGGACCAGGAGTGAAAAGGAAAACTGAAAAGGCCGAGTGTCCAAATGAAGTGTTTCTGCTCGAGTATTTGTGTTTAAATGTAACTGTCAGAACTGTTTTAATGGAGCTGGAGCCGGACCGTGGAGGGTTTCATACACCAGAATAATCTGAATAAATAATTATGTTTTCCCAATTTAGACAATTATATTTGCTCAGTATTTTACAATGACGACAGGAGTTTGATTTTATGTTCTGATCGAGATCGTGATCCGTCGTTTCGATTCTTGGCCCAATGAAACCAACCTGGACCTGAGGAATCACAGATTTAAGACGATATCGGAACAGAAACAAAAGTATTTTATGCTGAAAATCACATTCTGCACTGCAAAAAAGGATTTTCTATCAGAGTTAAACTGACTTGAATTAAGCAGATTCATCTTAAAAGATCAATTTTAAGATTTTTTTACTTAATAAGATGAGTTTTTTTTTACTTGTTTCAAGATATTCCATCCTGATTTATCTTATCTACATATTACAACTTATTCTAAGCACTTTTTATATTAACTCAGTCCAGGTTAAGCCTCTTTAACTTCCTTCTCAAACCAATAAGGGGAAAATCTTGCCATAAATACTTGAAACTCGTGTTTTCTGCTTAGAACAAGATTCGTATTTCATCTTGTTTTAAGCAAACTTGGTAAGTGAACATTTCTTACAGGTAATTTCCCTTACAATGGGGCATCTTACCTCAAAATTGGTATTTTTTTCTTATTTTTTGATTGCAGTGTATTAGCTAAAGAAAGAGGGTTTTTTCCGAATGTCTTAGTATCGAAATCGAGTTTGAAACAATATCGTGACAGCACCTGGAAACCGTCTCAAGTCTTAACCCGTCAAATCCACGCAGCGGCTCATCCGAACTAAAGAAGAAAATCCAGAATCTAAATAAATAACCCGAATAAACCTGGAGGGGAGAATGAGAATGCGTCACTCACGGAGCGGATCCAGCTTCCTCGTGCGCTGCTCTCGCGCCCGGAACGCCGCTCACTCCCGACGAGGAAATGTGACAGCGCGGAGCCCGTTTAGCATCCTTTGTTTCTCTGCGCCATGGCAACAGGAGTCAGACTGAGCCCCGGCATCTCCCCGGTCCAATCACAGGCTCCCGAAGACGCCCCGTGCTCCCCTCCCTCCGCCGGTGCTCCCCTCCCTCTGCCCGTCCTCCCCGTCTCCTCCACTCGCGTCCAGAATGCAGGATTAAGCCCCCCGGCCCCTCCTCGCCCTCCAAATATGAAAAACTGGAGCACAGGACGCGGCGTGAGGCGAGTGTTTCTGCACAGACTCAGAGGCAGGAGGAGTTCGGACGGTTTGCCTGAAGTGTCCAAAATCGCAGATTAATCGATACTGAAACTTAAGGCTGAAGAATCTGACCGAAAATCGTGATCTCAAACACGGTTTTGGGATCGTCAAAGCCGCGGTTTATTTTGCAGAGCTACAAACTGAACCAGGTTTTGTTTTGATGTTTTGTCGACTATTTCACACATGCAGAGTTTAGTCCTGGTTTAATACTGGTTTAGACCTGGTTTAATCCTAATTTAATCCTGGTTTAGACCTGGTTCAGTCCTGGCCGTGTTTCAGTGAACTCCCCGCCGTGATGGAGAAACGGACGCTCCTGGACTTTTGAACGGTTTATTTGACCTTAAAAAAACTTCCAGACGCTACAATTTGCAAGTGAAGAGTTAAACGCCGCCCGTGTCCGGCAGAGTTTCAGCACCAGCGAAGTTCGTCTCGTCTAAGTTTGCAGCTCCGAGCTAAACCCCCGGGTGCAGCGACCGGACAAACCTGTGGATCATCACACGGCAAAGAAAAATGGGGACAAATTGCTTTAAATTATGGCTTTAAAAACTGTCTTGAAATGCAAAATAACAGAATTTTAAACATGCGATTCAATAAGCGATTAATCACGATTAACTATGAAATTTCTGATCTTAATCGAGATTTTAGAAATGAATCGTAGTTTGAAGCATTTCTGTCCGAGTTGTTCTTCCCGACAGAAGCTCGGCGGCGGCGGACTGATACGTGAGAAAATAGTCCCTCTACATTCATACAGATCCTCAAAGTTCTTCAGGGTTCATTCTTCAAAATATTAAACGCCGGTCGTGCCACAGCCGCCCTGGGACAGACGGACGTGAGGTCGATCTGCTCGACCCTCGTGCGACTGAATCTGACGAGTTTAATCCAGAGAAAAACCTCGACCGAAGCTCCAGACGGGGAAGAAAAAAAATAAACTACACACACCGTATCCAGGCAACACAAAAGAGTTATGAATCATGTGTTTACAGCGAGAACGCGACGAAAACAGAGAGAGAAGAGAGAAGAGAGAGAGAAGAGAGAGAGAAGAGAGAAGAGAGAGGGAGAGAGGGAGAGAGAAGAGAGAGGGAGAGAGAAGGAAGAAGAAAGAGAGGGAGAGAAGAGGGAGGGAGAGAGGGAGGGAGAGAAGAGAGAGGGAGAGAGAGGGAGAGAGAAGAGAGAAGAGAGAAGAGAGAGAAGAGAGAAGACAGAGGGAGAGAATAGAGAGAGGGAGAGAAGAGAGAGGGAGAGAAGAGAGAGAGAAGAGAGAGGGAGAGAGAAGAGAGAGAGGGAGAGAAGAGAGAGGGAGAGAAGAGAGAGAGAAGAGAGAGAAAACAGAGAGAGAGAGAAAAGAGAGAAGAGACAGGGAGAGAGATGGTACGAAAACAGAGAGAGAGAGAGAGTGTTGAAGAAACAGAGAGACAGAGGGAGAGAGAGGAGAGAAAACAGAAAGAGAGAAGAGAGACAGAGAGGGAAGAGAGAGATAGAAAAAAGAGACAGAGTGAAAAGAGAGAAAAAGAGAGAGAGTGATGAGAGAGAGAAAACAGAGAGACAGACAGAAGTGCGAGAGAATAAAGAGAGAGAAAAATAAAGAGAGAGACAGAGACGGAGTGAAAGAGACAGAGATTAGAGAGACAGAACAAAAAGAGAGAGAGAGAAAGAATGACAAAGAGAAAACAGAGAGAGAGAGATTAGAGAGAGAAAAAGAGAGGGAGAAAACAGAGACAGAGAGAGATGCAGCGAGAAAAGACAGAGAAGAAAGAGAAAAAGAAAGAGAGCCAAAAGAGAGAGAAAAACAGAGATAGAGTGAAGAGAGAGAGAAAACAGAGAGACAGACAGAAGCGAGAGAGAGAATAAAGAGAGAGAAAAAGAGAGAGAAAGAGCAAAAAGGGAGAGAAAGAGAGAAACACAGAGTGAGGATGAGAGAGAAAGACAGAGAGGGTGAGAGATAGAAAGAGAAAAAGAGAGAGACAGACACAGACAGATAAATAGAGAAAAAGCGACAGAGAGATGTTTTCATGAGTCTCTCTTAACACAACACAAACTCGCTCGAATGCACTTTTCCACTTCAAACATTTTTCTTTTCTTTTCTTTCTTTCCTTCTGTTTCCAGAGGCTCATCCCTCCATCGCTGCAGTCAGCCCAGTGCGTCCAGCTAGAACAAACCTCTAACCTCCGCTCTATTTTCAGATCTGTACTCGTCCGTCCGCCGTGATCGCGGTTTTCCTCACGGATGGAGGGATGAGTGGGGAGGAGGAGGGCGGCGGACGTTTGTGGTTTCGCCGGAGAGTCGGAGTTTCCCGGAAAAACGCTACGAATAGAAACGGAGAAAAGAGAAAATGTACAAGAGCCGGACTGAGATTACAGCTCAGAGCGAAACGGAGAGAAACGACGGAGACGAGGGGAAGAGAGGGAAAGGAATAATGGAAAAATGGAGATATCGGGATAGAGAGAAAGGGAAGAGAGAGACGAGAAAAGAGGAAGAGAGAGACAAGAGAGAAGAGAGAGAAGAGAGAGAAAGAAGAGAGGGAGAGAGACAGAAGAGAGAGAAGAGAGAGAGACAGAGAGAGAAGAGAGAGGCAGAAGAGAGAGGGAAAGAAAGAGACAGAGAGAGAGACAAAGAGAGAAACAGATAGACAGACAGAGCAAGAGGGACAGAGAGCGAAGAGAGAAGAGATAGAGAGAGGCAGAGAAAGAAAGAAAGAGGAGAGAGAGAAAGACAGAGAGAGAAACAGATAGAGAAACAGCAAGAGGGACAGAGAGCGAAGAGAGAAGAGATAGAGAGAGACAAAGAAAGAAAGAAAGAGGAGAGAGAGAAAGAGAGAGACGAGAACGCGAGAAGACAGAGAGAGAGAGGAGATACAGAGAGAGAAAAGAGAGAGACAGAGAAAGAGAAGAGAGAGAAGAGAGAGATAAACAGAGAGAGAGAGGAGAGAGAGAGAAGAGAGAGAGAGAAGAGGGAGAGAGAAGAGAGAGATTAACAGAGAGAGAGAGAGGAGAGAGAGATAAACAGAGAAAGAGATAAAGAGAGAGATAAACAGAGACAGAGAGAGAGAGAGAAGAGAGAGAGAGAAAAACAGAGAGAAGAGAGAGAGAGAGAAGAGAAAGATAAACAGAGAGAGAGAGAGAAGAGAGAGATAAACGGAGAGAGAGAGAAAGAGCCAGTGAAAGACTCAGATCCTGTTTCCAGTCCCTCGTCCTCTGAAGCGCCGCAGTAAAACTCCAGAATGTTCCAGCTTCCTGCTCTGCTCCATTCATCCCGGCCTGAGCGACCGTCGCCACGGTGACCGAGCACAAGCCCCACACAAACCAGGAAGTGCCTTTAACCAACAACAACAACAACAACAACAACAACAACAACAACTCATTCACAACAAACGGACAAACAGAGCAGAGAGACCACAGACCTGAGCAAACACGCACTTTAAAGACGCACTACGGAACTTTTCTTCTGCCAAAATACATTGAAAAACTGTCATTGGACTTTGCTGCTTATTTTGAATGTGTTTCTCCATTTATATTTTTGCCGTTTCCCTGGAATATTCCGCAGTAGGGCATTAAACACACAGTATCGCGCTCGTATTCGTTCATTTACACGTGTGCGGGCTCGCTTCTCCGTAGATCTGACCATTAACCCGGCTCCACTGTGGTTACCAAGTTTATTTCCATTAACACTCAACACTAGACAGTTATGTCTCCATGGAAACGGGCAGAGAAGTTACACAGTGCAGCTTTAAGACTCGACGACGATCTCGATTTTACCTCCTTTTCTTTTTCTCCTTTTTCTCCTTCTTATCCCTCCTTTTCCTTCTTCCTTCTCCTCTCCCTTTCCTTCCTCCCTCCTCCCCCTTTTCTTCTGCCTTCCTTCCTTCCTTCCTTCCTTCTCCTCTCCCTTTCCTTCCTCTTTCCTCTCCCTTTCCTTCTTCCTTCCCCTTCCTCCTCTTCTCTCTTCTCCATTCCCTTCCTCCTTCCTTCCTCCTCCCCTTACTCTCTTCGTCCGCGCCTCCTCTCCCTTTCCTTCTTGTTTCCTCCTCCTCTCTCATCTCCCTTTCCTTCTTCCTTTCTTCCTCCTCCTCCTCTGTCCCGCCCCTTTCTTTCCTCCTCCTGTTCTCTCCTCTCTCCTGCCCCCTTTCCTTCCTCCTCCTTTCTTTCCTTCTTCCTCCTTCCCCCTCCTCTCTCCTACCCCTTTCTTTCCTCCTCCTTCTCTCTCCTCCTCCTGTTCATCCCCCTCCTCTCGGTTTCCTTTTTCCTTCCTTCTCCCTCCTCCTATTTCCTTCCCCACCTTCTCTCCCTTTTCTGCTTCCTTCCTTCCTTCCTCCTCCTCCTCTCTCCGCTCCTTTATTTTTGCTATTTATTTTTTTTAGTATTTATTATTATAACACATTTTTTTCTCTTTATCTTTATAATATTGTGTCCAAATATTTCAATCTATTTTTCTATTTTCGATTTTTCGATTTATTTTCGTCGATCAAAAAACTTTATCTAAGCCTAAGATACAGATCCAGGTTCTGTTGTGTTTACTCCTGTAACCCTGGCAGCCCCGTGCCCCTCCCCAGACGCTTCCTCCTCCATTGTGAAACTGCTGCCCGGACAGGAAGTGGGCCCCTCCATTTCCTCTGCACTTCCTGGTGTAGTTCTCAGATGTTCCACCGTCCCCCGAGAACTACAATTTCTGCGAATTCTGCCAGACGTGAACAGCAGCCAAAACAAAACGGATAATACTCCCTACAACTGTACAACTCACCTTTATATAACGGATAATACTCCCTACGACTGCACAAAAACTCACCTTTATATAACAGATAATACTCCCTACGACTGCACAAAAACTCACCTTTATATAACAGATAATACTCCCTACGACTGCACAAAAACTCACCTTTATATAACAGATAATACTCCCTACAACTGTACAACTCAGCTTTATATAACAGATAATACTCCCTACAACTGTACAACTCAGCTTTATATAACAGATAATACTCCCTACAACTGTACAACTCAGCTTTATATAACAGATAATACTCCCTACAACTGTACAACTCAGCTTTATATAACAGATAATACTCCCTACGACTGCACAAAAACTCACCTTTATATAACAGATAATACTCCCTACGACTGCACAAAAACTCACCTTTATATAACAGATAATACTCCCTACGACTGCACAAAAACTCACCTTTATATAACAGATAATACTCCCTACGACTGCACAAAAACTCACCTTTATATAACAGATAATACTCCCTACGACTGCACAAAAACTCACCTTTATATAACAGATAATACTCCCTACGACTGCACAAAAACTCACCTTTATATAACAGATAATACTCCCTACGACTGCACAAAAACTCACCTTTATATAACAGATAATACTCCCTACGACTGCACAAAAACTCACCTTTATATAACAGATAATACTCCCTACGACTGCACAAAAACTCACCTTTATATAACAGATAATAAAAACTAAGACTGCACAAAAACTCACCTTTATATAACAGATAATACTCCCTACGACTGCACAAAAACTCACCTTTATATAACAGATAATACTCCCTACGACTGCACAAAAACTCAGCCTTTATCAAAACACATAGTAATTATTATTTTGGGTTGAAAATTACATTCTATTGTCTTTTTATTATTTTATTTATTTACTGAGCATCAAGTTTATTCCTTAGAATCAAAATTTTAGTATCGTGACTACGTTATGTTCAAGCATTATACAATTTTTATATATTTTTTAATATATAGAGAGAGATTTTTCCCCCTCATATTACATAAAATTCACTGTTGTGCGTTTTAAATCACGTTCTCATGTCGTTTCCTCCTCAGACGCAGAGCTGGAGTTGTGTTTTGTTTCACATGTTTGAGTCACTCTTTTATTATTCGTTTTTCTACATCTCCAAAGCTCCAAACGCCCTGTTCCACCTTGTGATGTCATGAAGTGGAAGTTTTCAAGTTAAAAGCAACATTATTTTTTACCTTTCGTTCACTCGAAATGGGCGGTTCCAGAGCTGAAATGATCCAGTTCTAGCGAAGGCGTGTGTTTAGTTTCAGTTTAAAAGCCTGTTTGGAGCACTTCCCGTATCACCGCATGACATCACAAGGTGGAACAGAGTGTTTTCTCGGCCTAAACGTGCAGTGTTTGCGCGTTAAACATGTGTAAACGAAACAACACACAGCTCCGGGTGTGTCTACGATGAGGAAATGACATTAGAATCTGTAATTTCTCTATCAGTCTTCATCTATTCCTCCTTTTTCTCTGCCCCTTTCCTCTCATCTCTCCATCCCCTCACTCTTCCTCCCTCCTCCTCCTCTCTCCTCGGACCAGTCTGTCCTGCGGGACTCGTTTCTCCGGAGGAAGTGTTTCACGCACATGCATTTGTAAACTCTTTTTCTGCTTTCAGTCAAGCACAAAGGCCATAAAGCCTGAGGTCATAAAGTGTGAATCCTCGAGTGTACAAACGCCAGAGAGTCTGCGGCGAGGAGGGGAAGACACAAAACTGCCCCGGCTCATCACGAAAAGAACTGAAAAAACCGCTGCACGTGTACGACCTAAACTGATGAGATCGTGCACACATGAGTTTTGGACATAGGGCCTCATTTCTTGGTGAGCCAGAGAGTTGGAGACACTTTTTTTTAACCCCTGAAGACCTGAGGGCAATTTTAGTACATTTCTCCTCGCCTGGATTTTTTTCTTAATTTTGCTTTTAAAACTGCCCCTTTTACCCCCTAATGAAGTGTTCTACCTCCTTTTGTTCGGTCCAACCTGTTATTTCACAATCTGCTGCTGTAGTTGTGTCATGAGGCTGTGAGAAAAGCTACAGGACCAGAAATAGAGATGATAAAAAAACAGAAAATAAAATTCACACTCTTTTGTATAAAAGAGTGTGAATTTTATTGCGAGAGAGAGACAGAAGAGAGAGAGAAGAGAGAGACAAGAGAGAAGAGAGAGAAAATAGAGGGACAAAAGAGAGAGAGACAGAAGAGAAGAGAGAGGGACAGACAGAGAGAGAGAAACGAGAGAGAAAGAGAAAGAAAGACAGAGAGAGGGAGAGAGAAGAGACAAGAGAGAAAAGGAGAAGACAACAAACATGTAGAAACAACTTTTTGGACATAAAAATGCTTAATTTAGGGTCTTAGCTACAAAAATGCAAAATCTCAAGTCTGTAAGTAAATTAAAAATCTCCTTATTGCCCTAAAAACAAAAAAGTGCAGTGGCTCCATGACTTTCCTGGTCCAGTCCTGGAAACAGCTCCTGTCAGGTCCAGGGCCAGAGCCACAGCACTTCTGCATTTCCAGGGTGGAAATTACATTTGGATTTGTTCATTTTGACTGAAATAAACCTTTAAATAAAAATAGAAAGAGATGCACAATTACACACACCAAGATGTGTCATTTTCCATGTGTGTGAGAATTAACTCCACTTAGAGCGACTTTTTCTCTCGTTATAAACACACACAGTCAGAGGAGTCGACCATCTTGACTCACTTCACTCTTTGGCAAAGTTTGGCTCGATCAAAATGGACGGAGCGCATGAGTTTGGGGAAAACAAAGTTCCTGTTGGACACTCGTTTTGCTCACGTCATCACACAGCGTGAGTGTGACGTAGGATAAAGCCGCAGAAATGTACGGAAACCTCTATGTCTGCACTTTCAGAGGGGAAAAGGACGTTTCTGTCTTTTACACTTAGAAAGTTCTGCGCGGTTATAGAAACATATTCCTCTGTATCGTATACGATGTCGTAGGTCTTCAAGGGTTAAATCTTCCTCCAGTCCTTGTATTTGCAGAGGTGCTGGTGCTGGGCTAGTGCAGGTCAATGGCCATAGTCGTCCTGCCACTAAAAACAGTCTGACCCACTCCACAGACCCGAGGAAAAACTATTAGAACTCCAGACTGTCCCTGTGAACGTCTGTGTCCAGAGAATCATTTTAGAGTCAAACCAACCGTTGCATTTGAAGGATTTGTGTCTGAGCAGCAGTGAGTTGTACTTCCTGATAAAAGCTCGGCATTGGTGGAGTGATATATGAGAAAATAGTCCCTCAACCTGTGACGATTCAGGCGACACAAGGTTAGTTTTATTTCAGACCTGATTCTGTCGACACAGACACTCACATGGACGGTCTGTTGCGGCACAACAGTAAATCCCGTAGGAAGAAGGGCAAAAACGTCTTTCCCCTTGATAAAATTCACCAAACATTCTCTTTGCTCAGGCTTTAAATCCTCGATGTCGGGAATCGTTGCCGACACAACTCTGGATGGTTTGTTTCCTGTTGTGCTGGACACAGAAGGACCCAGAGGTGCTGGAGTTTGACCTCAGGGCTTCACTGCTCACAGCTGATTGACCGGAGCGCCGACGGCAACTTCTGTGGTTCTTGCAAAGAGCCGAGTGTTTTCTGATTCCTCACCGAGACACTGGAGAGAAATGAAACTGGGCAGAGGCACTAGGTGGCACCAGTCTGGCTAAAATCGCTCAGCCCTGCCTGAAATTCTGTCTGAAATCACTTCACGAAGTTCATGACCCACACTTTGGAAACCACAAAATCAATACTTGAGGTTAGCCATTTAGCTTTCCACTTCAAAACAACAACACCCAGCTTCAGCTTTGTTCACTATTCATAATTATTTATCATTATAATTAGGGATGTAACAATAACGTAAATCTGGTGATATCGTATCGTCAAAGGTCTCACAATAATATCGTGGAGCATCACAATATATCGAATCCCAAGTCTCTTTGCTTAAATGAATAATTCTGATGCAGAAATAGCTAAAAAAAAAAAACAGAGGGAACTACATAGACCATGATCCTTTGCTCCGTTTCAGTGCAGACGACATGAAGAAATAACTGTTCTAAGCACTTTTACATCTTCATTCTTTGGATTAAGTCTGTGAAGCATTTTTAGAGGAAAAAGTCGCAGATTCACACAAAATATTGCAATAAATCTGGTACAGTGAGATGAAGATGTTGAAAATATCGTACAGAGAGATTTGGATTTCGCTCCATCTCTAATGACAATAAATGTTGCACCCAATGACTGGCCAAAGCGTTTTAGAGTCAGTCTTGTTATTCTGTAGAATATCGTAACATCGTGAGCTTTCCCACGATATCGCAATAAATATCATCGTGTCAGGTTCATACAGTGACCGTATCGTATCGTGAGACTTGAATATCGTTACACCCTAATTATAATATAGTATTTAATAGAGACGGGACAAGATATTGTACGACAAAATTGCCACAAGATCGTGCACACATGAGAAAAATGATCTCGAGAGGTTTTGAATTGGAGAAAAAAAAGGGTAAAATGCCGCCGTAGTTCCAAAAAGCAATGCTAGAACAACACAAATATGAAATGAGATAAGTACGAATTCTGAGGCCGACTTTAGACTATTTACATATCAGAAATTATATCAAAATCTCGTCTTGTCTCATTTTCATGGACCCAATCTCCTCTTGTCTTGTAGAAATTGTGTCTCGTCCCGTCCCTCGTATTTCATCCTCTTCCCACTCCTGCCCCTCCCCATGTCCAGACCCGCTGACCTCTTGACATGTTTGTGTGTTTTAATCCCGCGATGGCTCTTCTCCTTCTTCTTCTTCTGCTCCTCACTCGTCTGCAGTGACCCCGGGGCCCTCCGCTCTGCCATTGTGTTAACGCTGAATCGATACGGCGGTAAACGTACGGCTCGTGAGTTATGTTGTCACGTCCCGCTCCCCCGAGGGTCATTGAGGTAACCGCACTCGGGCTCCGGCTCTCGGGCTCAGGTGTCTAATCAGAGCGGCTCTCAGATGTGGAGCGAGGGGCGTGGGGGCTTTAACGGCCCGGGTTATGTCCCTCCATATGGGGCCGTGGGGCAGAGAGTGGAGCTTCCCCCCTGTGATTGGAGCTGTCAGGGTCCCGCAAGGGGCTGAAGACGTCCAAGTTCCAGACAAAATGTGCAATGTGTTATGAATTAAGGATCTGCGGAAGCCGGAGGGGCTCACAACAAACGCAAACGCCATAACACAACAAAAAAGCAGCAACGGAAGTGGGTGCGGGACTCTATTTTCCGATCCGGAAGGATTCGCAACAAATGTAAACGCCATAACCCAAATACAAAAGCTGCAACACAAATGCAAACGCCGCGACACAAATACAAACACTACAACACAACAAAAAGCCACAACACACCAACAAAAGGCACACCGGAAGTGGCCGCAGAACTCTATTTTCCGATCCGGGGAGGACTTGCAACAATCACAAATGCCACAACACAAATACAAATGTATTTGTCCTCCTGGCTTCTGTAAGCATCAGACAACCACAAAAAAGTGAAATTATGAACTGCTCTAGATGGTCTTACATAAAGATCGACTGATATGGGATTTTTCATGGCCGATACTGAGACAAACTGTTTAGAATCAAAAGCCTGTGTGTTACCAGACGTGTACCATATCAACACTTGCACTAATTTGGTCCCCTTCAAAAAACAATAAAAAATCTACTCGATCGCCAATGTCGTTTCTAATCTAATTTATTTACCAGTGAATTATATTTTTTGAAAAATGCTAAAAAATACATTCCCAAACCATTTTCTTTCAACAACTTTCAGTTTCTCTTCTTCTTCACGGTCAGTAGTCGATCTTCACTTGTTTCTTCTGGAGTCGACGATCGAGTCTTTTGGACTTTAGCCAAAAGACTCGATTGTCTTTTGGCCAAAGCCAACATGTGCAGTGGGAAATCAACAGAGGGAAGTGTGAGGTGCTTATAAAGTTGTTTTCTAACGTTTCCAGACACTAATGAGTGAACCAGGCAGAGTGTTTTGTTTGTTAGACTCGTGGCTGTTGTCAGATGGGTTAAAGTGGAGTTAAGCTTCTTCAGTCTGAAGCAAATTGGTGTTTTACCTGGAAGTACAGAACTTGCCCCCATCACTACACTAGTTTGTTGCCTTAACAGACTCACTGCCACAGTGAGATCTCCACCGAGGAAACACTGATCTGTGCCGTTTTTTGGCTTCTGACAGAATTCCACCACCTCTAGCGACGGACTTTAGCTTCAAATGTGCCCGAGTTCAACTTTAACTTGGCTAGATTTTGTTTTTTTAGGTGTAGTTTCGATACTAGTTTTAGTATTTTTAGTTTTTTGATACTTCTGACAATCAAACTATATTTTTAGCCTGTTGGCCAATAAAATCGGACAGCAGGTCAGCAAACAAAAATAATACTCCAGAGCTTTGTGGAAGTTCATTTTTTGGCTGACATCTCCGTGACCGTTTTCAGACCTCATCGTCTCATGTCGTCGCTTTATTTTCCGCACAAAGGTCCCATTATTCCCTCATTCTGCCGCCCGCCCGACCCCAAAGAATCAGGGTCACCCCTCTTCTATTCTACCCCCTCTACCCCCCCCCTGGACCCCTCCTACCCCCGCTCTCTCCATTGTGGTTCTCCTCCATTAAACTCCCGAGTGTCAGACGAAGCCGGAGCTCAGACAGGTTTAATCTGGGCCGGGGTCAAGAGGAAAAGGATGCGCTAAAAGTGGGTCTGGAGGTCAGAAGATCGGGGTAATACCACAGACGGTTTATGTAAATGGACACGGCTCATGCTTTAGTCGACACGTTCCAAACAGGAAGTGAACGTGCGGCTCTTCCGGCTCCTCCTGACTCCGATTCCCATTGATTTACACTGGAATATAGTGGCTCCTCTCTCTGTAACTGCTGCTGTGAATCTCGACATTTTGGTTTTAAATGATCGTATTAACCCGCTCTACTGTCCGTTAAAAAATCCTTTAAAAAATCCGTTAAAAAAGTGTTACACGATGCACCTTTACGGGAAAGAAGAGAGAGGAGGAGGAGGAGGAAAAGGACGGAGAGGGTGTGATTTTTTTTATTTTTCCGAACATACACAGCAAAAACTGGAGGGTTAAAATTTCAAGGTAAAATATTGTTGTAATAGAGTTGTTTTGAACATAAAAAGTGTTATTTTAAGTATTTGAAAAGTTAAATGGGGGTTCGAGTTGGGGTTATTTGCCAGAGTTGATAAGGTTAAAGTTAATTCAACGTCCCCGAGTGTTAGCCCATCTTTCCCTTAGGCCCCGTCCACACTAGAGCGTGTTCATGTTGTTTTCGTTGCAGATGCAGCGTTCGTTCACACTAATCCGATGGAAAACGGCTCCAGAGACGGAACGATCTGGTGCCGCCAACTCCCACGGATTCACCTGAGCACAGATCCGATCCGGCACCGTGTGGACGCCTGAAAACGCTGAGACGCTGACGTAGGAGCTCCAGTTGACGTCCTTATTGGACCACGTCACTGCGACTTGAGTCTTCCTGATTCGCTCGTCCGATCGTGTGACGCTATTGTGGAAAACAGTTTAAACAAACCACAGACTAACGGGAAACAGCGTAGCTAGAACTATTTGCTAATAGGCCGCGGAAAACGAGAAGACTGTTTTCACACTTGTCATCTTTCTCGGCTCGAACTCGGCTGCTGCAACTTCAGACACGGGGCTCCACTTCCTCGTTTTTACTGCCAACGTGACGCCAGCCCAGTCATGTGACTAGTGTTTCAGGCATAGAGACAACGTATCTGGATGCAAATTGTTTCCGATACAGTGATACGGTGATTCATTTCAGTGTAAATGTAACTCTAGTGTTAATTTGGCCCCTCCCTCCCACCACTTCAAACTCTCGTGAGACAAGACCAGTTTGAACCGGTTTTGTACGTAATTTCACCTTAAATTAAGTCAAATAAAGTGTAAAAATAAAACACCTCTTTGTGTCGTTTCGCTAAACCAGGATAACCCTACAAAGTGTTCTCCGTTTACTCTCAAAACCTGAATATAACTCTTGATTTCAGGGTTAGACATGAACTTTGGTCCAGTGTTAGTTCATGAACATTTCCAAAAAAAATTTTTAATTCACTCTAGAACAGACTGGAGACTCGTATAAACCCTGAGACAAGGTGAAAACTGATTCTGTGAGAGTCGATTTTAGCACTCACACTTTTTTGCTGTGTAGAAGTTCCACAGTGCAGCGGTAATTCCTCAAAATCTGTATGACTCACTGGACTCGTGTGTGTGTGTGTGTGTGTGTGTGTGTGTGTGTGTGTGTGTGTCTGTGTGTGTGTATGTGTGTGTGTGTCTGTGTGTGTGTGTGTCTGTGTGTGTCTGTGTGTGTGTGTGTCTGTGTGTGTGTGTGTCTGTGTGTGTGTGTGTGTGTGTGTCTGTGTGTGTGTGTTTAGTGTGTGTGTGTGTGTGTCTGTGTGTGTGTCTGTGTGTGTGTGTGTGTGTGTCTGTGTGTGTGTGTGTGTGTGTGTGTGTGTGTGTGTGTGTTTAGTGCCCTCCCCGTTGCTGTTCCTCGGCTGTGGTTCTTTCGAGTTTCTCCTCTGACTCATCACACACCTGTGGGGGACGTTTGCTCGCTGACAGGAGGCACCTCGGGCGGGTGGAGACGGACAGGTGCTGCAGACAGGTGCCTCGTGGGTAATGTAGGAAATCCTCCATTAGTAACGGCTCATTAACTCTGACGCTCCTCTCAGTTCACACGAGGCGAAGCAGGAACGTGCAAATATCACACTATTATTAATCTGCTCTGATGCAGTTTCCTCAGCACAAACAGAATATCGTCCTTACTGAAACAATGTAAAAATGGGCAAGGTACAAACCCGAGGCTATAAATCGCTCTGGAGTATAAGTCGCACCAGCACAATGAAGAAGAAAAAAAACACATATAAGTCACACCGGACTATAAAGGGGAGATTTATTTTATAAAATCAGAGACTAAGAACCGTCATTTCATCTTGAAAGGAAAGTTACAGAAGTTATCGTAATAAAAACAACCGAATAGAGAAGAATCCGTGTATCGTTCGTTTGTTCGTTTTTCAGGATAGAACCCAAGATAAGAAAACGAAAAAAAAAAAACTCTTTTCTTTATTATTTGTCTCTAAAACCAAAATGAAAAAACGGACAATGATTTGTTTTTTCATTTTTGATTCATATAAACGATTCATATATTTGGTCTATGGGCTCAGTGTGAAAAATTGAATATAAAAGTCACACCTAAGTCACAGGAACCACCCAAACCCTGAATAAAACGTACTTACTTATCGTTCGAAAAATTCTGTAAAAATAATAAAAATACATTTTATTTATTAGGCGTCTTTCTGGACACTCGAGGTCGCCTTAAAACAACATAAACAAATGAAATACGATTAAAACATACAGTTAAAAGCCACAGTTAAAGTGGGACAGGATTTAATTGATTGATTGTGTTTAGTGTTGTATTTATTAGTATTTAGTAATATATTAGACAGTATTTGAATTGATTGATTGTATTTAATTGACTTATAATTAGTTACCAGCTATTCTCCCTGGAGACTTACGTATAGGCGATGGTTTAGGTGATTTTTGTTCCTTTTTCCTATGGTCATGTGATATGACTGTACTGAAAGTTGAACTCCGGCACGTTTGAAGCTAAAGTCCATCACTAGAGGAGGTGGAATTCTGTCAGAAGCCAAAAAACGGCACAGATCAGTGTTTCCTCGGTGGAGATCTCACTGTGGCAGTGAGTCTGTCAAGGCAACAAACTAGTGCAGTGATGGGGGCAAGTTCTGAACTTCCACATAAAACTGAAGAAGCTTAACACCACTTTAACCCATCTGACAACAGCCACGAGTCTAACAAACAAAACGCTCTGCCTGGTTCACTCATTAGTGTCTGGAAACGTTATGTAACGATGTACGCTAACTTAAAAGTTTGGGAAGCTAAAACATTAAGGCTGAGTTATACAATGGGATGCATGTGACTGACAGAAAAACCAGATTCGTTATGGGAGCTTGGGGAGAATGGAAACACACAAGAGACAGATATACATTTAACTGAATATATTAATTAAATTGAGAAGGTACAGGGAAAACTAACAAAATAAATAATTGGAATGAATAGTGTGGCAAAAGACCACAAAAAAAACTTTAGCTCAAGTCCCGTTTCAAGTTTTACATCAAAGATTTTTTTACTTTGATAAGTTCCAAGTCCATTTGTTGAGTTTTGTAACCCTCAGTTGAGTTTAAAATGGAAACGAAAATGTAAAGTTTCAGCTACAGTCCACAGCCAGGAGCAGGAAGTGGAGACAGGAAGTGGCTCGGGGCTCTGTCATTTTTATCACACAGCGCCACTTGTGGTGGGTCCAATGGTATTGCAGTGGAGGAGGAGATATTTGCATGGGATTTGGAGACGGGGGTTACAGTTAGAAAACAACTTTATAAGCCGCCTTTGCCCTTATGCCCCGACAAAGACCATCTCGCTGGTTAAAACACGTTGGCGTCCCTCGATGTAATAAAGGACTTTTAATATTTTCAGTCACTGTTCCTTTTGTCAGGACGGACAACATTCTGTCCTCGTAGAGCCCCTGTACTACTATTTTTTTGACTTTGTTTTGACCCACTGAAG
Organism: Odontamblyopus lacepedii; assembly: GCA_034769755.1. NCBI lineage: Eukaryota > Metazoa > Chordata > Actinopteri > Gobiiformes > Gobiidae > Odontamblyopus > Odontamblyopus lacepedii. The sequence continues at coordinate 37,449,379 of CM068356.1, read as the reverse complement.
TGCTCTACCTCCTCTCTAGACCTGGAGTCGTGTTTTGTTTCATTCACACACGTTTATTTAACACACAAACCTGCACATTTAAGCTGAACTCTTCTCTCAAACTAAAAATACTCTGTTCCACCTGGTGATGATTTCAGAAATGGAATTGCCGATCTCTTTTTATTTATTTACTACATCGTCAGTTCTTTGTTTTATCAATAGTATCAGCACTATTTTTTCCAGGGAACGACACGTGTTTGGATTGTGAAAATGAGTTATGTGCAGAAAGTTCATTTGCGGTTTGATTTTGTTTGGTTAAAAATGCACAAATCTGGTTTTGGGAATTGCCCATTTCTACTAAAACAAAAGGTAAAAGGAGCTGTTCACTTGGAAACAGAGAATCCCCAATGTTTCACGCTCTTTTCACTGTTTTATTTCTACCAAACATCCAAACCCGGGTGTGTCCCAGTTTAGAATTTTAAAAAACCTGGTCGTACGAAACAAAACTCAACTCCAGGTCTGTTCGTGATGAGGAGACGGCATTAGAACTTCAGAAAATAGCGTAATAAAGGCCCTTTAAGAGTATTTTTTTCTAACATCTGCGACCGAACGCCTCACGTGGACGTTTGGAGCAGTTCAGGCGGGGAAAAGCCGGACCTCACACCAAACACAACAGGATTTAGTGTTGACTCTAGGAGCAGAAGACGTGAAACGCAGAAAATCCCGCGCCAAGTCTTAACCAAACAGCGTCTCACTACTCAAATATTTGACCGATACTCGGGAAAACCACATGCCAACGGGTGACAGGCCGACGCTCCGACACTGACTCTAACTGTGGGAGTCGTGTGTCCATTTGTTCTCCCACATTTTCCCCCCGTGGTCGGAGCGGCGGCAGATTCGCTTTTTTCAACATCCCGACATTCGACATGTGATTATTAAGTTTGGACTGAGCTCTTTTCAGGACCAGATTTTCACAGACTGAAGGCGCGGCCTGGTTTAATCCTGGATAAATCCTGTTGTAGTCCTGGTTTAGACCTGGTTTAGACCTGGTTTAGTCCTGTTTTAGTCCTGTTTTAGACCTGGTTTAGACCTGGTTTAGACCTGGTTTAGTCCTGGTTTAGTCCTGGTTTAGTCCTGGTTTAGTCCTGGTTTAGTCCCGGTTTATACCTGGTTTAGACCTGGATTGAGTCCTGATTTTAGTCCTGGTTTAGTTTTAGATCTGGTTTAGTCCTTGTTTTAGTCCGGGTTTAGACCTGGTTTTAGTCCTGGTATAGACCTGGTTTAGTTCTGGTTTAAAAGCAGGTCTATACCAGGTCGAAACCAGGTCTGAATCGGGACTAAAACCAGGTCTAAAGCAGAACTAAACAAGGTCTAAACAAGGACTAAAACCAGGTCTAAAACCAAGTCTAAATCAGGACTAAAAGCAGGTCTAAACCAGGTCTTAACCAGGACTAAACCAGGTCTAAATCAGGACTAAAACCAGGTCTAAATGAGGACTAAAACCAGATCTAAATTAGGACTAAAACCAGGTCTAAATCAGGACTAAAACCAGATCTAAATTAGGACTAAAACCAGGTCTAAATTAGGTCTAAATCAGGACTAAAACCAGGCCTAAATCAGGTCAAAAACCAGATCTAAATTAGGACTAAAACCAGGTCTAAATCAGGACTAAAAGCAGGTCTAAATCAGGACTAAAAGCAGGTCTAAATTAGGACTAAAACCAGGTCTAAATCAGGACTAAAACCAGATCTAAATCAGGACTAAAAGCAGGTCTAAATCAGGACTAAAAGCAGGTCTAAATCAGGACTAAAAGCAGGTCTAAACCAGGTCTAAACCAGGACTAAAACCAGGTCTAAATCAGGACTAAAACCAGATCTAAATTAGGACTAAAACCAGGTCTAAATTAGGTCTAAATCAGGACTAAAACCAGGCCTAAATCAGGACTAAAAGCAGGTCTAAATCAGGACTAAAACCAGGTCTAAATCAGGACTAAAACCAGGTCTAAATCAGGACTAAAACCAGGTCTAAATCAGGACTAAAAGCAGGTCTAAATCAGGACTAAAACCAGGTCTAAATCAGGACTAAAACCAGGTCTAAATCAGGACTAAAAGCAGGTCTAAATCAGGACTAAAAGCAGGTCTAAATCAGGACTAAAAGCAGGTCTAAACCAGGTCTTAACCAGGACTAAACCAGGTCTAAATTAGGTCTAAAACCAGATCTAAATTAGGACTAAAACCAGGTCTAAATTAGGTCTAAATCAGGACTAAAACCAGGCCTAAATCAGGACTAAAAGCAGGTCTAAATCAGGACTAAAACCAGGCCTAAATCAGGTCTAAAGCAGGTCTAAATCAGGACTAAAAGCAGGTATAAACCAGGTCTAAATCAGGACTAAAAGCAGGTCTAAATCAGGACTAAAAGCAGGTCTAAATCAGGACTAAAAGCAGGTCTAAACCAACACGCCTCCTCTTGCTGCTGCCTCATGAGTAAATTGTCGGAATGGCAACATAAAAAGTGTGGGAATGGTGGTGTCAAAAGGTGTCGGAATAGCGGGTGAACCCCATTCCGACGAGTGAACAGGAAGCAGAGGAGCGGGGCCGGAGCTTCCTGAGGTCTTCGTGGAGCTCTGAGGCTGGAAGAGCGCAGGGTTCCTCTGAAACCCTGAGGTCAGAGGTCAGAGGATCACTAATGCTGCAGACGTGATAAAACCACTGCACAACGGAGCGACGCTTTACGGTCAAACATAATCCTGCTTATTCTCGCAGCGAGCTCCCGTCAGGTCCCGTTTGCTCTACGGAAGATCATTTGTTCCATCGGATTTTGAGTTTTAACCCCTGAAGACCTAAGGGCAATTTTAGTTTACTTTTACCCCCTAATGAAGTGTTCTACCTCCTTTTGTTCAGTCCAACCTGTTATTTCACAATCTGCTGCTGTAGTTGTGTCATGAGGCTGTGAGAAAAGCTACAGGACCAGAAATAGAGATGGAAAAAAAAAACTGAAAATAAAATTCACACAAAACACACAGCAAACATGTAGAAACAACTTTTTGGACATAAAAAATGCTTAATTTAGGGCCTCAGCTACAAAGATGCAAAATATCAAGTCTGTAAGTATATTAAAAATCTCCTTATTGCCCTAAAACAAAAAAAGTGCAGTGGCTCCATGACTTTCCTGGTCCAGTCCTGGAAACAGCTCCTGTCAGGTCCAGGGCCAGAGCCACAGCACTTCTGCATTTCCAGGGTGGAAATTACATTTGGATTTGTTCATTTGGACTGAAATAAACCTTTAAATAAAAATAGAAAGAGATGCACAATTACACACACCAACATGTGTCATTTTCCATGTGTGTGAGAATTAACTCCACTTAGAGCGACTTTTTCCCTCGTTATAAACACACACAGTCAGAGGAGTCGACCATCTTGACTCACTTCACTCTTTGGCAAAGTTTGGCTCGATCAAAATGGACGGAGCGCATGAGTTTGGGGAAAACAAAGTTCCTATTGGACACTCGTTTTGCTCACGTCATCACACAGCGTGAGTGTGACGTAGGATAAAGCCGCAGAAATGTACGGAAACCTCTATGTCTGCACTTTCAGAGGGGAAAAGGAAGTTTGTCTTTTACCGTTAGAAAGTTCTGTGGTTATAGAAACATATTCCTCAGAATCATATACGGTAACGTAGGTCTTTGAGGGTTAAAGTTAAACAATTCAAAGTGAGAAATTCAACAGCATTTAAAATAAAAATTCTGATGAAACAAATGACCTTCCATAGAAAACACTTCTGTTCCACCTTGTGATGTCATCACGTGGTAATACAGGAAACTCCACACATCTTCACTACAACCACTTGGATCATTTCAACCCTGGAATTGCCGATTTCTACTTAAGAAAAGGTAAAAGGAGCTGTTCACTTGAAAACTACCACTTCATGACATCACGAGGTGGAACAGGGCGTTTGGAGCTTTGGAGATGTAGAAAGACGAATAATAAAGAGTCACTCAAACGTGTGAATGAAACAAAACACAACTCCAGGTCTGTTTGTGATGAGGAAACGACAGTAGAACATCACTTAAAGATCACAGGAGTCCATTCTGCGTAATCTAGGCCCTTTAATCCTAATCCCGCGCTCTTCTCATATGTGATGCTAGCCTACATGGCGCACTTAGCCGTAGCGCCCATTAGCATTAGCCTCCTCGGTCTGGGGAGTGACACGCAGAGTCTGTGGTGGCTTTTGTAGCGGGGATTAGTCGTGTAAACATGAGGCACACGTGGGCTCCACAGGCCTCAGCGGAGATCAGGGTCTGTGCACTTCAGAGCGTCACACAGGATCGTCGCAAAAGCACCAGAGATAAAAGAGGAAAAAGGGAACGGGAAATCTGAACAGAAACGGAGTTCGTTTAGGGAACAGAAATGTGGAGGGTCTGAAAGGTTCGTGCTCCCAGAAAATCCACAGACTGGACTGGAAGATGGTCATTTTTAATGGTCAAGGACTAAACCAGGACTAAACCAGGACTAAACCAAGACTAAACCAGGACTAAACCAGGACTAAACCAGGACTGAACCAGGACTAAACCAGGACTAAACCAGGACTAAACCAAGACTAAACCAGGACTAAACCAGGACTAAACCAGGACTGAACCAGGGCTAAACCAGGACTAAACCAGGACTAAACCAGGACTAAATCAGGACTAAATCAGGACTAAATCAGGACTAAATCAGGACTAAACCAGGACTAAATCAGGACTAAATCAGGACTAAATCAGGACTAAACCAGGACTAAACCAGGACTAAACCAGGACTAAACCAGGACTAAACCAGGACTAAACCAGGACTAAACCAGGACTGAACCAGGACTAAATCAGGACTAAATCAGGACTAAATCAGGACTAAATCAGGACTAAACCAGGACTAAATCAGGACTAAATCAGGACTAAATCAGGACTAAATCAGGACTAAACCAGGACTAAATCAGGACTAAATCAGGACTAAACCAGGACTAAATCAGGACTAAACCAGGACTAAACCAGGACTAAACCAGGACTAAACCAGGACTAAACCAGGACTAAACCAAGACTAAACCAGGACTAAACCAGGATTGAACCAGGGCTAAACCAGGGCCAAAACAGGACTAAAATAGGGTCTAAACCAGATCTAAAACAGGTCTAAATCACGACTAAATCAGGACTAAAATAGGTCTAAATTAGGTTTAAACCAGGACTAAAATAGATCTAAACCAGGAGGAAAATAGCATCAAACCAGGTCTAAGCCAAGAGTAAAGCAGGACTAAGACAGGTCTAAATCAGGACTAAACCTAGTCTAAACCAGGACTAAACCAGGTCTAAATCAGGACTACATCAGGACTAAAACGTGACTAAAATAGGTCTAAACCAGGTCTAAACTAGGTCTAAATCAACACTAAAACAGGACTAAACCAGGACTAAAACAGGCCTAAATCAGGACCAAAACAGGTCTAAACTAGGAGGAAAATAGCATCAAATCCAAGACTAAAACACGACTAGACCAGGACTAAATCAGATTTAAACCAGGACTAAAATAAGTCTAAAACAGGACGACATCAGGAGAGAACCTGGTTAGATTTAAGATAAAAAAAAATTAAAAAAAACTAAAATATGAAATGTGCAGGTTTTTAAAAGATTTTTGCTCCCAGTAAAACCGTGGACAGGACTGGACGATGATTACAAATTACTTGATGAAAATTTGAATGTTCCACAACCAGATTGTCTCTTTTTACGTGTCCTTCTCGCTCACGTGTTTGACCAAAATGTGTCTTACCCAAGTACAGATTTAATGGAAAAGATCAAAATCGGTCCTTTGTGTTCTGTCTGTATCTCATTATAAACAGTTTTATTCTCCAATAATCAGGAAGTGCGCGTTAGCATGCAAGTCGGTGCTGTTTTAAACTCATCACGGTGAATAATTAGCATTTCCTCACAACAAAATACATAAAATTTCTGCTACGTTACACTTAAATCTGTACAACTTCTACTTCTTTTACCTGAGATAAGTAAGAATTTGGGGTTTCGATTGTTGATTCTGTTAAAATTCATGCCGTTTTGCAGTTTTTTTAAGTCGTTTTTTGCAATTTTTTTAAGTTGAATTGTAAACTGCAGGATCTGACACACTTCTGAACACGTTTCCAGAGCTCAAAACGACAAAAATCCCCTTTTATCTCCAGTTCCTCGTATTCTGTGTATTTTCATGTCATAATCCTTGGCTCGTACGAAGCCCATTCTTCTTCTATGACCGCAGAGTTATTTCCACACACCTTCGGTCATTACCCAGAAGCCCCGGCGTGCGTCCTTTTATGGTGGTGCACGGGGAGAGCGGTCATCTGGTTGGCATGGCGATGGGCGGATGAATCTGACGGAGGATGAAAACAAAACGAGAGGAGCCGAGGTCGCGACTTTCCTCTTTCTCCCCGGGCCAAACATGGAGACGCAGGGGACGAGGTAACGGATCAGAGAACTAAACCCGGACTAAACTAGGACTAAACCAGGACTAAACCAGGACTAAACCAGGACTAAACCAGGACTAAACTGGGACTAAACTGGGACTAAACTAGGACTAAACCAGGACTAAACTGGGACTAAACTAGGACTAAACCAGGACTAAACCAGGACTAAACCAGGACTAAACCCGGACTAAACTAGGACTAAACCAGGACTAAACTAGGACTAAACTAGGACTAAACTAGGACTAAACCAGGACTAAACTGGGACTACACTAGGATTAAACTAGAACTAAACTAGGACTAAACCAGGACTAAACTGGGACTACACTAGGATTAAACTAGAACTAAACTAGGACTAAACTAGGATTAATCTACGACTAAAACAGGACTGAAACAGGACTAAAACAAGACTAAAGCAGGACTAAACTGGGAGTAAAACAGATCTATATCAGAACTAAACCAACATTAAACCAGGACTAAACCAGGACAAAAACAGGTCTAAACCAGGTCTAAACTGGGATTAAAACAAGGCTAAAACAGGACTAAACCAGGACTAAAATAGGACTAAACTAGGACCAAACTGGGAGTAAAACAGGACTAAAACAGGTCTAAACCAGGTCTAAACCAGGACTAAACTGGGATTAAAACAGGACTGAAACAGGACTGAAACAGGACTAAACTGGAAGTAAAACAGGACTAAAACAGATCTAAATCAGAAATAAACCAAGTCTAAACCAGGACAAAAATAGGACTAAGAGAGGTCTAAACCAGGCCTAAACCAGGTCTAAGCCAGGTCTAAATCAGGACTAAACTGGGACTAAAACAGGACTGAAACGGCTGAAACAGGAGCGAAACAGGACTAAAACTGGGAGTAAAAGAGGACTAAACTAGGACTGAACCAGAACTAAAACGGGACTAAACCAGGACTGAAACAGGACTGAAACAGGCCTAAACAGGTCTAAACCAGGTCTAACCCAGGTCTAAACCAAAACTAAAATAGGTCTAGGCAAGGTCAAAACCAGGTCTAAACTAGGACTAAACCAGGTCTTAACCAGGACTACAACAGGTCTAAAACAGGACTACACCAAGACTAAAATAGGTCTAAACCAGGTCTAAACTAGGTCTAAATCAGGACTACATCAGGAGAGAACCTCCCACAGACACAGGAAGAACATGCAAAAGACCCCAGAGCCTCATTACTGTTTTAGCCGCAGTCAAAGAGAGTAAAGAGAAGCATAAAGTGTCATTTGTTTAGGTAAAATACAGAAAAGCTGCTTAAAAATGACCAAAACACAAAGAAAATGTGACTAAACTGACTCACATGGGCCGAGTGCAGAACAATTTTCCTTAATTTCGCACTTGTTTCACAATTTTATTATCACCAACCACCACAAACCGGGAGTGTCCCAGTTTTTTACTTTGAAAATCTGGCCACCCGATGTTCTAATGTTACGTCAGAGCAACTTTTTCCCTTTTTTCCCTTTAGTTCAGTAGAAATTGGCCTTCGGACGTGACCTTGGGCAGGTTCAGTTCAGACAAACGTTGGAATCTGCAGGAGCCTGGAGACTTTTGGAGGAGCCGCTGACGGAGGCTTCCCCCTGAACAGAGCTGATAACGATGTTTACCTCAGAGCGAACGTCAGCGCGTGGCTAAAGGACTACAAACGAACCGCTACAGAACTACAAAATGGACCAGAGAACTACAAAATGAACCAGAGAACTACAAAATGAACCAGAGAACTACAAAATGAACCAGAGAACTACAAAATGAAGCGCTACAGAACTACAAAATGAACCAGAGAACTACAAAATGAAGCGCCATAGAGACGAGGTGAAAACAGCGGAGACAATACACAAGAAAACTGTCGACCACTGAACTAAACCATGATTAAAACAGGGCGAAAACAAGACTAAAACAGGGCTAAACTAGGACTAAACTGGGTCTAAACTGGGTCTAAAAAGGGACCAAAATGGGACTAAGCCAGGTCAAAACCGGGACTAAAATGGGACTAACCCAAGTCTAAAACTGAACTAAACCAGGACGAAAAAAGGTCTAAACCAGGGCTAAAAAGGGTCTAACCCAAGTCTAAAAGAGAACTAAACCAGGACTAAAAAAAAGTCTAAACCAGGTCTAAACTGGGATTAAAATGGGACTAAACTGGGGCTAAAACAGGGATAAAATGGAGCTAAACCAGGATTAAAATTGGACTAAAATGGGTCTAAACTAGGTGTAAATCAGGACTAAAACAGAACTAAACAAGGACTAACCAGGACTAAACCAGGACTAAACTGGGGCTAAACCAATGATAAAACAGGACTAAAAAAGGACTTAACGGGACTAAAACGGAATTAAAACTGTACTATACCAGGTCTAAACCAGGTCTAAACCAGGTCTAAACCAGGTCTAAACCAGGTCTAAACCAGGTCTTGGCACGGCGGCTGGTTCGATCCCCGGGTCGCTCAGGCCTTGTGTGCAGTTTGCATGTTCTCCCTGTGTCACGTGGGTTTCCTCCTTCAGTTTTAGGACATCTGACACTCAGGAAACCTCTCAGAACATGTTTGTCGAGGGTTCGTGGCGTTTAAGCACATTACTCGTTTTAATTTTCACCTTTCGGAGAGTCAAACGTGTTACTGTCGCCGGATTGTCTCCGTGCTGAGCGTGTCGGGACGTGCGGCTTCTTCTCGGTGAACGCCGGAGGATCTGCTGCACCCCGAGGCCTCCTGCACCGAAGCTCACCCAGCCTGTTCCTGCTCCGATCACCTCACACACAAAAACCTCCACAGCACCGTCTGAACCACCATTAACCTCCTGAGACCCGAGCTTTTGTCTGGTGTACATTTTTCATTTCTTCTTGCTATTTGGGATAAGTAGGACCTACTAAGTAAGTCTTCTGTATGACACCATTGGTTAAAAAATGTAAAAACATTCAAATGTATAAATAAATTACAAAAAACAAACACACAGCAATTAGCTGTTTATTTCAAGCCCTAAACCTGCCAAATGTGACGTAGGTCGACCGTGAGCGGGTTGGGGTTCAGTGAGTGAGGTTAAAAACACACAAAAAGGCCTGAAAATGTGGTCCACAGTTTTAATTTTTTCTGGTTTTCAATCGTTACAAAAAAAAGTAGAGGTGCAAAAAGTGGAGCCAGGCAGCAGTTTCCCTATAGCAGCAGAAACGTCCAGCAATTTATAACTGTAAACTCATCTAAATATTCCCAAGTTTACCTAACAACATGTACAATCAATAATATAACACAGTCCCAATGTGTTCAAACGAGGACATGACATTTCCTGATGCTCTCGTCTGCTGTGGTCAATAAAATGTGTCAAATTTTAATGCCAAATGAAGAGACATTGAGATACATGAAGAGACATTATTGTACATAAATACATTGGTTTTATTCATACATTTTGCATCTAAACTTTACCATGCAGTTTTTTTTTTACTTTCGGGAGCTGCTGTAGAGGTTTTTAGTTGATTACAGGTGAAAGTTTAAAATAATTGAAAATCATGGTGCTAAGAGGCAAAAATGTAATGTCCTCGTATGGGGCCACAGGGTCTCAAGAGGTTAAAACACTCATGGTCAAGGTAAAAACAGACCGCAGCGCCCCAGAGAAGCTCCACAAAACAGATAAAAGCGCAATATAAGAAGACAGCACAAGTACGCACAAGAAAACGAGGTAAAGAACGCAGATAAAACTACAGAAGATCAACTCTGAGTTTAAAGTCTGTGCAAAAATGAGTCACAGAGGCAGTTTATTCTGCTTTTTCCAGCTCAAATCTTGTCATATTGCAAAAAAATAACAAAACATTTCCCAGTAGTGCAAAGAAAAAGCACGCACTATAAATACTGACCCCCAAAATACATTTTATTGTTCCTTTTGTTGTATACTCAGTGGTGGAAGAAGTGCTCCATTGTGTGAGTAAAACTATAAATACAGGAGAAAAAAACAGAAAAGAGTAAAAGTGTGACATGAAAAATCTGCTTAAGTAAAAAGTATGAATGTACTTGTTATAAAATTTACTTAAAACAGCAAAAAATAATCGACAAACTGTGGATCCGATCGCTCAGACAATGTGTTTTTTAATATCGAGAGCGGATTCGAACCGTCGACCTTCAGATCAGTGGGGAAACGCTCAACAAACTGAGCTCCTGTCGCCAACCAGTGTCAGAAATACTCACAGCAGAAAAGTCTGAATAAAGAAGTGGAATAAGGGAGCCTGACGTCACCCACAGAGTTCGGATTCAGTCAAATGAAGCTCATCGAGGCTGCGGTTGTAGGAGTGAATTTGAAGCAGTTCCATATTAGGAAAAGGAATTTATTTACGGACAAAACAGGACTATGAACATACTAAACCAGATTTAAAACAGAACTAAAACGGGTCTAACCCAGGATTAAAGCGGGACGAAAACAAGACTAAACCAGGACTAAACTGGGTCTTAAATGGGACTAAAACAGGTCTAAACCAAGTCTAAAACAGAACTAAAACAGGACTAAAACAGAACTAAAATGGGCCTAAAACAGGGCTAAACCAGATTTAAACTGGGACTGAAGAAGGACTAAACCAGCTCTAAACTGAGACTAAAACGGGACTAGAATGGGACTAAAACAGGTCTAAACCAGGGTTAAAAAAGTACTAAACCAGGTCTAAACCAGGACTAAAAAAGGACTAAACCAGCTCTAAACTGGGACTAAAACGGGACTAGAATGGGACTAAAACAGGTCTAAACCAGGGTTAAAAAAGTACTAAACCAGGTCTAAACCAGGACTAAACCCGGACTAAAACTGGACTAAAACAGGTCTAAACCCAGACTAAAAGGGGTCTAAACCAAGTCTAAAACAGAACTAAAACAGACAAAATAGTGAAATAAACACCCCAAAGCAGGTTAATACAAACTAGTGCTGTCAATCCATTAAAATATTTAATTGCGGTGAATCTCATGAATGTCATAGTTAACTCGCGATTAACTGCACATTTTTGTCCCTTGAATCATCATTTCAATCCTCTTATCCACATAGAAAAGTGCAGCGGCTCTGTGCAAATGTTTTTATTGCAAACCAGTGAGAAAACTTTGTGTTGAATCATAACGCCATATTTTTGACGCCACTAACACAAACATTTTAAGACCAAAGTGACGAGGCTCATGTATCGGATACACGTGCCGATATAAAAAATGTTGGTGGATCGGAAATCGGTTCAGTCGATATTTCATTTGGTGGAATGAAGAAATAAAATAAAAGTTTTACTGCAAACCGCTACAGAACTACAAAACGAACCACCAGAGAACTACAAAATGAACCAGAGAACTACAAAATGAACTGCTACAGAACTACAAAATGAACCGCTACAGAACTACAAAATGAACCGCTACAGAACTACAAAATGAACCGCTACAGAACTACAAAATGAACCGCTACAGAACTACAAAATGAACCACCAGAGAACTACAAAATGAACCGCTACAGAACTACAAAATGAACCGCTACAGAACTACAAAATGAACCGCTACAGAACTACAAAATGAACCAGAGAACTACAAAATGAACCGCTACAGAACTACAAAATGAACCAGAGAACTACAAAATGAACCGCTACAGAACTACAAAATGAACCAGAGAACTACAAAATGAACCGCTACAGAACTACAAAATGAACCGCTACAGAACTACAAAATGAACCACCAGAGAACTACAAAATGAACCGCCACAGAACTACAAAATGAACCGCTACAGAACTACAAAATGGACCAGAGAACTACAAAATGAACCGCTACAGAGCTACAAAATGAACCAGAGAACTACAAAATGAACCGCTACAGAACTACAAACGAACCGCTACAGAACTACAAAATGAACCAGAGAACTACAAAATGAACCAGAAAACTACAAAATGAACCAGAGAACTACAAAATGAACCGCTACAGAACTACAAAATGAACCAGAGAACTACAAAATGAACCGCTACAGAACTACAAAATGAACCGCTACAGAACTACAAAACGAACCGCTACAGAACTACAAAATGAACCGCTACAGAACTACAAAACGAACAGCCAGAGAACAACAAAACGAACCGCTACAGAACTACAAAATGAACCGCTACAGAGAACTACAAAATGAACCGCTACAGAACTACAAAATGAACCGCTACAGAACTACAAAATGAACCGCTACAGAACTACAAAATGAACCGCTACAGAACTACAAAATGAACCGCTACAGAACTACAAAATGAACCGCTACAGAACTACAAAACGAACCGCTACAGAACTACAAAATGAACCAGAGAACTACAAAATGAACCGCTACAGAACTACAAAATGAACCGCTACAGAACTACAAAATGAACCACCAGAGAACTACAAAATGAACCACCAGAGAACTACAAAATGAACCGCTACAGAACTACAAAATGAACCGCTACAGAACTACAAAATGAACCAGAGAACTACAAAATGAACCGCTACAGAACTACAAAATGAACCGCTACAGAACTACAAAATGAACCGCTACAGAACTACAAAACGAACCGCTACAGAACTACAAAATGAACCAGAGAACTACAAAATGAACCGCTACAGAACTACAAAATGAACCGCTACAGAACTACAAAACGAACCGCTACAGAACTACAAAATGAACCAGAGAACTACAAAACGAACCGCTACAGAACTACAAAATGAACCAGAGAACTACAAAATGAACCGCTACAGAGAACTACAAAATGAACCACTACAGAACTACAAAATGAACCGCTACAGAACTACAAAATGAACCGCTACAGAACTACAAAACGAACCGCTACAGAACTACAAAATGAACCGCTACAGAACTACAAAACGAACAACAGCCAGAGAACAACAAAACAAACCGCTACAGAACTATAAAATGAACCAGAGAACTACAAAATGAACCGCTACAGAACTACAAAATGAACCAGAGAACTACAAAATGAACCGCTACAGAGAACTACAAAATGAACCGCTACAGAACTACAAAATGAACCGCTACAGAACTACAAAATGAACCGCTACAGAACTACAAAATAAAGTTTTACTGAACAATTTTGGCCCAAAACATCTTGGAATAATTTTGTAAGTTCTGTAGCTTTTTTTTATTTTATGATGATTATTCATGTTTTGATTTGTTTGTCATGTGATTTTAATGTATTTCTTATTCGGTAAAGCACTTTGAATTACTTTTGTGTACAAATTGTGCTGTACAAATAAACTTGCCTTGCCTTCAGTCTCTGCCCGAGGATTGATGGATATCGGGTATCGGCAGACACTTAAACGTTAAGTATCGGCTTCGGTATCGGGATAGAAAAGGCTGGATCAGTGCAGCAGTCACAGGGAAAAGGGGAGACGATTTTTCAATGCACCTCAATAGCCTCATGTTCACGTTCACGTCACAAACCAGGAAGACGTTTGGAAACACGCGATGACAACTTCCTTCAGGGCTCTGTTCGCGATCGTAAGTTCAAGAAAATGTAGGAAAAATGACAAAATGTCCCAGTTTTCTTCACCTAAATGTCACTGTAGGGTTCCGTTACGTTCGGCTCATCCACAGTTCCAACCGTACCTCAGTTTTCATCCTTTCCACTGACGCACGACTCTCTCTCGCACTGGGGACATGCGATTAGAAGAGACGAGTTGCGCCACGAAGTCTTCATTTTACCGGTACGATCACATTTACTCCAGCGGGTTTGATCACAGTCGCTCGAGCCCAGAGTCGGGAAACTACACGGGAAGTTTTCATCGCAGGTTTCCAAACGTCTTCCTGGTTTGTGACGTAAGCGTGAGCAGAGCCTTTTGGAGTCCGTCTGTACGTAGCGTCTGTGAGCAGAGTGTGAAAGTGTGAAACGGGGCAGAGCTGACGGGCCCGGGTGAGCTGAGGTAACTCCGCTCTGAACAATGGAACAAAAACAGGAGCCGGTCTCAGGAGAGCCCCGGATCAGCACAGGGACCTCAGAAAAAGACACACCGAAACTGATATTAAAGGTCTCTGCCTGGAATATACCACAGCGTGACATTAAACAGCTCCACTTTACATTTATTCAGGTGGTTTTAGAGCTCAAAAATGCCTAGAAAAACAGACGTTCTGACTGTGAGCGGGGTCGCCTCTCCACAGATCTGACCTGTAACCTGTAACTGTATCCTGTTTTTTTCAGTTCAAGAGAAGAACTCAGTCTAAATGTGCAGAGTTTGTGCGTTAAACATGTGTGAATGAAACAAAACATGAGTCCAAGTCGGTTTGTGGAGAGGATTAGGGATTCAATTCAATTCAATTAGGACAGGCAGGATTAGTCGATTAATCGATAACTGATCATTAAGAATTTGGTGGATCAGGTTCATTTTAATGGACAAACTGAATGTCGGTGTCTGTGTAACGTAGCCTGAGGAGTCGAGGTCTAAGCACAAACACTGGAGCTGTGGCCCCACAGTCCCACGTCTCGGCTCTGGCTCCTTGGAGATCCCTATATTCCTCAGAGTGCGTTTACCTGCACATCAGTGTCCCGGGTATGATCGGGTTTTTGAGTGTCCCGGTTTCACATATTTACGCAGCATCTGCAACGCGACATATGCACAGAACAGACTCAGCACCAGCAGAACATCCTCTGTCACAGAGAGAACACTCATATTCCACTGAGTCGAGTCCTTTAGTCCAACAGAAGCTGAAGCATCAGCACAAAGAAAGAGCTGTTTTTTTCAGCTTTTATAGTTTATTTAAATGAGTCATGAGGTTTTAAGTTTAGTTTCTGTAAGACGTAAACAAATGTTTAAAGCTGCATTAAACACATTCTGATCTCACACTGATGTGGCTCTGGAGTGGTGATGGTTTATATGTTGTAAAGTTTATTTATGCAGATTAGTAATAGTAATAATAGTGATGATAATTTTAAAATAAAAACGTTAATGATAAATCAAAAATCGATCATTAATTCTCCTGATGATTGATTAAGAAAATTTGATCGAATGCCCGTCCCTAGTCCAAGTGCAACACGACGCCATCTTGGGTTCACCAAAGATCTGATTACATTTGATTACACTTCTGTGGTCTGAAGGTGTGTGGAGTTTAAAAACACAGTGGAGCACTTCCTGTATCACCACACGACATCACAATTTTGAACATTTTGAGTGTTTTTTTTGTTTGAGAGAAGAGTTTGTGTGTTAAACATGTAAATGAAACAAAACACAAAACTCCAGGTCTGTTTGTGACGAGGAAACGACATCAGAACATGAACGGGCTAAATTTACAAAAAAACCATGACATCATTTTTCCTGCGGAGTCTCTGCAGATGTGAAGAATGTCCGACGGCCGGGGGGCTTTTCCCGAAGCCGCCGCGCTCTGAAGAATCCGCCTGTTGTCTCATGCAGCTCCACATTCCTCATATTATCCTCCCACAAGTGGAAGAGCACATGTGGAAGAGCCGGCTCCTGTGGGAATCGCAGTCATGTCCTTTTCCAGTCTGCAGACGGGAGGTTTCCAAACGCTCCCACCCCGCTCCTCCGCCTCACAACAGTTTAAACCTCCTAAAAACGGACTCTTGTGAGCTTTGTGTCATGTTGTGCTGCTGTTACCTCCTCAAAAACGCACCTGGAGCTTCGGTTTGGTTGTTTATCGCATTAAAAAACTGAAAAACGTGTATGAACAGGCTCACATCTCCACAAACCCGACTCATACTTAAGATGAGGAAGGGGCTCCTGCTTGTTTTTTATAGAAATGTTGTTCTTTTGGACTCTAATCTTCCATAAAACACATTTTTTTCACTTTATTTTAGTGTACACATCTAACTACCTGCTAATTAGCATAGTTGTAAAATGTTAATTTGTCATTAATTAATGTTTTTTAAAGCCTTATTCATGTCTAATATCTGCTATTACTTAGACGTTTTTCGGTATTCTAATAAGCTTTTGGTAATAAGGGTGTTTTTAAGGACTAGTAGCACAAGAAATGTAGTTTTTACTTATTTGCCCCAAATGCCTGTTTATTAGAATCATAATTCATGGACAAAAATAACCTAATATCACATGATTAAGCAGTAATAAAGAGTGTATTAAGAGGAAAGTGTTTGTAAATGTCGAAATTCTGCAGACGTTTCATTACCACAAAAGTCCTGTGCCTGAAAGAGTCATCAGAGCAGAGACGGGGAGTTCTGCTTCAGCACTGACACACTTCACACAGACCAGGGGCCGGACCAGGGGCCGGACCAGGGGCCAGACCAGGGGCCGGACCAGGGGCCAGACCAGGGGCCACAGATGACCTTATTTATGTGCAGCCTGCTGACAGGAAAGAGTCCAGCTCTGCGGGGCCTTACAGGAGCCAGGAGGGTTTGGTTTTGCTTTAAGGGCCAATATGAGGCTGTTTTTCTATGATCTGTTCTGATGTGGTTTCCTCATCACAAACAGAGCTGGAGTCGTGTTTTGTTTGTTTAACACACAAACCCTGCAGATTTAGGCTGAGTTTTTCTTCTCTCAAACTGAAAACACTCTGTTCCACCTTGTGATCTCATGTGGTGGTGCAGGAAGAGCTCCACTGGGTTTTTAAACTCCACTCACCTTCAGTAGAATCACTTGGATGATTAAAGCTCTGAAACCGCCGACCTCCACAGAGCTGAAACCCACCGCTTCATGTCGTCACAAGTCGAGTTTTCAGGCCGACAGAGAATCGTGCTAATCTCGAACTGACGTTTTCACGCCGAAAATCTGAGCGTTCGGGAACTGAAAAGTTTGTTCCCAATGAGAAGATTTAATGTGTCTCTTCACGTATGACGAGAAAAGTTTTGACTCTACAAAATATTCTGAAGTATTATGTACCGTTTGTACATATCGGTGTTCGTTTGGTAAGGCTCCATCTTCGGATCCGGCGTCGCTGCCGCAGATGTTGCAGCAGAGCTCAGTATAATAATGATCTGAGTACAAATGCTCGAGCTGATGATGTGATCCATGATTATTTCTGTGGCCGTGTTTTTATTTGGTGTCAAATCCAAAGCCGCTGTCGTCAGTTGAGCGGAAATGACATCATATAATTTCCACAAAAATAATAATGAATAATTTTATATATAATGTACCAGCACAAATGATACTTTTTGCAGCACAAATGAAGCACAAATGAATGACTCTATTTTGGATGTTTTAGAGCATTTTGAAGCTTCCTGTGGGACTGACCCCAATTTGACCTGTAAAAGAATCGTTAAATTCTCCAAAACTAAAGCAGCACAAATGAAGCACAAACGACTGACATAGTTTTTGTGCAGGTTTGAGTTTGATGGGCCGAGATTACGGAGGTGCGTAAACTAACACTAATCCCCTTAAAGAGCAGGTCGACCGGGGGAATAAAGGAGAGAAACAGGAGCGACGTTGCCCTCTGACCTGTGGGGGCTGGTCAGCTTCTGCATGACTGACAGGTCGACCTGCAGTAACTCCGGGTCAAAACTCGAGGCGGCCGCGGACCACAGCACCGGTGACAAAACATAACTGAGCTGACAGACGTGACGTGACGAAAAGTGACTCTGAAAGTAAAATAAAAGGTAAAAGGTCCTACATTACGCCCAAACCGACTCTCGTGAGCTTTAAGCTGAGTTAAAACGGGACAGAGGGGGGCAGAGGATTTGGGAGTCGTCCTGCTGGAAAACCAACAATCCCAAAATGTCCGGAATGTGCCGTGGACCTGCAGGCTTCTCCACACACAAACCCACTCTCCCCAAACCCACTCTCCCCAAACCCACTCTCCCCAAACCTCTCCTCACACTTCACGTTTTCAGTGGCGAGTTTAGACTGAACCAGCAAACAAAAAGCAGGGCGGTTTTGGCGACTTGCGACCACCAAAGTGCCAAAAAACTTTGAAAATTGAAGATATAAACACTTAATTCTATCAGGAAATGACAAAAAAGTAGTGAAATGATCTGTGTATTCAGCAAGAAAATGAAATAAACGACCTCTACACTGCAAAAAACAAAATCTAGTCAAGCCAAAATTACTTGGATTAAGAAGGTTTTACTATGATTTGAGGAAATTTCACTTGACAAGTAAAATGATCTGCCAGTGCAGTAAGATTTTTGCACTTAAAATAAGAAATAAAATCAAATTTTGCTCGAATTAAGAAAAAAACACGGATAATTTCACTTGTCGAGATGAATCTGCTCAAATAAAGTAAAATATTCTTAATTTAAGCCATTTTAACTCACCTAGATATTGTTTTTTCCCATGTAGAATGAAATGAAGCGTCTCAGAACGAGTAAGTCGATAATAAACCTGAAAACAAGACGAATAACCTGATATGAGCTTTAAAATCTTGGCCCGATCAGGGAAATTTGCCGTGCGCATGTGAGTAACACCGGTCAGAACAGGCACACACCAGTTTGCCAGTGAAACGTCACTAAACTTCAAACGATGGAGCTGGAACTTCGATATTAACTGTTTATATTCAGTCAAGTTGCCAACGAGAATAAACTGTTTGCGAGTGCCGTGTAGAAAAGTCAAACTAAACGGGGACAGAACCCTCAGCCCCTCTCATATCGTCCCATATCCTAACCCCGGGAGTCAGAGCGCTCAGGTCAGTAAACGACGTGGCGTTTCCTTCAATAAACGTCTCTCCTTTGTGTGAAGAACAGGATTATGCAGAGTCACAGAGTCCCTCAAGTCCAACTGTCTCCGTTTGAGGTTTACACTGGAAAAAAACTATATCTAGATAAGTCAAAATGACATTAAGATTAAGAACATTTTACTTTATTTGGGTCGATTCAACTTGACAAGTGAAATGATCTGCTGGTGGAATAAGTGTGTTGGATTTTGTTTTTTATTTTAAGTGCAAAAAGTTGTTGTTTTTCTCATTTTAAGTGTATCAAGATGTATTTTCATATTGTAAGTACAAAAAGTCTTGTTCCACTGGCAGATCATTTTACTTGTCTAGTAAAATTTACTCAAATTATGCTAAAACTTTCTTAATTCAAGTCGTCTTAACTTGGCTATACTTTGTTTTTTTGCCAAAATTTCAGATATAAACACTTAAAACTATCAGGAAATGACTTAAAAGCAGTGAAATGATCTGTCCGTGCAGCGAGATCATGAAATAAACGACCTCGAGACTAAAATGAAGCGTCTCAGAACGAGTAAGCGGGTAATGAATCTGAAAACAAGATGAAAAACCTGATGTAAGGTTGAAAATCTTGGCCAGATCAGAGAAATTTGCAGTGACCGACCTTAAAATTAAAATCTTAATGTCATTTTTACTTATCTAGATAGTTTTTTTGACTCTGACTCGCACCTCCACAGATCTGTCCTCACACGCAGGAGCTTTTATAGACACTAAAGGTTCATTTACACGACCAGTCAGAGGGCAAAAGTCGTTTACTTTCACTTTCCTCCTCACTCAACACATCAAAACTCTGACTGACGCATGTGGAATGTAGGAAACAAAAGGTGTGACATAACTCTGAGGCGGGGTTTATATTTTAGATTCTCCAAAACCATTTTAAGGCCTTAATTCATTGAAAGGAGCTCAGAGGTTTACAGCTGTCAATCTGTGCAACCTGAATCTAAAATATAAAACACATTTAGAGTTATTTAACATGTTTTTCTTCGCAGCAAACTTCCACTAAAGGTCCATTTTCTGATCGTTCGCTCATGTTTAAACACACAAACCTGCAGATTTAGGCCGAGTTCATCTCT
This sequence comes from Odontamblyopus lacepedii, assembly GCA_034769755.1. Classification (NCBI taxonomy): domain Eukaryota; kingdom Metazoa; phylum Chordata; class Actinopteri; order Gobiiformes; family Gobiidae; genus Odontamblyopus; species Odontamblyopus lacepedii. The sequence continues at coordinate 37,429,259 of CM068356.1, read as the reverse complement.
CAAACTAAAAACATTCTGTATTTCGAGCTTTGGAGATGGAAACAGATGAATAATAAAGAGTTTCTCGAACATATGAATGAAACAAAACACAACTCCAGGTCTGTTTTTGTCGAGAACACAACATTATAACAGAGAAGCCCGTTACGATATGATACCGAGGAATATGTCTTAAAGAACCGCGCGTAACTTTCCAACCGTAAAAGATAGAAACATACTTTTAAAACCCTTGAAAAGCTGAGAGTCGCGGCTTTGTTTTCCGCCAAACTCATGCGCTCCGTCCATTTTGATCGGCCCAAACTTTGCCAAAGAGTGAAGTGAGTCAAGATGGTCGATGCTCTGAGCGTCTGTGTTCAAAACAACTGAAAAAGCTGCTCTAAGTGCAGTTTTTTGTCAAATAAAGGGCAAATTACACATCTTGGTCTGCGTAATTGTGCATCCCTTTGCTATTTTTACTTGAAAGCTTTATTTTAGTCCAATTGTCCAAATCCAAATGTAATAAACACCAGGGAAATGCAGGAAGTGCTGTGGCTCTGGCCCTGGACCTGACAGGAGCTGTTTCCATGTAAAGTCATGGGGCGATTACACTTTTTTTTTTTTTTAGGGCAAAAAGGAGATTTTTAGTTTATTTACAGACTTGATATTTTGCATTTTTGTAGCTAAGGCCCTAAATTAAGCATTTTTTATGTCCAAAAAGTTGTTTCTACATGTTTGCTGTGTGTTTTGTATGAAAGAGAGTGAATGCGAATTTTATTTCCATCTCTATTTCTGGTCCTGTAGCTTTTCTCACAGCCTCATGACACAACTACAGCAGCAGATTGTGAAATAACAGGTTGGACTGAACAAAAGGAGGTAGAACACTTCATTAGGGGTAAAAGGGGCAGTTTTAAAAGCAAAATTAAGATAGAAATCCAGGCGAGGACAAATACTAATACTCAGATTGCCCTTAGGTCTGGAAGGGTTCAAGTAGAGCAGAAAACCTTCACCTTTTAAACACTTTTCTTGAATAAATCTGCCCAAAACGTTCAAATGTTCACCTATAAATGTAAAAATGGGTAAACAGAGTCCGTCACATCACACTTTGTCACTCAGTTGCGTTTCTATTGCAAGAAAACCTCAAATTTCAGCTTCTTCTTTCCGTCTCTGCTCCGGACTGACATTCCAAACATTCCGCAGAAATGGCCAGCGTGGTGCTCCTGGTTTGGGCGATTTAAACGGGCACGAGGCCGGAGGTCCCGTCCCGACGCCGAGCCCTGCGCCGCCGCAACGTGTCCTCGGGCAAGACACTTTACACGCCGGTTTGAACGTGGTTTGGGTCACCGACGGCGGAGCGATCCGAGATTAGTGCCAGATGGATTATTTAAAGAAGGGGCGACTTTTTTTATAACGCTGTTCCCTCCCTTTAGAGACCTGAGTGAAGAGGGAGCCCCATAAAACGCAGACCTACACAAAGACTATGTCAGTCGTTTGTATTTGGTTTGTGCTGTTTTGTGCTGTGACAGTTTCATTTGTGTGAGTTTATTTCTAAAATTATTCATTATTATTTCTGTGGTAATTACAGGACGTCATTTCCGCTCAGCTGACGGAGACAAACTCCACAAAACTAGTGAAGAGAAACGATCTGAGGCTGAGGAAAAGTCTGTCTCAGTCTTTAGTCTTTTGCTTTTGATTCATATTTTATAGAATAACACAGACTTTTCCACAGCCTCAGGTCGTTTCTCTTCACTAGTTTTGTGGAGTTTGTCGCCGTCAGCTGAACGGAAATGACGTCCTGTAATTACAGCAGAAATAATGAATAATTTTAGAAATAAACTCACACAAATGAAACTGTCACAGCACAAAACAGCACAAACCAAATACAAACGTTTTCTATAATTTTCTGCCTGTTTTGAGGCTGTTTCACATTCTGAGGTTCTGGATGACGTCATCGGCTGAAAATAAAACTGCAAATATCTTAAGAACCAGAATCGCACAAACAAAACCTTTTGCAGAACAAACGATTGACTCCATTTTGGGCGTTTTCGAGCATTTTGAAGCTTCCTGTGGGTCTGACCCCAGTTTGACCTGTAAAAGAATCGTTAATTTCTCCAAAACAGCCCAAAGGACTGACATAGTTTTTGTGCAGGTTTGCGTTTGATGGGGCGACTTCACGGAGGTGTTTTAGAGTCATCCACGCGTGTTTGAGTGATTTAGTGATCTCTCCCAGGCCCTAGTCAAACCCTTAGCAGTAAGATTCTGTAAATAAACAAAAACGTGACACAATGAAACAACAAACTAAAGCTTCACAAACCTGGCGCGATGTGCAGATTCAGTTTCATTAACGGGAATAAAGCGTTTTCAAAACAATCAAAGGTAACTTGGTGATCTAAATACGTTCGGTGTCAGTAGTTTATCGGTAGTTTTCGGTCTCTGGACGTCACACGCTCAGATGGGGACGAGAGCAGAGTGACCAGATTTTCAAAATGTTGTTGTTGTTGTGGGAAATCAGCAGAGGGAAGTGTGAGGTGCTTATAAAGTTGTTTTCTAACGTTTCCAGACACTAATGAGTGAACCAGGCAGAGCGTTTGGTTTGTTAGACTCGTGGCTGTTGTCAGATGGGTTAAAGTGGTGTTAAGCTTCTTCAGCGTGAAGAAAAATTGGGGTTTTAAGTGGAAGTTCAGAACTTGCCCCCATCACTGCACTAGTTTGTTGCCTTGACAGACTCACTTCCGAGGAAACACTGATTTGTGCCGTTTTTTGGCCTCTGACAGAATTCCACCTCCTCTAGCGACGGACTTTAGCTTCAAACGTGCCCGAGTTCAGCTTTAAGCTTTTGTCTTTCTTCCCCTGATCGTTGTGGATAAGTTGTTCATGAAGAAAGTTTCTCCTTTGAGGAAATTGTCGGTTGAAGATTTGGTGATGGGGCAGATTTATGACGCTCCAGACATTTACACACACGTTTCGACACAGAAAACCGCTAACCGCAAGTTCCGCAAACCTACAGACACTTCCGCTCGTTGTGGAGAAGCTCGTTACATTAGCACCCCCAACTTCCTGTTTGGAGCTTTGTCCATTTCTATGTAAAGTCTACGGTCCTCACAGAGCACAGGCTTTGTAGTCAAGTCCTGATTGTTTGAGTCTGAGTCACTCGAGTCCCAGAGTCCGACTCACATCCTCAGGGCACTCGGTTCAAGAGTCCAAGTCTGAGTAATGAGGAAACATTACGCTCTAACTACAACTATGGACTATCACTTTAAGACCACTCTTTTCACATTTCTCTCTCTTTTTTTCATTTTTTTCATTACAAACACACTCTATATTCTAATTTTATCTCCAATCTCCAAAACAACAACTGCAATAACATCAATTTGTCAATCCAGGGTGTCCCAAAAATGTGGCATTTCACAGGCCAATAATTCTGGCAATTCTTGTTGAAATCACCTCAAACTTTCACCGAATGTAAAGACTCTTTTAGTGCGAGTAAACAGCGGTGACGTAGGTTCGGCTGCGCGCACATTTTGGCCACAGAAGCGCGGCAGAACTCCGCAGTTTGTCGAGCTCTGTGAAAAGATTATCGTCAAAAGATCGAGAATATTTCCTCAACAAACTGAACTTTGGCAAACGGAGTCCGACTTCCAGATCGTCGCGCGATCAGTGAGGAAAACTTTAGAACTTTAGTCCGATTCTGACAAACACACACAGAACAACCAGACATTTCGGTGCTGGAAATGTTTTTCACTGAATCGTATCGAATCGATTTTAAATATCGTTTAAACATCAAAACTTCACTGTATTGAAAAGCGTATCGTATCGCGGCCTGTGCATCGACGTATGTATCGTATCGGCAACTTTTTTGCGAGTAGAACTGATGCGAAAACAGAAAATAAAGACCAGCCCCGGGGTCTGATTCAGAAAATCCGAGCTCACCCTGAAAACTTTCGCCTCGTGTCCTTCGTGTGAGACTCAAAACACGAGGCCGCCGATTTCACGCTGGTCAAAGCCGTAAAAACGAGCACCGAGAGTCACTTTTACGACGTGTCCTTGAAGTGGACGTGCGGGCGGCGGTCGGCAGGTCGCCAATATAAATGTAATGATTAATTAAGGAATTCATTCATTCGTTAATGAGGCTGGAGCTCCGTCGCAGCTTCAGGAAAAGTCGTTTTTAACAGATGAAAAAGACGTCACAGAGTCAGTTTAGTTCAAGAGCGACAAAAACCAGCACAGAGATGAGGACCAAATGTGTCTGTATGAAACTGGAGACTGAACATAACTGAGATATAAAAAAAAAAAATCAAAAAACCCAAAAAACCCAATAATAACCAGGATACTAAAAAAAAAAACGAAAAAATCTGATCGGAACTGAAAAAACAACAACAACCATAACTGGGATACGCAAAAAACTCAAAAAACCTAAACATAACTGGGATCCTAAAAAGCCTGAACATAATCAGGATACTCAAAAAAAAAAAAAAAAAAAAAACGATTGTAATGGAGATATGCCAAAAAAAATTAACATAACCAGTAGGGACGGGCAGGATTAGTCGATTAATCGATAATCGATCATTAAGAATTTCGTCGATCAGGTTCATTTTAATGGACAAACTGAATGTCGGTGTCTGTGTAACGTCGCCTGAGGAGTCGAGGTCTGAGCACAAACTCTGGAGCCTCACAGTCCCACGTCTCGGCTCTGGCTCCTTGGAGATCCCTATATTCCTCAGAGTGCGTTTCCCTGCACATCAGTGTCCCGGGTATGATCGGGTTTTTGAGTGTCCCGGTTTCACATGTTTACGCAGCATCTGCAACGCGACATACGCACAGAACAGACTCAGCACCAGCAGAACATCCGCTGTCACAGAGAGAAGACTCATATTCACTGAGTCACAGAGAGAACACTCATATTCACTGAGTCAAAGAGAGAACACTCATATTCCACTGAGTCACAGAGAGAACACTCATATTCACTGAGTCACAGAGAGAACACTCATATTCACTGAGTCACAGAGAGAACACTCATATTCACTGAGTCACAGGGAGAACACTCATATTCACTGAGCCACAGAGAGAACACTCATATTCACTGAGTCACAGAGAGAACACTCATATTCACTGAGTCACAGGGAGAACACTCATATTCAGTGAGTCACAGGGAGAACACTCATATTCACTGAGTCACAGAGAGAACACTCATATTCACTGAGTCACAGGGAGAACACTCATATTCACTGAGTCGAGTCCTTTAGTCCCACAGAAGCTGAAGCAGCAGCACAAGGGAAGAGCTGCTTTTTTCAGCTCTTACAGTTTATGCAAATGAGTCATGTGGTTTTAAGTTTCGTTTCTGTAAGACGTAAACAAATGTTTAAAGCTGCATTAAACACATTCTGATCTCACACTGATGAGGCTCTGGAGCGGTGATGTTTATATGTTGTAAAGTTGAGTTTATTTATGCAGATTAGTAACAGTAATAATAGTGATGATAATTTTAATATAAAATGTTAATGATTAGTCAAAAATTGATTGTTAATTTTCTCAAAGATCGATTAAGACAGTTTAATCGAACGCCCGTCCCTAATCACTGCAATATTCCAAAAACCAAAACTTAACCAGGATACTAAAAAAACCTGATGCAAACCTCCTCATAACCTGAAAACCCGACCATAATCGTAATACTAAACACACTGGGTGAATATATCTGTGTGAAACTGTAAAATAAAGTGTGTGCAGAGGTGTGGAGCTGCACTCTGCCCCCAGACACGCCCTTCTGTGTCCACAACAGCTCCGCCATAATAACGGCTTTATCTGCGGGTGGGCGGGGCTTATCTCTGTGTGGGCGTGGCCCCTCTCCCTGTGGGCGGGGCTCCCTCCCTCCAGGACCACAGTGTTATTACAGGATCAGCCGAGTCCAGATGAGCCCACAGGAGCCAGTGAAACGCTAAAGTGCGACTGGATCTGCCATTTTTACGCTTTAATTATACGATTTTGCTCAAAGTTCACAATTTAAAGGTCGAAAAAATTACGTGAATTTGACTCTCGTGAGGTTTAAGTCGAATCGAACCCCACAGGAAGCTTCAAAATGCTCTAAAACGCCCAAAATAGTCGATCGTTTGTGCTTCGTTTGTGCTGCAAAAAGTTTCGTTTGTGCGATTCTGGTTCTTCAGATATTTGCGGTTTTATTTTGGGCCGTTTCTTCTCTAGTTTTGCTAAAGTTTCCGTAGAAATAATAATTAATAATGTTAGAAATAAACTCACACAAATGAAAACTGTCACAGCGCACTCTCTCTTTCATCCCTCTCTCCTCTTTCACTCTCTCATTTCTCCTCTCTCTCCTCTCCTTTATTTCTCTCTCTCTCTTTTGACCTCTCCCCTATTCTCCTCTCACTTTCTCTCCTCTCTCTTTCATCCCTTTGTCTCTCCCTTTTCCCTTTCACCCCTCTCTCTCTTCTCTCTCCTCCCCCTCTCTTTTCTCTCTCTTTCATCCCCTTCTCTTCGCTTTCTTTTTCATCCCTCTCCCCTATTCTCTGTCTCTCCCTCTCTCCTCTCACTTTCTCCTCTCCCCTATCTTCATGCTCTCTTTTCCATCCCTCTCTCTCTCTCTTTCATCCCTCTCTCTCTTCTCTCTCTTCCATCCCTCTCTCTCTTCCATCCCTCTGTCTCCTCTCTCTTTCATCACACCCTCTCTTCTCTCTTCCATCCCTCTCTCTCCTATCGCTTTCATCACTCTCTCGCTTCTCTCTCTTTCATCCCTCTCTCTCCTATCGCTTTCATCACTCTCTCTCTCCTCTCTTTCATCCCTCTCTCGCTTCTCTCTCTTTCATCCCTCTCTCTCTTCCATCCCTCTCTCTCCTATCGCTTTCATCACTCTCTCTCTCCTCTCTTTCATCCCTTTCTCGCTTCTCTCTTGCATCCCTCTCTCCTCTCTTTCATCCCGCTCCTGTCTCTCCTCTTTTCTCCTCTCTCTCGCTCTACTCCTCTTTCAGCCCTCTCACCTATTCTCTCTCTTGCATCCTTCTCTCTCTTTCATCCCTCTCTCTCTCTTCTCTCTCTTTCATCCCTGTCCCCCTCTCTCCTATCCTCTTTCATCTCTGTCTCTCTCTTGCTTTCTCCCTCTCTCCTTCATCTCTCTCTCTCTTTCATCCCTCTCTTTCTCTCCTTTCTTCTCCCTCACAGTCATCTCAGAGGAAGTGATCGTAGTATTATCCCTCTCTCCTCTGTCTTTCATCCCTCTGTTTCTCTCCTCTCTTCTCTCCCTTCTTCTCCCAGTCGTCTCAGAGCTGTTGGGAGTCTTATCCCTCTCTCCCTCTCTCATCCCTTCTTCTCAGAGGAAGTGTGGGGGTTTTATCTCAGTCGGGGTCAGAGGTTCATCCTGGGGTCAGGAGGATTTAACCCGAGACGTGAATCTGCAGCTTTTCCTCCTTCTGCCTCCGACACCAGAGGTTTCACTTCAGTTTAAACTTCACCTGAACACCTGAGGGCAGTTTTAGGACATTTCTCCTCGCCCGGATTTTTTTTTCTTAATTTTTCTTCCCCCTGCAGTATTTGGGGAATTCAGATTTCACAAAGGTCGGATGTTGTAGGATATTTTTGTATTTTTACAATATGAACTTTTTATGATGTTTAAATCATCAAAGTGCCTAAAAATGACCTTAGTTTAGTTTAGTTTAGTTTAGTTTTTAGAGACATTTAGAGACATGACCTGGTTTAGTCCTGGTTTAGTCCTGGTTTAGTCCTGGTTTAGTCCTGGTTTAGTCCTGGTTTTGACCTGGTTTAGTCCTGGTTTAGTCCTGGTTTTGACCTGGTTTAGTCCTGGTTTAGTCCTGGTTTAGTCCTGGTTTTGACCTGGTTTAGTCCTGGTTTAGTCCTGGTTTTGACCTGGTTTAGTCCTGGTTTTGACCTGGTTTAGTCCTGGTTTAGTCCTGGTTTAGTCCTGGTTTAGTCCTGATTTTGACCTGGTTTAGTCCTGGTTTAGTCCTGGTTTAGTCCTGGTTTTGACCTGGTTTAGTCCTGGTTTAGTCCTGGTTTAGTCCTGGTTTAGTCCTGGTTTTGACCTGGTTTTGACCTGGTTTAGTCCTGGTTTAGTCCTGGTTTAGTCCTGGTTTTGACCTGGTTTAGTCCTGGTTTAGTCCTGGTTTAGTCCTGATTTAGTCCTGGTTTAGTCCTGGTTTAGTCCTGGTTTAGTCCTGGTTTAGTCCTGGTTTTGACCTGGTTTAGTCCTGGTTTAGTCCTGGTTTAGTCCTGGTTTAGTCCTGGTTTTGACCTGGTTTAGTCCTGGTTTAGTCCTGGTTTAGTCCTGGTTTAGTCCTGGTTTTGTCCTGGTTTAGTCCTGGTTTAGTCCTGGTTTAGTCCTGGTTTTGACCTGGTTTAGTCCTGGTTTAGTCCTGGTTTAGTCCTGGTTTAGTCCTGGTTTTGACCTGGTTTAGTCCTGGTTTAGTCCTGATTTAGTCCTGATTTAGTCCTGGTTTAGTCCTGGTTTAGTCCTGGTTTAGTCCTGGTTTAGTCCTGGTTTTGACCTGGTTTAGTCCTGGTTTAGTCCTGGTTTAGTCCTGGTTTAGTCCTGATTTTGACCTGGTTTAGTCCTGGTTTAGTCCTGGTTTTGACCTGGTTTAGTCCTGGTTTAGTCCTGGTTTAGTCCTGGTTTAGTCCTGGTTTTGACCTGGTTCAGTCCTGGTTTAGTCCTGGTTTAGTCCTGGTTTAGTCCTGGTTTTGACCTGGTTTAGTCCTGGTTTAGTCCTGGTTTAGTCCTGGTTTAGTCCTGGTTTTGACCTGGTTTAGTCCTGGTTTAGTCCTGGTTTAGTCCTGGTTTAGTCCTGGTTTTGACCTGGTTTAGTCCTGGTTTAGTCCTGGTTTAGTCCTGGTTTTGACCTGGTTTAGTCCTGGTTTAGTCCTGGTTTAGTCCTGGTTTAGTCCTGGTTTAGTCCTGGTTTAGTCCTGGTTTTGACCTGGTTTAGTCCTGGTTTAGTCCTGGTTTTGACCTGGTTTAGTCCTGGTTTAGTCCTGATTTAGTCCTGATTTAGTCCTGGTTTAGTCCTGGTTTAGTCCTGGTTTAGTCCTGGTTTAGTCCTGGTTTAGTCCTGGTTTTGACCTGGTTTAGTCCTGGTTTAGTCCTGGTTTAGTCCTGGTTTAGTCCTGATTTTGACCTGGTTTAGTCCTGGTTTAGTCCTGGTTTTGACCTGGTTTAGTCCTGGTTTAGTCCTGGTTTAGTCCTGGTTTAGTCCTGGTTTTGACCTGGTTCAGTCCTGGTTTAGTCCTGGTTTAGTCCTGGTTTAGTCCTGGTTTTGACCTGGTTTAGTCCTGGTTTAGTCCTGGTTTAGTCCTGGTTTAGTCCTGGTTTTGACCTGGTTTAGTCCTGGTTTAGTCCTGGTTTAGTCCTGGTTTAGTCCTGGTTTTGACCTGGTTTAGTCCTGGTTTAGTCCTGGTTTAGTCCTGGTTTTGACCTGGTTTAGTCCTGGTTTAGTCCTGGTTTAGTCCTGGTTTAGTCCTGGTTTAGTCCTGGTTTAGTCCTGGTTTAGTCCAGGTTTAGTCCTGGTTTAGTCCTGGTTTAGTCCTGGTTTAGTCCTGGTTTAGGTCGGATGTTTTAGAATCTTTTGTATTTTTACAACATGAACTTTTTAAAATGTTTAAATCGTCAAAGTGTCTAAAAATGACCTTAGTTTAGTTTAGTTTAGTTTTTTGAGACACAAACGCAGAGATGTTCCGCAGTGCCAGGTGGGGTTGGGCGGAAACACACGAGCCCAGTGACATCTCGTTACCACGGCAACTGACGCATCACCACAACTACAGATAAAGTACATTCTGGGTTATTTTTAGCCCGTCTCAGAGCGGCCGCGGTGTCGACGTCGCCTCCGAGTGGAGAACGTGAACATGACAACAGCCCCGGGCCTCCGACAGGGAGGAGCACCCACAGGAGGAGCACCTGAAGGAGGAGCACCCGAAGGAGGAGCACCCGAAGGAGGAGCACCCGAAGGAGGAGCACCCACAGGAGGAGCACCCACAGGAGGAGCACCCACAGGAGGAGCACCCACAGGAGGAGCACCCGAAGGAGAAGCACCCGAAGGACCCACAGGAGGAGCACCCGAAGGAGGAGCACCCGAAGGAGGAGCACCCGAAGGAGGAGCACCTACAGGAGGAGCACCCGAAGGAGGAGCACCCACAGGAGGAGCACCCGAAGGAGAAGCACCCGAAGGAGGAGCACCCAAAGGAGGAGCACCCGAAGGAGGAGCACCTACAGGAGGAGCACCCGAAGGAGGAGCACCCGAAGGAGGAGCACCCACAGGAGGAGCACCCGAAGGACGAGCACCTGAAGGAGGAGCACCCAAAGGAGGAGCACCCGAAGGACGAGCACCCGAAGGAGGAGCACCCAAAAGACCCGCTGGAGGAGAGAAGGGCGAAGCCAGACTAAGACTGAGACTAAACGAGACTAGACTAAGACTAGACTAAGACTAGTCTAAGACTAGTCTAAGACTAGTCTAAGACTAGACTAAGACTAGACTAAGACTAGTCTAAGACTAGTCTAAGACTAGTCTAAGACTAGTCTAAGACTAGACTAAGACTAGACTAAGACTAGTCTAAGACTAGACTAAGACTAGACTAAGACTAGACTAAGACTAGACTAAGACTAGACTAAGACTAGACTAAGACTAGACTAAGACTAGACTAAGACTAGACTAAGACTAGACTAAGACTAGACTAAGACTAGACTAAGACTAGACTAAGACTAGACTAAGACTAGACTAAAACTAGACTAAGACTCCATCAGCAAAGAAAATACAATAACAGATTTTAGGTTTGGGAGTTTGATCTTTTGTCCTGGTTGAGTCCTGGACTTGTTCTTGTTGGCCCCTTGGTTAACACTGGTTCAGGTCTAGCTAAGTCCTCCTTTAGTCCTGCTTTAGTCCTGCTTTAGTCCTGCTTTAGTCCTGCTTTAGTCCTGCTTTAGTCCTGCTTTAGTCCTGCTTTAGTCCTGCTTTAGTCCTGCTTTAGTCCTGCTTTAGTCCTGCTTTAGTCTTGTTTTAGTCCTGCTTTAGTCCTGCTTTAGACAGACTAAAGCAGGTCTTAAACGGGATTTAGTTTTAGTCCAAGGCAAGTTCCTCTTCAGCCCTGGTTTAGTCCTGATTTTGGCCTAGTTTAGTCCTGATTTTGGCCTAGTTTCTTCCTCTTGACTTAGTCTTGGCCAAGACCTGGTTTAGTTACAGTTTAATTATTGTTTAGAAGTGTTTTAGTCCCGACTTAGTCTTATTGATTTGGTCCTGGTTTTAGACCTGATTTAGGCCTAGCTCGGTCCTGGCTCAGTCCCAGTTCAGTCCTGGTTTAGTCCTGGTTCAGTCCTGCTTCAGTCCTGGTTTAGTCCTGGTCTAGTCCCGGTCTAGTCCCGGTTCAGTCCCGGTTCAGTCCCGGTTCAGTCCCGGTTTAGTCCTGGTTTAGTCCTGGTTCAGCTCTGGTTTAGTCCTGGTTTAGTCCTGGTTTAGTCCTGGTTTAGTCCTGGTTTAGTCCTGGTTCAGTCCTGGTTCAGTCCTGGTTTAGTCCTGGTTTAGTCCTGGTTCAGTCCTGGTTTAGTCCTGGTTCATCCCTGGTTCAGTCCTGGTTTAGTCCTGGTTCATCCCTGGTTCAGGCCTGGTTTAGTCCTGGTTTAGTCCTGGTTTAGTCCTGGTTCAGTCCTGGTTCAGTCCTGGTTCAGTCCTGGTTTAGTCCTGGTTTAGTCCTGGTTCATCCCTGGTTCAGTCCTGGTTTAGTCCTGGTTTAGTCCTGGTTTAGTCCTGGTTCAGTCCTGGTTTAGTCCTGGTTTAGTCCTGGTTCAGTCCTGGTTTAGTCCTGGTTTAGTCCTGGTTTAGTCCTGGTTTAGTCCTGGTTCAGTCCTGGTTCAGTCCTGGTTTAGTCCTGGTTTAGTCCTGGTTTAGTCCTGGTTCATCCCTGGTTCAGTCCTGGTTTAGTCCTGGTTTAGTCCTGGTTCAGTCCTGGTTTAGTCCTGGTTCAGTCCTGGTTCAGTCCTGGTTTAGTCCTGGTTTAGTCCTGGTTCAGTCCTGGTTTAGTCCTGGTTTAGTCCTGGTTTAGTCCTGGTTTAGTCCTGGTTTAGTCCTGATGTCAGTGGAAACATGTTCGTATCAAACAGGAAGTGGAGGAGGAAACAGGAAGCGTCTGCAGGAAGTAGATTTGTGCCGTGAACATGTGACTCCTTCAGAACAGCTCCAGACACACGTTTCCTTTCAGTTAACGTCAGGAATAAGTCGGATTTATTTATTACGAATGTTTTAATCCCGGATTTTAGTCTCATAAATGTACTTTTGTGAGTTTAAGTCCTGTTATTATGTTATTTCCTCCTCAAAACAAACCTGGAGCTGTGTTTTTCTCGTTATTTTTTGAGCTCTAAAACCCCCTGTCACTGAATAAACGTAAAGTAGAGCTGTTTAAAGTGACACTGCGGAACATTCCAGGCAGAAGAATGAAGTATCCATAGAAACAAGCAGGTGACAAACCTGAAAAAACGAAAAGTTACTTAAAAATAAGTAAATAAGTGCAATTTTAAAATGGGGTTTGTTTAAAATAAATGCCAAAGCTTTACACCTGTCGTACACCTGTCGTACACCTGTCGTACACCTGTCGTACACCTGTCGTATACCTGTCGTACACCTGTCATACACCAGTGCACCTGCCATACACCTGTCGTACACCTGTCGTATAACACTTGTACACCTGCTGCACACCTGCCATACACCTGTCATAATACCTCTGCTTTACACCTGTCATACACCTGTAGTACACCTGCCGTATACCTGTCGTACACCTGTCATACACCAGTGCACCTGTCGTACACCTGTCATACACCTGTAGTACACCTGCCGTATACCTGTCGTACACCTGTCATACACCAGTGCACCTGTCATATACCTGTCGTACACCTGTCATACACCTGTAGTACACCTGTCGTCCCGTTCCGTAAATGAACAGCTCTGATGCAGAAATAGCTGAACAAACAGGGGAACTCCATGTCCCATGATGCTTTGCTCCGTTTCAGTGCAGGTGACACAGCTGCTCCTTTTCTCACAGCTTCACCTCAGTCACCCCACGATCCACGACATTTACCCCACGACATTTACCCCACGACATTTACCCCACGACATTTACCCCACGACATTTACCCCACAACATTTACCCCACGACATTTACCCCACGACATTTACCCCACAACATTTACCCCACAACATTTACCCCACGACATTTACCCCACGACATTTACCCCACCACATTTACCCCACGACATTTACCCCACGAAACACAACATTTAATTAAGAAAGTTTTAGCACGATATGAGTAAATTTCACTTGAAAAATAAAAATTTTTGTACTTTAAATATGAAAAAACAAAAACATCTTTTTGCACTTCAAATAAGAAACCAAATGCACTGGTCGATAATTGCACTTGTCAAGTTGAATCGAGTCAAATAAAGTCAAACTTTCTTCAGTTAAATCATTTTAACTTAACTATTCAAATTATAAATCTGACGTTACTTCAGACAGTTCCTCCAGTAGAAGCCACCGAATACTTTTTATGTAGCCTACTTACTTCATGTAATACTAAAGTTCCTCTGCAAAAAACAAACTCTAATCAAATGAAGATCATGTGAATTAAGAAAGTTTTATTATGAGTTGAGTAAATTTCACTTGAAAAACTAAAAAAACATCTGTCAGTGGAGACTTTTGGTACTGAAAATATTTTTTGCATCTTTTTGCACTTAAAATAAGAAACAAAATAGATTTGTCGATTATTTTACTTGTCAACTTGAATTGACTCAAATAAAGTCAAATGTTTTTAATTTAAGTCATTTTAACTTATCTAAATAATGTTTTTTTTCCTGTGCTCTACTTCTACTTTTGTACAGTTTTGTCCTAATTACATCTAATTTAAATGATAAACCTCCAGTCGTCGCCACATTAGCACCAAATACTTCTTATACATAGTAATTTCTTGCAATACCAAACTGCAAAAACTGAATCTAATCAAGTTAAAATCACAAGTTTTAACATGATTTAAGTCAATTTCACCAGTGGAACCAGACTTTTTGTGCTGAAAATATGAGAAAAACCTTCTGGTTACGCTTAAAATCAGAAAAAACAACAACTTTTTGCACTTAAATTAAGGAACAAAATCAATTATTGCTTGAAAAAACAGACGTGTGAAGTTAAATCTACTCAAATAAAGTCAAATGTTCTTAATTTAAGTCATTTAAACTCACCTAGATATAGTTTTTTCTCTACTTTTGGGCAATTTTGGATCACCAGACTGAATTCCAAATGAACTCACTGTTATAACTATGTTCAAAAGTCAAATCCACAAGATTAAAAGTCAAAATGGGTGTGTCAACAAAAGATGTAGGAAACAGGCCAAGAATATTTTCATTTAAATGCAGATTTTAAAACAACCGGCTGCAAATCCACCAGCCCCAGTCCCGCAAACACTTCCAAAAAAACACGGCGCAAAACACTCGTGGATTTCGGCTCCGCAAAGCGCCACGCACGGGGCGGTGGTTGCAGAAAACGTCACGCCATTCCCCGGGTCACGGAGCGGCTCTCGGGGACCGTGACGCCCGCGGGGGACACCGGGCGGCCGCGCACGTTCGGCCCGCCTCGCCGCGCCTTACCTTCGGACAGCTCCAGCTCCAGCTCCGCCAGCTTCTCCCGGACCTCCGCGGGCAGTGTCATCCCCACGCCGGGCTCCAGCATCACGGACAGCACCCCGGCGGAGCTCCTCTCGGCCATGGCGCTCCGGAAAACGCCAAAAAATAAGATCCAAGGAAAGAAAACGGAGGAAACGGGAGGAAAGAGGAGGGAAGAGTCGCCAGGTGTGGTTGTTTTTACGCGCTCGGGCACAGAAGATCCCGAGTTTAGTCCTGGTTTAGTCCCCGGTTTAGTCCTGGTTTAGTCCTGGTTTAGCCCTGGTTAAATCCGGTTAAATCATAGTTTAGACCTGGTCCAGACTTGGGTTTAGTCCTGGTTTAGTCCTGGTAAATCCCGTTTAAAATCCAGCTCCGGCGCTTCCCTCCAGAGGTGAGTGTACAGTGTGTATTACGCGCACAGGAAGAAAAGAATCGATTCCTCCCGAGTCCGTTCACGGGTGTCGGTGCTGCAGATGTGCTCCGAACGGTGCGATCCAAACGTGTCCGGGTTGGAAGCGTCATGACGCGGCGAGCTCCCGGGCTTAGGGCCGCTGGGACCGCTCCATGCGCACGGCGGCGGCGGGCGGGGAGGACCGGGTGACGCGGCGCTGTCTGGGGGGAGCGCGCAGCCGTGGCCTCGGTCGCGGAGGGAGGTCCAGCTGCACGAGTCTGGACACAACTCATTCAACTCCTCGCTCCCTCCCTCCTCTTCCCGTTCCCTTCGTTTCCTCGGCTCTCCGCGCTCCGGACGTGCACAGTGCGCAGCCGCCGTTGCGTCACGGGCGCAGCGGCCGTCGTGCTCGTGACAGCTGTGTGCGTAAGCGTGTGCGTGGACTGATGTGCGCGGGGATGTGGTGAGTGCGCCCTCTGCTGGACACGCGTGCGCACAGACTCCAGGGTCTGCACTACAAAAAAGGATTTTCTATCATAGTTAAACTGACTTGAATTAAGCAGATTCATCTTAAAAGATCAATTTTAAGACTTTTTACTCAATAAGATGAGATTTTTTTGACTTGTTTCAAGATATTTCATCCTGATTTATCTTATCTCGATATTACAACTTATTCTAAGCACTTTTTATATTAACTCAGTCCAGGTTAAGCCTCTTTAACTTCCTTCTCTAACAACATTGCAAAAAAGGCCTATCAAATAATAAGAAAAAATACCAATTTTGAGGTAAAAATGCTCTATTTTAAGTGAAATTTTCTGCCAGTGCAGTAAGAAACTTTCACTTACGAAGTTTTCTTAAAACAAGACGAAATACTAATCTTGTTCTAAGCAGAAAACACGAGTTTCAAGTATTTATGGACAGATTTTTCCCCTTATTGGTTTGAGGAGGAAGTTAAAGAGGCTTAACCTGGACTGAGTTAATATAAAAAGTGCTTAGAATAAATTGTAATATGTAGATAAGATAAATCAGGATGGAATATCTTGAAACAAGCAAAAAAAAAATCTCATCTTATTGAGTAAAAAAATCTTAAAATTGATCTTTTAAGATGAATCTGCTTAATTCAAGTCAGTTTAACTGTGCTAGAAAATCCTTTTTTGTTGTGTAAAGCTGTTTTTTTGTATTTTATCTAAACAAATGACAGTTTATGTCTCTCTTTACTGCTGATAGGGATTAAACTGGTCAAAATTAGGGACACCAGGGACATTTCTTGTATAAAACTGGGACAAATCAGTGGTTTTGTATGAATCTGCTGGGACAGGGGACACAGGGGACACAGGGGACACAGGGGGACACAGGGGACACAGGGGACACAGGGGACACAGGGGGACACAGGGGACACAGGGGGACACAGGGGACACAGGGGACACGCGCGGACAAGCGGCGATACAGGGGACACAGGGGGACACAGGGGACACAGGGGGACACAGGGGACAGAGGGGACACAGGGGGACACAGGGGGACACAGGGGACACAGGGGGACACAGGGGACACAGGGGGACACAGGGGACACAGGGGACACAGGGGACACAGGGGACACAGGGGGACACAGGGGACACAGGGGGACACAGGGGGACACAGGGGACACAGGGGGACACAGGGGACACAGGGGGACACAGGGGGACACAGGGGGACACAGGGGACACAGGGGGACACAGGGGGACACAGGGGGACACAGGGGGCACAGGGGACACAGGGGACACAGGGGACACAGGGGTCAGGACTGGGACTGTCCCGGGGAAACGGGGACGTCTGGACAAACGAGTGACATTCTGGGCACGTTTATTTTCTTTTACTTTTTCTTTATGTTTATTAAGGACATCACAATCGCATTAGACGAGCCAGACGCACTGGTTTGGGGGAAAATAATGTTAAAAAGACAAGTTTATTTGTACGGCACAACTGGTGCACAAAGTAACTCAAAGTGCTTCACAGGACAAGAAACACATTAAACTCACAACACGAACAAATCAAAACATAAAGAATCATCGTAAAATTTAAAAATAGAGACGGGACATTAAAGGAGGGAGAATTAGAGAGAAGAGAAGAGTGCGGAATGAGAAAGAAAAACCATTCAGTCACTTGCAGCTGAACAGAACTGTTAAAAATGACCAGATTGATGATAAAGAAGATGATGTATTCTCCATTTTCAATACCACATGGGGGAAAAATCTATTTTCAGGTGATGTTATTCCACTTTCACTGTTTATGTACAAAAATGCTAAAACAAATATCTGAAATATATATAAAAAAAAAAGAAGATACTGGGAAAAGTCCTGTGTCTGATAGAGAAAACAACCCAAAAGCAAAGAAGTGTCACAATTTACAATAAGTTATATTTTTTACTCTTTATATTATTATTTATTATTACTTATTATAGTTTATTGTGATGTGCGTTGTGATATTTTATTCTCTTCTCTCTCTTCTCTCTGCCTGGTTCACTCATTAGTGTCTGGAAACATTAGAAAACAACTTTATAAGCACCTCACACTTCCCTCTGCTGATTTCCCACTGCACAGGCCAAAGGCCAAAAGACTCGATCGCCGATGTTGTTTCTGATCCCGTTTATTTACCAGTGAATTATATTTTTGGAAAAACGCAAAAAAAATACATTCCTGAACCATTTTCTTTCAACAACTTTCAGTTTCTCTTCTTCTTCACCGTCAGTCGTCGATCTTCACTTGTTTCTTCTGGAGTCGACGATCGAGTCTTTTGGGCTTTTGTGCAGTGGGAAATCAGCAGAGGAAAGTGTGAGGTGCTTATAAAGTTGTTTTCTAACGTTTCCAGACACTAATGAGTGAACCAGGCAGAGCGTTTGGTTTGTTAGACTCGTGGCTGTTGTCAGATGGGTTAAAGTGGTGTTCAGCTTCTTCAGTTTTACGTGGAAGTTCAGAACTTGCCCCCATCACTACACTAGTTGCAACGCTGATCTGTGCCGTTTTTTGGCTTCTGACAGAATTCCACCTCCTCTAGCGACGGACTTCAGCTCCAGACGTGCCGGAGAGCTCCTTTTAACAGGGAAAACACTGATTCCTGATTGGTTAATAATGGAAAAGAAGCTCATTGCATTAGATTAAAAGAGGGGGTGGGATTAAATAAATTCTCTTCTTCCTTCTCCTTTTTGGGCAAAAGTTTTGTTTTTTTGTTTTTGTCTTGTTTGTTTGTTATTTCTATCATGATTTCTCTAATGTTATATGTTCCACTGTAAAAGAATGTAAACTTCTCAATTGCCCAAAATAAAAAAAAATAAAAAAATTTAAAATTCCAAATCCGTCACATCCGGTCTGTTTAAAGAAGAGTTTAATATTTTACAAACTCACATTTTAAAAAGGAGCTCAGGACTCAGAAGCTTTAGACAAACTGACAAACGAACAGGAGAATCACATTCAGAACAGGTTTGTATCGAGTTCTTTTAGTGCAGAAAAACACAGGAGATTTGGTCATTTATGAGAAATTATACTTCAAAAGTCCATCGTCGTTCCCTCCACACCAGCACCAAAACCCGTCACAGGGCAAATTCTGGGACGTGAGTTCTACATATCCGGGTATAAAACAGTAAATATACAAAAACAAAAGCAAATACACAGAACGTAGGATTTAAAGAGGCTGTACCTGATTTTTACGGGTTTAAAATGTGAAAAACGGCGCTCTGAACTTATTTCTGACTTTTCCGGTACATTCAGAGCGTCCAACTCATTCACCGCCATGAGTTTTTCAGCATTTTTCTCGACTTTCTCAGACCCCAGTGGAGATTTCGCCGTCGCGGTAAAGCCGGCGAACACTGTGAGATATTTTCGATATTTTTTATGGTTAAAAGTCCAGGGGTCCCACCGTTTTTCACTGACAAAATATAAAAACTTTTCCGTGTTTTTTTCATGATCTAAAGTGAATTTTCCACGACTTTACGGCTCCTCCATCTGTGGAACTTCTCAGACTTTTAGGGATAAATATGAAACAGAACAGAACTCTGGAGTGAAAGAGAAACTAAAATTCCACCACTTTTTCTCTCACTTTCTCTCTTTCTTTCTCTCTCTCACTCACTTTCTCTTCTCTTGCTGTCTCTTCTCTCTCTTCTCTCTTTTTCTTTTCCCTCTGTCTTCTCTCTCTCTGTCTCTTCTCTCTCTCTCTGTCTCTTCTCTCTCTCTCTGTCTCTTCTCTCTCTCTCTGTCTCTTCTCTCTATCTCTTCTCTGTCTCTTCTCTCTCTCTCTGTCTCTTCTCTCTATCTCTTCGCTCTGTCTCTTCTCTGTCTCTTCTCTCTCTCTTCTCTGTTTCTTCTCTGTCTCTTCTCTCTCTCTCTCTTCTCTCTCTCTTCGCTCTGTCTCTTCTCTGTCTCTTCTCTCTCTCTTCTCTGTCTCTTCTCTCTCTCTTCTCTCTCTTCTCTCTTTCTTCTCTCTTATCTCTTCTCTCTCTTCTCTGTCTCTTCTCTCTCTCTCTTCTCTCTCTTCTCTCTTTCTTCTCTCTTATCTCTTCTCTCTCTTCTCTGTCTCTTCTCTCTCTTATCTCTTCTCTTTCTCTCTCTTCTCTCTGTCTCTTCTTTCTTTCTCTTTTCTCTGTCTCTTCTCTCTGTGTATCTTCTCTTTCTTCTCTCTCTCTTCTCTTTTTCTTTCTCTTCTCTCTGTCTTTTCTCTCCGTCTCTTCTCTCTCTGTCTCTTCTCTCTCTTTCTCAGAGTGGGGTCAGTGTGAGGACCATGTCTGTCAGGCTGGAGTTTGGACTCTGCTCCATGAACAGTGATGAGGAGGAGGAGGTTTTGAGGAGCGCTGGGGCTTTGGGGGGTGTCAGCCTGTGTGAAGGAGGGACAGCTCCTTTTTGGACCTCTGTTTTTGTAATAATGTAAATAGTGTAAATAGTGTAAATAATGTAAATAGTCTGTATATGTCATGTCATTGTCATGTAAATAACACGAGGTGTGAGTTCAGTGCAAAAATGTTTTGACAGACACAATAAAAGTCTGTTAACCTCATGATAAATTAACTCTCTCTCGTTTTAATTTCATGATGATTCTTTACGTTTTGATTTGTTTGTTTTGTGATTTTAATCCATTTCTTATTCTGTGAAACACTTTGAATCTCTCTGTGTACAAATAAACCTGCCTTAACAGAACGATGGAGTTGTGTGAAAAAGATGCTAAAATTCCGTGACTTTTCCAGGATTTCCATGACCGTGGGAACCCCGAAAAGTTCACAGCTCACGATTCACTGGTTTCTCGTTACCAAACGTTTACTGCACGAAGTGTGACGCGATTTAGCCAAAAGTCGATCCCAAAAACAGCTGCACGGGTGGAAAATCGCCTCAAAAAGCACCAAAAATCGCACAGTGCGTACGCCCGGCTTAATGCTAACAACAACTAGCATGCTAACACGTACCTCCTGCTCATCTGACAATAGAAACACTTTAGAATTCGATGTGATAAACATTAACGCACACAGCTGCCTTCTACTGACTGCAAGAGCTGCTCATACGACATATACAACATATCTGTATCAAGGCAAGACAAATTTTACTCCAACGGAAAAAAATAAATAAAAAAAATCAGGTACAGGCCCTTTAACGGTGATAAAATAAAAGATAAAAAAGTAATAAAATCATAAAAAATAGCTGTGTGTTAAGCTGCACTGGTTATTCACATTAATGTGCGATAAATAGAAATAAATACAAACTGGGAGACTTCAAAACTTGTGTAAAACAGACGGTATAAACGACATAAACTGTTTGTATAAATGGACATAAACAGGAAGTCATAATAATAATCATGCATCAGTTTGTGTTCATGGGCGCACTTCCGGCTCCATCGCCTCTGGCCCCAGTTCACTTTCGATCGACAAAACATAAAATATGCTTCAGAAAAAGTTAAAAAAAAAAGCTTCAATCTACCAGAAAATGACGTAAAAGTAGTGAAATTATCTGTTCATGCAGCAAAGACAAGTTCTATTCAAACAAACGACACCGTCTCAGAACTAATAAGAAGAGACTAAACCTGAAAACAAGACGAGTAACACGATGGAAGTTTGAAAATCGTGGCCAAATCAGAGACATTTGCAGCGTGAAGCTCCACGGTTCTGGGATGTTCAGGGGCGCTCTCTGGTGGAGGTTCAGGAGCGCTCTCTGGTGGAGGTTCAGGGGGGTTCAGGGGCGCTCTCTGGTGGAGGTTCAGGGGGGTTCAGGGGCGCTCTCTGGTGGAGGTTCAGGGGGGTTCAGGGGTGCTCTCTGGTGGAGGTTCAGGGGGTTCAGGGGCGCTCTCTGGTGGAGGTTCAGGGGGGTTCAGGGGCGCTCTCTGGTGGAGGTTCAGGGGGTTCAGGGGCGCTCTCTGGTGGAGGTTCAGGGGGTTCAGGGGCGCTCTCTGGTGGAGGCTCTGGGGCGCTCTCTGATGGAGGTTCAGGGGGTTCAGTGGCGCTCTCAGGTGGAGGCTCTGGGGCACTCTCTGGTGATGGCGCTCTCTGGTGGAGGTTCAGTGGGCGCTCTCTGGTGGGTGGTGCTCTCTGGTGGGTGGCGCTCTCTGGTGGGTGGCGCTCTCTGGTGGGTGGCGCTCTCTGATGGAGGCTCAGTGGCGCTCTCTGGTGGAGGCTCAGTGGCGCTCTCTGGTGGGTGGCGCTCTCTGATGGAGGTTCAGTGGCGCTCTCTGGTGGAGGCTCAGTGGCGCTCTCTGGTGGGTGGCGCTCTCTGGTGGGTGGCGCTCTCTGGTGGGTGGCGCTCTCTGGTGGGTGGCGCTCTCTGGTGGAGGTTCAGTGGCGCTCTCTGGTGGGTGGCGCTCTCTGGTGGAGGTTCAGTGGCACTCTCTGGTGGAGGTTCAGTGGCGCTCTCTGGTGGGTGGCGCTCTCTGGTGGGTGGCGCTCTCTGGTGGAGGTTCAGTGGCGCTCTCTGGTGGAGGTTCAGTGGGCGCTCTCTGGTGGGTGGCGCTCTCTGGTGGGTGGCGCTCTCTGGTGGGTGGTGCTCTCTGGTGGGTGGCGCTCTCTGGCGGGTGGCGCTCTCTGGTGGGTGGCGCTCTCTGGTGGAGGCTCAGTGCAGGTACACGTACTTCCTCAGCGTGTGGCGCAGGTCCAGGTGGTACGGCGCCGTCGGGTTCCTCAGGTTGTGGTCGCAGAGGGCGGCGTTCACTCGGAGGTGGAGGTCGACCAGGTGAGATCTTCTGCAC
Organism: Odontamblyopus lacepedii; assembly: GCA_034769755.1. Lineage (NCBI taxonomy): Eukaryota > Metazoa > Chordata > Actinopteri > Gobiiformes > Gobiidae > Odontamblyopus > Odontamblyopus lacepedii. The sequence continues at coordinate 37,407,063 of CM068356.1, read as the reverse complement.
ACAGGAAATATTCACTTAGAACAGAACAGGAAAAAACTATCGTCTGTCACACAAAAAAGACGACTCCAACAAACATCTCGTTTCAATAATTTTAAATAGTGTTTATAAGAGTTCTTTGTGGACACAACAGCAGAGAAAAGGCACAGAACACAGGACGACATCAGGACCGGCTCAGCTCCCTGACGGCACAAAAGAGTTTTTATAAATGTTTTTCTTGGCACAGAAGTTTGTATCTTTGACTCCAGCGCACGGAGCCGAGTTCGGGACTGACCTGTGATTTTACTGCCTCGTTTCACCACTCGGCTCAATTTGGCTTCGTGAGTCCACTTTATTTCTACAAAGTGTCGATACTTTATATATGCAGTTCCCGTCTCCATTCTACATAAACTGGACATCGCTGCACTCTGTTTGCTTTGGTTGGTTGGACGTCTTTGTCGACTCGCAGAAAACAACACGGGTTCATTTTCGTCTACAAAGCAGCTCCGGGGAAACTCCCAGCAAACCTGAGTCGTCTTCGCTTCGCTCATCACCTCAGCAACTGTTCACTGTGCCTCTGCTTCTCTGAGCGGGTAAATCAGCGTTTTCCTACTCAGCTCCATGCACTTGGAATTAGTTATAAAAAAGACCTTAACCCTCGAAGACCTACGATAACGAGGAATATGTTTTCTATAACCGCGCAGAACTTTCTAACGGTAAAACACAGAAACTTCCTTTTCCCCTCTGAAAGTGCAGACATAGAGGTTTCCGTACATTTCTGCGGCTTTATCCTACGTCACACTCACGCTGTGTGATGACGTGAGCAAAACGAGTGTCCAACAGGAACTTTGTTTTCCCCAAACTCATGCGCTCCGTCCATTTTGATCGAGCCAAACTTTGCCAAAGAGTGAAGTGAGTCAAGATGGTCGACTCCTCTGACTGTGTGTGTTTAGAACGAGTGAAAAAGTCGCTCTAAGTGGAGTTAATTCTCACACACATGGAAAATTACACATCTTGGTGTGTGTAATTGTGCATCTCTTTCTATTTTTATTTAAAGGTTTATTTCAGTCCAAATGAACAAATCCAAATGTAATTTCCACCCTGGAAATGCAGAAGTGCTGTGGCTCTGGCCCTGGACCTGACAGGAGCTGTTTCCAGGACTGGACCAGGAAAGTCATGGAGCCACTGCACTTTTTTTGTTTTTAGGGCAATAAGGAGATTTTTAGTTTACTTACAGACTTGAGATTTTGCATTTTTGTAGCTAAGGCCCTAAATTAAGCATTTTTTATGTCCAAAAAGTTGTTTCTACATGTTTGCTGTGTGTTTTGAGAGTGTGAATTTTATTTTCTGTTTTTTTCATCTCTGTTTCTGGTCCTGTAGCTTTTCTCACAGCCTCATGACACAACTACAGCAGCAGATTGTGAAATAACAGGTTGGACTGAACAAAAGGAGGTAGAACACTTCATTAGGGGTAAAAGGGGCAGTTTGAAAAGCAAAATTAAGAAAAAAAAATCCAGGTGAGGAGAAATGTACTAAAACTGCCCTTAGGTCTTCAGGGGTTAAAATCTCCAGGTCCATGTTTGGGCGACTTCTGTAAACCCTGAGCTGCAGCTGTGACGTCGTCGTGTCTCCAGGGCTCATGCATCGAGACACTTTTGAGTGTTTAAAGTTCACACTGGAGATCACAGACAAGTCGCATTTAACAGGAAATGTGAACGACCTCGCCAAAAAAAAATCAGATTTCACCAAAAAATCCAAACTGAGCATTAAGCCCTGCAGACTGAACGAAGAAGTTCACCTAAAACACACTGTGTACTCGAGTAAAAGTACTTGAGTGATTATAACTGTACTCCCGCCTCTGCATGTTTACCTGGTGTGTCCCAGCTGCAGCGCCCCCATCAGGGCCCTCAGGTACTGCGAGTGGTGTCCTGTGGTCTGCAGCTGGGTCTCCGGGGTCCAGCAGTGGCTCCAGAAAACGTCTGCGTCTGTGGGGACCAGGCTCTGCCCAGGGCCCCCGTCGGTCTCCAGGTCCTCACTGGGGACGGAAGAACAGAAGAACATAAGAACTGTCCCGTTACGGTATTCAGGTGTCGTAGTCCAGACCGCACTGGCCGGGACCGAGACCAAGACCAGTCCGAGGCCACAGGGGCCCGAGACCAGGACAAGACCGAGACTTCTGAGGGTCGAGACCGAGACAAGACCGAGATTTTTAAAGACCAGGACAAGACCGAGACTTCTGAGGGTCGAGACCGAGACAAGACCGAGACTTTTAAAGACCAGGACAAGACCAAGACTTCTGAGGGTTGAGACCGAGAGAAGACCGAGACTTTTAAAGACCAGGACAAGACCGAGACTTCTGAGGGTCGAGACCGAGACAAGACCGAGACTTTTAAAGGCTGAGACAAGACCGAGACTTTTAAAGACCGAGACAAGACCAGGACTTTTAAAGGCCGAGACAAGACCAGGACTTTTAAAGACTGAGACAAGGCCGAGACTTTTAAAGACCGAGACAAGACCGAGACTTCTGATGGTCGAGACCGAGACAAGACCGAGACTTCTGAGGGTCGAGACCGAGACAAGACCGAGACTTTTAAAGACCGAGCCAAGACCAGGACTTTTAAAGACCGAGACAAGACCGAGACTTTTAAAGACCGAGACAAGACCGAGACTTTTAAAGACCGAGACAAGGCCGAGAATTTTAAAGACCGAGCCAAGGCCGAGACTTTTAAAGGCCGAGACCGACACAAGTCTGAGTCCACAGCCCATCCAGACCATCTTAATTTGTATTTTACAGTTATTTTGGCACATGTTTTTATAAATCAATCTGATTAGTTAATTTAAATTAATTTAATCTTAAAATAAGACAAGTAAGTGCACTGCACTGAAATACACCCCTTTTTTGGACCCTGACCAACAGTTTGAGAATCTCGTCTTTAATCCCGCTTCCACTGGCACTTTACAGAAAACAAGTTCAAAGTGAAGAAAGTGTTTTTTTTTTCAGGTTCAGAACATTCACAGTTACATTCTCTTACTGGTTTTGCAGTGATTTTGAGCAGCCTCTGCACATTTACCGACTGTAATGACTCGAGTCTGAGACAAGACCGAGACCAAATGTGCTCGAGTCTGAGGTGAAACCAAGACGCTGGTCTCGAGTATTACCACACTACAGGGTGGGGGATGCAGAATTGTAATATTTAAATTTAAAGCTGATCTGTCTGTTTCTCCAGATACGAGACAAACCAATATAATGCTGATTTCTTATTCATTATAAAAACATTGTGTAATTTCATGTTTTAGTTCTAAAGAAGATTGTGTTGCCAGTTCCTGTGACTCAATAAAGTTCATTTAAACCTAAAATGCGTCTCTCTGATCTGAACAGTGACTCCCTAAACACCAGCACTTGCACCAGTCCTGAATCAGTGCCAGTGCAGCCTCTGCAGCTCAGGGAGTTTTGCAATTTTGGTATTTGTAAAGTTAAATACTCTGGATGGTAAAAACTGAAAATCACAAGTTTGAATACAGACAGCAGAGCCACCCACAATAACTCCACCCACCTGTGACTCTAGCCCCGCTCCTCGTGTTTATAGCTCCACCCACCTGTGACTCTAGCCCCGCCCCCTCGTGTTTATAGCTCCACCCACCTGTAGCCGAGGTTCCTCCCTGCGACGGGCTCGTACTCGGACACGTTGTACCTCTGGATGAAGAAGAGTTTGGGTTTTCCAGTGAGCGCGGGGCAGTTTTCCGGGGTGAACATGCGTCTGAGGGTGTCCAGGTGGAGGCCGGTGCAGTAAGCGTCTGTGGCCAGCAGGTGGAACGGCGTCCCTCTGCTGATGACGCAGCAGACGAGGGCGGAGGCGGACCTGAGGTCTACACTCTGCTGCAGGGACCTCAGAGCCGCCTGACAGTCGCTGACGCTGAGCCAGCGGTGCAGGGACACAGAGAAGTGAAGGCCCCGGAAAGTCTGCTCCAGCAGCTCTGCACACAACATTTAAACATGAAACACAACAAATATTTCACTTCTTTTCTTTGCTACGTAATTCTGTTTAACGCTTCATATATTTGATGTCTCCTGTGTGTATCTAAAATGTAGAAAGCAGTAAACTTGTATATATCTATTAGTGTTGGGCGGGATCCAAATTTTGATCACACGTACTAAGTGTCAGTCAGGTTTTTTCTTCTTCCCGGACCCGAAGAAGAGGAAGAAAACTTTAAATATTGGTGATAGAGGTTGAAATCTGTTTTGTGTTTGACACTAAAACGAAATATTGAAATAACAAACTGTTTTCCCATTTTATTGTTTTTCATTCTTAATTGAAATTCAAAACCCATAGCCTAAATATATGGACATGCATTTGTTTTCTCATCTTGAATTTGGTTTCTGGAGCCCGCTGAACATTGAAATGAAAGGTGAGACAATGTTCTTGCACCAATGTGTTCACAAAGTTCAGCCGAGCCTTCCCCACGAGAAACCGGAGAGCAGAAATGACTCTTAAAGGTCGTGTGAAAACAGTGGTCCAGGCCTGAGCTCCTTCACCAGAACATCTGAAACAGCGGCGACTAAAGGTCGTGTGAAAACAGTGGTCCAGGCCTGAGCTCTTTCACCAGAACATCTGAAACAGCGGTGACGTCAGAGGGGATCTCTGGGCTGTGACAAGGGGAAAGACTCACATCTCTTCAACCGAATCCTCCACTGCGTTTAACAGCACCTGATATTCTGAGTCATGAGGGGCCCGGAGCTCTGCTGCTGTGGTTTTGGAGGCCCGCCTCAGTTTCCCTTCGCTCAGCTCTTTTATGATTCAGCTGTTTTATGATTCATGGTTTTTTTTTATTGCGTTGTGAAACTTTTCTAGTTTCACAGTGCACAGTATTAAACCTTTTTGTCTTCATGGATTAAGTGGGTGGTTTACAGTGATCCCTCGCTATAACGCGGTTCATCTTTCGCGGCTTCACGGATTTTTTAATGCTTTTTTATTTATTTATTTTTTTAACAGTGCATTGTGTTCTGAATCCTGATTGGCCAAGGGACTGTCGTCTAGAAGTGATAAAAGTTGACTGGTCTTTCACTTAGACCAGGGGTCGGCAACCTTTAACACTCAAAGAGCCGTTTGGAGCGTCTCCCACAGAAAAGAAAACATGGGTGCCATAAAGAAGGAGGAAAAGGACAACGGGAGAAGACACCTGCACCACAGCCTTCAGGAGAAAAAGACGCTACAGGAGTCAGGAGGAAGAGGCTCAGTCAGAGGCACTGAAATACACGTGAGTCACAATGTCCAACCTCGTGTTCATATGAATTATTATTTTACAGCATTTTTTAAAAACTATCATTGTTATTTGTAAGAAAACATTTATATTTTTAAATGCTTGAGCCTGAAAACAGGATTTAATCTTTGGTTTCATTCTATAGTACGGTATTGTATTGTATAATAATTGTAAAAAATAAAGCTGATACTTCATGGATTTCGCCTGTCGCGGGTTCTTTTTGGAACGTGACCCCTGCGATAAACAAGGGATCACTGTATTCCGATTTTAAAACTGAATTCATTCATTTCTGAATCAGGTAAATGTTTATACTTGTAAAAAAAAAAAAAAAAAAAAATTCTGATCGTTCATGCTTGTTGAATCCGCGTGTCATTTGTTCATTTGTTTTTCAATATAAAACCAAAAATAAGAAAATGAAACTGTTTTCCTCCTCAGCCCACTCCCACATCCCGCTCACAAATCCAAAGAGCAGTGGAGGAAAGTCCCAAGAGACGACTGGAGGAGCCGGATCGTCCGGATTGTGTCAGAAGGACGAGCCAACGAAATCTGCGTATCATTCCTTCAGACGCTTTTGGAAAAAACTGATAAGTCCTGGTCCTAATATCCAGTGTGGAGCGTCTGCGTACAGAGAGTGTCATTTTAGTGTCATTTTCTGCAGGAAACACTGAGTCCTGGTTCAGTCCTGGTTTAGACCTGGTTTAGACCTGGTTCAGTCCTGGTTCAGTCCTGGTTCAGTCCTGGTTCAGTCCTGGTTTAGACCTGGTTTAGACCTGGTTTAGACCTGGTTTAGACCTGGTTTAGACCTGGTTTAGACCTGGTTTAGACCTGGCACTCAGCTTGGTGGCCCATTAATAACACGGCAGACGCAGACACTCCACACTGGATATTAGGACCAGGAGTTTGGTTTGGGAAACTGGAAGAGGCCGTAATCCGTTTTTTTCCATTATTCATTTAAACACAAAATCAAAAACTGAAAAAAACTAATCGTTGGCCGTTTTTTCATTTTGGTTTTGTAGCCAAACAATGAAGAAAAGAGTTGTTTTTTTTTCATTTTCTTGTTTTTGGTTTTATACTGAAAAATAAATGAAGGAACGACACGCGGATTTTGTTGGCTCGTCCTTCTGACGCGATCCGGACGATCCGGCTCCTCCAGTCGTCTCTCGGGACTTTCCTCCACGTCTCTTTGGATTTGTGAGCGGGATGTGGGAGTGGGCTGAGGTGTGGCAGCCTCAGACTCAGTTTGTCTTCTTCCTCCTTCTCCCACACTCTTCCCTTCTCCTCCTCAGCTCACAGACGTAAAGCGTGAGGAGAGAATTCTCCAGCTGCTGCTTCATTATCATCGGAATCACTGCAGGAAAAGTTTGGATCGTGTTTGTGTCGGCGGCGAAACGACAAACCGAGATGACAGAAAAGCCGGGAGCAGCTGAAGTGTGGGGTTTCTTCCCAAAGACTGAAATACGTTTGTGTCGCTGTCCAATCAGAACCCATCGGAATATTTTAATTCCGAACTATAATTCATTCAGAATTTAAAAAAACATCATGGAAACGTGGCCATGGAACTCTAAAGCAAAGGGCAGGTTTAAAGATGGAAATATATGTTCGGAAATATGGTCCAGGTTTAACAGATTACTGCTTTTTCTGAATCTTTTGCGTCTTACCTCCGTCCTGACCCACACAGTCGATGATGACGCACACTCCTCTGGGGTTAGTGTCCAGTCTGTAGTGTTCTAGATAATTCTGCAAAACACAAACGGCAAAGTCACATAAGAGGAACTGACGACAACTCAGAGAAGTTGAGTAAGAGGCACTCACAGAGCAGCTCTCCCTCTGCATCTGCTGTAGTGGTCTGCCTGGACCTGAGGACAAATATTACACATTAAAGGTCCTTATGATGTTTAAGTCATGTTATTATGTTGTTACCTTCTAAAAACATAAGCAGAGTTCTGTTTTCTTTCATTTACACGTTTGAATAACCCTTTATTATTAGTCCGTCTACATTTCTAAAGCTCAAAACACTCTGTTCCCCCTTGTGATTTCATAAAGAGGTCGTTTTTATGTTTTACAGTTGCCTTTGTACCTTCATTTCAGTAAAGATTGACCGATATAAATGTGCATCCAAACCATCCAATCCACTTTATTTTGTATTCGGCTTGTAAATCTGACGTCACACACGACTTCTGGGTCCAACGAAACATTTGTTCAATACGGTCGATGGTTCAAAATGACAAAACCAGAGAACATTTTCACCATCACCTCCGTTTTTTAGTGAGATTCCAATGAAAGCACGGAAACCCAACGAGACTCCAGTGTGTTTGGACGAGTATGGACAAATATTTAGAACTTATGTTGTTTCCTGTCTACAGTAAAACCACTCGCTCTGAGGCTCTGAAGTGTTCAAAGATCAGAGCTCAAGTCAAAACTGTGTTATAATTATGAGTGAAATGTGGAGCGATACTTCAGATACAGGATTTTTAAAGCAGAAAAGAGGAGATAAAGTCCACAGGAAGTAGAGTCACTGTCGCTGATCTGCAGCTTTACGCTCTGTGGACGTAAACAAACACACGAGGAACAACTTTGGCCTTTTTACTTTTAAAGAACGCTTCAAACTGGATTCACTGGTTTTGTGAACTTCATTATTTGCAGAGGACAATTTCTATGGATAATGTGGATGAGACGCTGCAGTTTAAATTGACCACTTTCCGAGAGCTGAGTCGGCTCATGAAGTCTTCTCATTATTTTCGCTTTATCCCGAGTTTGTATTTTGCGTCTCTGTGTGGGAGCCTCACCAGAAATTAAACGTTAACGAGTAATTTCTAAGTTAACACAGTGTTCGGGTTTAGATATTTTTCTCTGTTGTGACATAAACAGCGATGGGGGAACGTGTAATGTGGAGATTTGGAAGAAACGCGACTGAAAAATGAAAGAATGACAGTTTCTCCTCGACATTTGCGTTGGTTTGTGATCTGTTCAGACAGCGGAGAACGTGACACTGCAGCATTTTTACGTGTTTATCAGTCGGACCAAATTCAGTGCTGCTGCGACTCGGACCCGGAAATAGAACAACAACGTCGAGACTAACAAACCGAATACCACATTTTATAAACATGACAGTTTTTAAAGTGCGGCACAGACACATGAATGCAGTAAAAGACAGTAAATCATCAATAAAAACAATAAATAAAAAGCGTTAAAGCTAAAAATGATAAAACTATGACTAAAATAAGTAAATTAATAAAATAAATAAAAGACCACCATATGCAGGGTTTGTGTAAATGAAACAAAACACGACTCCAGGTCTATTTGTGACGAGGAAACATTAGCACAGAGATCAGAAAACAGAGAACCCTTTAATAAAGTCAAAAAACATAAAAAAATGCGAGGAAATCTTACTGTTCTGCCGGAGCCCGGCCGGTCTGGAGGGTTGTTGGTGGCAGGTGAAGGGCTGGATGGGTCTGGGACACTGCATCAGTCACAGTTCAAAGTGTTAGATTTCAGAGGAGAGTGGATTTTAGATCACTGTCAGTATCGATACTTTGCAGTCACATCAGGCTGGGGGTGTTCTACATGTACCTCTAGGGGCCGTTATCATGGCGACACGACGCGCACATGAGCGAGCACCGACGAAAACGGTTAAAACAGTCTGAAAACTCAAGGAAAATTACAAAAAAATGGATTGAAATGGCAGATTTTCCGGAGCCTGTGATCCGGAGCCTGTGAGAGTTCGTGAACCTGTTTAGGAGTTTCGGCAATAAGGACAAATCTGCTCGAGCTAATCCCGGGCAAACACTGTGGGATATTTTCCATGGTTTCAGCTCAAACTGTACGAACAAATCTCAGGGTTTAAAAGTCCAGTGTTCCAGCTCTTTTTCACTGAAATTTAAAAACTTTTCCATGACTTTTTCATGACCTAAAGTGAATTTTCCATGACTTTACAGCTCCTGCGTTCATCGATTCTCATTACCTACATGAAGCACGACACATGATTAAGCCAAAACCTGATCCCAAAAACAGCCACACGAGTGAAAAATCAGCTCAAAAAGGACCAAAAATCACACAGTTTACGCCCGACTTAAGTCAGCTCATTCTCGTCTGGACTGTGTTCAAATAAAGCTCAGATTAAAGTCTAATGGCGCTTTAAACAGAGCTGTGCCTTTAGTTAGCGTCACCCCCCCCAGGGAATTCTGATGACATGAGCTGCAAAGTATCGGCTGCAGATGTACTCACAGGAGGAGGGCCCCACTGCCTCTGGGCCTGGGTTTGTTCCGGGACTGCGTGTCACAAAGAAGACAAGGACATTCATTAGCATTTTATACCTTTTATATTCATTATTTTAGGTTATCCTGGTGCAGTGGGTGATTTTAATTCTAAACAGTCGTCTCCTTCAGGTTTTTAAAGTCTTTCATTTGTCTCAGTGAAACACGAGGTCTGCAGCACCAGATCATTTATTATATCCGTCGCCTTAACGCCGGGCAAATCCTCCAAACTGCATGAAAAGTCCGACTTCTCCACATCGTACGGGTCATAACCGACTATTTAGGCTTATTTTTCCGCTGCGGCGGGTCTGTTCCGGCCCGTTCGGACTTTTTGCGTACTCGCTGTCGCCAGTGGTCCTGTGTTTTGAAGCAGAATAGAGCCGGTCACACTGTTCTTATACCTCCAGACCCTGCTCGGTTTAGCGTCTCTACTCGAAACATGGCTGTGGGCGGATTTTAGGTGTTATTTCCTGAAGACCTGAGGGCAATTTTAGTACATTTCTCCGCGCCTGGATTTTTTTCTTAATTTTGCCTTTAAAACTGCCCCTTTTACCCCCTAATGAAGTGTTCTACCTCCTTTTGTTCAGTCCAACCTGTTATTTCACAATCTGCTGCTGTAGTTGTGTCATGAGGCTGTGAGAAAAGCTACAGGACCAGAAATGGAGATGAAAAAACTTTTTGGACATAACGATTTTTGGACATAAAAAATGCGTAATTTAGGGCCTTAGCTACAAAAATGCAAAATCTCAAGTCTGTAAGTATATTAAAAATCTCCTTATTGCCCTAAAAACAAAAAAAGTGCAGTGGCTCCATGACTTTCCTGGTCCAGTCCTGGAAACAGCTCCTGTCAGGACCACGGCCAGAGCCACAGCACTTCTGCATTTCCAGGGTGGAAATTACATTTGGATTTGTGCATTTGGACTGAAATAAACCTTTAAATAAAAATAGAAAGAGATGCACAATTACACACACCAAGATGTATAATTTTCCATGTGTGTGAGAATTAACTCCACTTAGAGCGACTTTTTCACTCGTTATAAACACACACAGTCAGAGGAGTCGACCATCTTGACTCACTTCACTCTTTGGCAAAGTTTGGCTCGATCAAAATGGACGGAGCGCATGAGTTTGGGGAAAACAAAGTTCCTATTGGACACTCGTTTTGCTCACGTCATCACACAGCGTGAGTGTGACGTAGGATAAAGCCGCAGAAATGTACGGAAACCTCTATGTCTGCACTTTCAGAGGGGAAAAGGGAGTTTCTGTCTTTTACAGTTAGAAAGTTCTGCGGTTATAGAAACATGTTCCTCTGAATCGTACACGACACCGTAGGTCTTCGAGGGTTAAACGTGAGTGTTTTGCGTAGCACGTACCTCTGGCCGTGAGACAGCGCACCCGTCTGGCCAGGTCCAGCCGGCTGATGTCCCTCAGGCAGGTCTCGATCAGGTCCACTCTGTCGCTCGATACCTCGTCTTGTTTTTCTAGTTCGGTGATGACGTCCAGGAAGCACTGCCAGCCGTACGTTAGAGAAAATACAGACGTGAGTAAACACAACTCCTTTAAAGCTTCATAAACCAGAATAAATGAAATAAAATGTTTAATGAGTGTTAATAATTTTATTTATTTTGTATTTTTTTTATTTAACCTTTATTTTACCAGGTAGATCGGTTAGGAACCAATTCTCATTTTCACCAACGACCTGGCCAAGAGGCAGCAGAACCTTCACACAGCAGAATATCACACATATACATAACACACACAATAGACAAGAAGGGGCCACGTCAACATAAGACCAGTCACACTCACTATTTACATTATATACACAGGTACAAGACACTATTTAAAAGCAGTCACACTGATCATAGACGACAGTATTCATTGTGTTTGTGAAGGTAGATAAGGACGGTAGTGTTCGGAGTTTTAACGTTTTCTGTAGGTTGTTCCAGCGAAGTGAAATGCAGTTTGACCAAGTGATGCACGAACCCGCGGGACGTTCACGGTGATGATGCTGTTGGAGCGGAGGCTGCGAGTACTGGTGCAGATGTCGATTAGTGAGCGGAGATATCGAGGGGTTTCACCAGTTATTGTTTTATAAATGAATTTGTACCAGTTTATTAGTCTGCGAGAATGGAGCGATGGCCAGTTAACAAGTGAATACAGATGACGGGTATTAAAAAGGGGCACCGGCGACAAAGCGGATCGCTGAATGATAAATGACGAGTCGAGTTTATGGAGTAGAGTTTTGGATGCAGATCTGTAAATTATATCATATTATACCTTGGCTCTCTCCAGTCTGTCCCGGGTCAGAACTCCTCCCAGTAAGAACTTGAGCTGGTTCAGATCTTCAGCGGTCAGGTCTTCGTTCAGGTTCACCATCAGGACTCTGCAGAGGAGATACAGGAAGCCGGGTTAGAGATACCAGAGATACCAGAGAGCAGAAGAGCAGGATGTGCTGAGCGTATCTCTTCCTCATATCTGACAGCTGAATGTGCGAAACTTAACAGCTCGTGAAACTGCAATGCACTGGTGCTTAAGGCTGAAGTCGAGTAAAGAAACACTCCGTCCATCCTCTCCTCTCTGCTGTTAAATACAAATAAAAACCCGTCATGTCAGTCTGGGGACACGTCTATAAACCAAGGTACCTTCCTTTTACAAGACTTCCACACGTACACGTCAACTGTTTCAAATGTTTGTGCACGTTTTGTAAATAAATAAATATCACATTTAAAAATCACATTTAAAAATCCCATAAAAGCCGATAAATTCTGCTGATATTTTTGGGGCTGATTTTGATTTTCCCCAAATGATCTCATTTGAAATGACTCATTCACGACCTTATTTTAGTACAAAACAAGTGCAGTCACATATTTGCAGTGAAGCATTCAGAGAATTTCAAAAATGTTTTGATCGGCAGGTTGCCAAAGCTTTTTGTTTTGTGCGTTTATTAGTGCTGTCAAACGATCCATTATTAAAATCAGATTAATCACACTTTTACTTTTACATTTTTACATGCTGGGCTCTCCATTTTGTAAAGGTGTTGGTCAATTTATCGCTGGTAGTTTTGACTGTCGCTCTGCTCTCCGGGTGTTGGTGCAGTTGCGTCGTTTCTGCCGCTGAATCAAACTCGTGTTTTGCTTTAAGACGGTGTTTTAAACTTGTGCTTCTGTGGACAGAGAGTTCATCGCTGCGACATCTGCAAACTCCCTTAGTTTATCTAAAGTCCCGTGGGGCAGTTTTTTTGCAGAGAAATTTGCCCTGAGCTCCAGTCACCGTCTCATCTGTCGTCTTCACCTCCGCCTATGGACCTGATCACTGACCTAATAACCTGCGCCGCCTTTCAGGACCATCCGCACTTTAACAGAGGAGCGTTCAGAATAAACTGTGGGATTAATCTGCGTTAAAAAAATCATTAGTGTGATTTTTTTGTGATTAATCTCCTGCGTTAACGTTGACAGCCCTAGTATCTAATAATATTTAATACTTTTCATAGTCATTTTGTGATAGATTTGTGTTTATATCTTAAATTTTGGCCAAGCTTTTTTGCACTGTGCATGTTTTAGTGATCTCTCTCTTTCTGGACCCTATTCAAACCCTTCTTACTGTAAGATTCTGTGCAAGGCTCCGCCCACAAGTCTGCGTCACAATTCTCCTTAAAGGGGAACTCAGGCATGTTTGAAGCTAAAGTTCGTTGCCAGAGGCGCCGATTTCGTTTCTAATCCCATTTATTTATGAGTGAATTATATATATTTTTTTTTAAAATACTTTCAGTTTCTCCTCTTCCTCACGGTCAGTAGTCGATTCTCACTTGTTGCTTCTGGAGTCGACAATCGAGTCTTTTTGGCTTTGGCCTGTGCAGTGGGAAATCAACAGAGGGAAGTGTAAGGCTGTTTATAAAGTTGTTTTCTAACGTTTCCAGACACTAATGAGTGAACCAGGCAGAGCGTTTTGTTTGTTACTCGTGTTAGACTTGACTCGTCGTTTTTTTGGCTTCTGACAGAATTCGACCACCTCTAGCAATGGACTTTAGTTTCAAACGTGCTGAAGTTCAACTTTAAATATACAAAAACATGAGGCAAAACTGTACATAGGCCCTTCATAATCCTGCAGTAGTTTCCTCAGTGGGGTTTCGGGTGTGAAGGGGGAGCGATTTAATGGTCAGAGCAAAGTAACGTGACCTAAACATGTTACGTGTAGAAGTAAAACACCCGTCTTGAATAAATCTCTCTCTGACCTGTAGGCCGACAGCTGGAGCGTCCCCCTCTCCACCTCCTCCCTCCCGCACAGGCACAGCTTCCGGAGCAGGTCCAGCCTCCGGAGGTGCAGCAGGAGCTCTCGGACCACCTGGACGGGGCGTTCGCTGCTCCTGACCGCCCCCTCCAGGACGCCGCGGGCATGTGCGGGGCCGTGCTCCGACTCCCGGCTCCCGCACAGGAACACCAGGGCCCTGCGCTCCGACTCGCTGAGGTCCTCCACCAGCTGACAGAGCAGGGCAAGGGGAGGGACAGGGCTGGACATCAGATCAGGCACGGCTGGGGGCTGTGGGAGGCAAACGGCAAAGAAATATATGATTATATCATCAATCATCAATCAATCATCAAACTTTTAGTACAGACTCTTGGTCCAGAATTTAAAAAGATACAATGAACAAACACAAACTCCCCAAAAAAAACAAAAAAAACCAAAACAAAAACACAATATTCACAACAACCTGCAGTACCAGTGCCTCCACAGTTCAGACTGGTGCCTCGTGGTGCTGAGTTTGCCATTTGTTAGGCTCATGATAAAACTGTTCTCACAGTCATTAAGGCGACAAATGAATCTGTACATTAAGCAGCGCAAATTTGCATGAAAAGTTCTGATCCCCGCTGACACAAACAGGAGACTTGCACTTTCCCATCTCGGCCTTTTCAATAAAATCCTCAGGCATTAGTCATTATACGCCACATTGAGTTTGTATATGCTCCTTTTTGTAGTTTGACCACAGGTGCCGTATATAATGCAGTACAGTACGTTTTAAAAAGTGTCTTCTTCACTTCCCCTGTACAGGCTCCAAACCTGCGGTGAGCATGTTCGCCTGTGCATACAACATACATACACTGTCTATAGACGTCCTCATCATCTGACAGATCGTCTGTGATAAAATGACCCAGATATTTATATTTGTTACATACAGTTAAAACATTACCACAAAGTGCAAACTGAGGAAACTTTACATACTTATCCTCCTTAGTTCTGCAGACCATTATTCTACTTTTACTAGCATTATATTTTATATCAAATGTCGCCCCATACTTGGAACAAACATTCAGTATTTCCTGTAGACCTGCACTGCTCGGGCTGAACACAACAAGATCATCTGCAGACATCAGATGGTTCACTTGGGTCGACCCAATCATACAGCCCGTTCTGCATTTAACTCTTGTGACAAGTCATCCATATACAAACAAAACAGAATGGGAGACAGAATTCCTCCTGCTTAACTCCATTACTGACAGTGAAATGGTCTGACACACTGTTGCTCCATTTCACCTGCATTACCTGGTGGCTAAAAGTCTCAATATACACTGAGGCCCCCCTCTCCGACTCAATTTCTGGAACAATTTCCGGTGGTTGACACTGTCAAATGCTTTAGATGCATCAATAAAGCACATTAGTATTTTTATTTTTATAATTTCTAATTATTTCTTTTAGAGCAAATATACATAAATCTGTACTATGTTTTGATTTAAAGCCAAACTGGTTGTCTGAAGAACTGATGATATTTTGTATTCGACTCAACACTGTTCTTTCCATAACTCTGGACAATATGCTTGCCAGTGCAATAGGCCTATAATTTTCCACACTGCCCATTCTCCCAGCCTTATCCTTTATGACTGGGACAAGAGTGATAGAGGAGTGGGTCAGGGAGTATGTGTCAGACAGCTACAGAAGCAAAGGGCCAGGAGGGGAGGAAGCCTTGTGCTGTGTTTTAGGTGCTCAGCATAAATCCCATCAGCTCCACAGGTCTTATTAGCTGGTACATCTCATGGGCAGTTACAGCCATACATTCATTTTTATCAATTAAATCAACATTAAAACCATTACAATGAACACTATTAAAAAGACTCTAATGTTGTCTCCAGTATTCCACTATATTCTTTGTTCCAGAAATGCCGTCTACAGTGCAGTGCAGGGCAGGGACGTCTTATTACTGTTAAGAACACGCACTTCTTTCCAGAAGTCCAACACATTGTTGCTTAAAATTTTAGTGGCCAAGGAATTAGACCTCATGCTTTGTTCATTCATTTGTATCTAGCATTTGTAAGTTTCTTGTTTTCAAAGATGGGACCATATCTTGGTCTACCAGCCAAAGCCCCGTGTAGCTTCCTGAGCCAGTTCATAAAGCCCAGCTACATAAATATTCCAACCTGGTCGTCTAACATGGTTATTTCTAACACACTTCGGGAAAGATTCACCACTCTGACCTAAAGCATATATTATGTCATCATAAAAAGTACAAATATCCATCTTGTGGTTCAAGTTAATACAGTTTGCATCAGTACATCTGATTGTGTCATATGGTAACTTTATATTACTTAACAATTTGTCAGTTTTAATAAAATAGGACATAAGGTCTTCCTTTGTTCGGGCAGACCAGTCCAGCTCCCCTGGTTTCATAGGGATGGTTTTCATAGACAGCACAGGTAACTGTTCAACATTAATTGAAAAGGAGATTGGGATGTGGTTCCCTGTCACCACACTGTACAGTATTTTCATAGACCCAAGGAAAGCATGAGCATCAGCTGTACAAATACAGTGGTCTAACCATGAAGTAGTAGCCACGCCTCACTGATACAGGTGTAACTATGTTCTGGCCACAGCAGTTTGCTCGACAGGATATAGTTCTGATCCTCACAGAACTGCACCATGTGTTTACCAAATAAGGAATTCATGTCTGTGATGTCAGCATTCATGTCTCCTACAGTATATATACTGGAAAAAGAACACTCTTCTTCAAAAGCAGTTAAAAAGCTTATGTAAATATTGGTCTTCATTTTGTCGACACTCATAAGGAGTGTACACATTTAAAATCAACAAGTCCTTTTTATCCAAAGTAAACTGTGCTCCAAGGCACCAGTCAACACCCAGTCTGACAACTTCAACACATTTATCAATTGTTTTTCTCCAGAGTATTGCCACACCTCCCGATATTCTACCTGACAATACCCCTGCTTAAGTCTGTGGTGGACTCACCAGCCCCATGAAAATAGTCATTAAAAGAGTTCAACATTTGCAAGTCTTGATGCGCTAAGAATGTCTCTTGCAGGAAAGTATGTCACAGTTTATTGAAAGGTTATCAATAACCAGACGACGAGCTTTATCCCCAGCACTGTTCCCAAGCCGCAGCCCACGACAGTTATAGGAAAAGACTCGTAAATCCATAGTTCCATATTAGTGGATATCAGCAGTGCCACTGCGCACACTCAGGTCACCTGCACCAGGTACAGCCCGGGTGCTACCAACACGACGTGGCTCATAATAACGTCGAACTAGGGCACCTTCAGGCCACAGATCAGGGTCCTACATTTCCTGTACATCATTACACTCCGCAGATATTTTAAAAGAGCGGAATCGGCTATACGCGTTGTCTATCTTTTGGCACGAGACATCGCGTCCAAGTTTCTCCTTTAGATACACCGCTAGTGTTACATCATCCAGATCCGGTGAAAATCTGGACACAAAGACACTCACCAGCTTGGTCCTGATCGTTCTGATATTGCCCAAAGTCCCGGTGCCAACAGTCGGTTTCCTGGTGACCCTGGGTTTCTTCTCCATTCCTGTGCGTAATCCAGCGTGCTGTTGTTATGCGCCGGCCCCTTTTCACCACATTACTCCACTTTGGCGATTGTAGACCATGTAAGATCCCCTCAGCAGCGGCCTTCACCTCAGCGACGTCCTCACCCAGACCCGATATTACTGTGGCCTCCCCAACAGGGTCAGAGGCACCACCACTCGGGATCTCGGCCACGGCAGCTCTGAGGTTCGCCGCTTGCGGCTGCGTCACTGCTACATCCACAGCAGCTTCGTGGGCCCGTTCCTTGGTGTCCTCCAAAGCAGTCATCCGCTCACACAGCACATTCGACCCAATACGCAGATCGTTGTTAACGTCAATCTGCGAATTCATGGCCTGTTTTAACGTGGCGACCTCTGCACTCAGCTGCTCCATTCTTTTTAGTAGACATGAAACATCCAGGCTATTGAGAGTGACGGGTGGTGTCATCCAAATAATAAGACACAAATCTGGGAACCTTCTCTCCACACTCATTCAAAACTTTCAGGCAGCTTTTAATGTTGTTGGCATCTTTCTGTGTCCCCTGATGTGAGACATTCCTCTGGGCTGTAGGACAGAGCTCTTGGAGGATTCAGTCCACTCTGAATCAAATGCATTAGGAGCCAATATGACCATTTCATCCTGGCTCATAGTCTTCATTTTTACAGAGAGGAAATTCAGCAGTTCATCCTCAACAATAATTTTACCATCAGCTGTATGATATATCTCTGGTTTCAAATGGGAACGTTTAAACACAGGAACAGAAGTGTGCGCACCACCTGCACCGTCGGCCATCTTGCTGATCTGAATAGTTTCCTCCTGTGATTTTTTCCCCCTGAAGCTCAGGATTCAGTTTACGCTATTTCCTGGTGTGCGCTGTGAATTTCTCTGATCTGGCCAAGATTTTAAAACTTCAATCGGGTCATTTATCTTGTTTTCAGGTTTATTATTGACTTAAAAGTTCTGAGACGCTTCATTCTCGTCTAGAGGTCGTTTATTTTAACCCACTGACTCCTAAAACGCCTGCAAAAAGATGGTCCTTATCGTAGCCCGAATGTTGTTGAAGAATTATGTTTATGAAAACCTTCACATCTCAGCATATGAAGCGCATAAAAACATGAAACAAATTGCATTTTAAAGGTAAGACTCTCAGTGTTTATTCGATTATGTCAAGAAATTTGATGAAATAGAAAATAAAATGAAATTTGCATGATGAAAATGAGGACAAATCAACAACAACGCCGCATAAATGCATCCGGCATAAATGGGTTAAGAAAACTTGTCCAGTAAAATGATTTTGCTGTGTGGACAGATCCTTTCACTACTTTAAAGTCCTTCTGTGAAGACTCTAGGGGTCCTTTTGGAAACACTGAAATCTTTCAGAAAATGACTTAACAGTAGTACTTTTTTTTTTTTTTTAAAGTAGTAAATTAGTCAAGCAAAATCGATCCAGTGTTTCTGCCGTGACAACACTTGCTCCCCACACTACAAAAAAGGATTTTCTAGCACAGTTAAACTGACTTGAATTAAGCAGATTCATCTTAAAAGACAAATTTAAAGATTTTTTTACTTAATAAGATGAGTTTTTTTTTACTTGTTTCAAGATATTCCATCCTGATTTATCTTATCTGAATATTACAACTTATTCTAAGCACTTTTTATATTAACTCAGTCCAGGTTAAGCCTCTTTAACTTCCTCCTCAAACCAATAAGGGGAAAAATCTTGTCATAAATACTTGAAACTCGTGTTTTCTGCTTAGAACAAGATTTGTATTTCATCTTGTCTTAAGAAAACTTGGTAAATGAAAATTTCTTACTGCACTGGCAGAAAATTTCACTTTAATTAGGGCATTTTTACCTCCAAATTGGTATTTTTTCTTATTTTTTTATAGGCCTTTTTTGCAGTGCACCTATACGTCCCTCCGACCCGGTCGCACCCCCGCTCCTCACTTTCACCAGCGCGGTACAGAGCACGGGTCCATTTTCGGAGCGCAGGGCCCGTAAACCCGTGATTATATCAAAGTTAAACCGGCGCCCGCCCGAGCCCCTGATAATCACACTCAAATTAGAAGCGTTCGAACTGACGCACTTTATTTTCTTCGATGCGTCTCAGCGAACAACAACAAGCAAACAGCAGTAGCAGGTCACCGCTAAGCTAAGGTTTGTTCTACCTGAGCCCTAAATCGCACAATAACAACAAAACAAACAATATAAAAATCAACCAATGTCAGTTTAACACAAAGTAAAAGCCTTAATTTGATCTGACCGAGGTCACTGTGCAGGAACAGTGTCGTCCTCAGTCCAGGTTTCAGCTGCGTTCTGTGGTCTTGGATCACAAATCCAGCAGAGGAAAAGTCTCTCTGGCAGCGCTGGATGCAGGACTGACCCCCTGACCTGCCCGTGTGGAATCACTACCCGCCTGTAAAACTCCAGGACGTTAAAACCCGCCCGTTTCAGCAACAGTTTGCGTGTCCCCGGTGCAGGACTCTGGCACAGGATCTTCACCCCCACCACCCCCCGGTCCTCACTTTCGCCGGCACAGTATCGGTCATCGCTTTGACTAACGATTTTCTTTGGGAAACCCTGAAATCTATCAGAAAATCACTTAAAAGTAGTCAATTAGTAGAGCAAGATCAGTTTACTTGACAAGTTCTCTTAAAATAAACTCCCTCTAGACTAGAATAAAGCGTCTCAGACCTCGTAAGACAATAATAAATCTGAAAACAAGACGAATAACCTGATGTAAGTTCGAAAATCTTGTCCAGACCAGAGAAATTCGCAGTGTTTTTGAACCCCGCTCACTTTCACGAGAATCGTCTGGAGCTTTGGTGACGCAGACAGACGAATAATAAAGAGTTACTCAACCATGAAACAAAAAACACCTCCAGGTCTGGTCTGTTTTTGAGGAGGAAACAACACGAGAACATGACTTAAACCTCACAAGAGTCCCTTTTGGACGTTTAAAGCCAAAACCACAGTTTCGGTTTCAGACGATCAGCATATTAAAATAGAGTGATTCATCCTGTGTTCAAGACGTCACTGCTCTGCCCCCGTTTCCACTTCCCACTCTGTCGTACACACTTCCTCCTCCAAATTTACGCTCTTAATCGGTGGTGCAGGCTCGGGCAGTGCTGCGTGGCTATTTTAGGGTTATCAAAAGTAGAAAAAAAAATCAGAAACAAATTTATACTAAAACCGGTACTGAAACTAGATACTCATTTTTTGTCATTTGCATTTTTATAGATACTAAAAAACTCCCAGGACAGGACAGAAATGAAGCTTTCCTCAGTGTCTTTAGAACAGAGGCGAAAAACTGTAATTAAGTAGTAAACACATCACACCGGTGCTGAAGTCTCTGCACCGGCTCCTGTGAGCTTCAGGACAGATTTTAACCCCTGAAGACCTGAGGGCAATTTTAGTACATTTCTCCTCGCCTGGATTTTTTTCTTAATTTTGCTTTTAAAACTGCCCCTTTTACCCCCTAATGAAGTGTTCTACCTCCTTTTGTTCAGTCCAACCTGTTATTTCACAATCTGCTGCTGTAGTTGTGTCAAAACACACAGCAAACATGTAGAAACAACTTTTTGGACATAACAAATGCTTAATTTAGGGCCTGAGCTACAAAAATGCAAAATCTCAAGTCTGTAAGTAAATTAAAAATTTCCTTATTGCCCTAAAAACAAAAAAAGTGCAGTGGCTCCATGACTTTCCTGGTCCAGTCCTGGAAACAGCTCCTGTCAGGACCACGGCCAGAGCCACAGCACTTCTGCATTTCCAGGGTGGAAATTACATTTGGATTTGTTCATTTGGACTGAAATAAACCTTTAAATAAAAATAGAAAGAGATGCACAATTACACACACCAACATGTGTCATTTTCCATGTGTGTGAGAATTAACTCCACTTAGAGCGACTTTTTCCCTCGTTATAAACACACACAGTCAGAGGAGTCGACCATCTTGACTCACTTCACTCTTTGGCAAAGTTTGGCTCGATCAAAATGGACAGAGCGCTTATATATATATATTTTTCATATTTTTGGCGGCACGGTGGCTGAGTGGCAACACTCAGGCCTCACAGCAAGACGGTTCCGGGTTCGATCCCGGGCCTTTCTGTGTGGAGTTTGCATGTTCTCCCTGTGTCTGGATGGGTTTCCTCCGGGCTCCGGTTTCCCGCATCAACTCAAAACATGCAGCACCTGAAGTAACATCAAGGACCATGACGTCCCCCCTGCTGTGGGCTCACCACAGAGGGGTTCATGGGGGTCAGGGGCTGTGAGCCTTGGGCAGCTGCCCCTGTGCCCCAGCCGGACAGAGCGGAAGAAGATGGATGGTGTTTTAAATTAAGTTATTTTACTTTGTCTCCATCTATTTTTAGCTCTCCATGTTTTATTTTCACTCTAACCTTTAGGAGCTTTAGTTTTTTGTTTCTGTCTAAATTGTTGTAAATATGGCAGAAACTCTGGGGCGGGGGATTCTGTTTCTGTTGTTTTTAATCATTGTCATTTTTCTGTTGCAGTGAAACACTTTGTGCTGCATTTCCACTGTGTGAAAAGTGTTTTATAAATAAACTTTTGGCTTTTGTCGGCTCTGCTCCTCCACCTGGAACCTGCTGCAAAAGGACCTTATTTCATTGAACCATTTAAATCCAGACTTGAAACGGCCTCTTCAATTTGTACTTGTTTTAATTAATTTATTGTAATTTTTATGTCATTTTAATTGTGTTTTAAATGTGTTTTTACCGCCTCTTGGCCAGGAAAAAGAGGTTTTTAATCTCAATGGGACTTAAAAATAAATAAAAATAAATAAAGTTTGATTGATTTATTGATAATTAAGCGCTTTATGTTGCTTTTTTTTAGCATGAAAAGTGCTTTTAAATACACTGCAAAAAAGCCCTCTCAAAAAATAAGAAAAAATATACATTTTGTGGTAAAAATCCCCTATTTTAAGTTAACTTTTCTGCCAGTGCAGTAAGAAATTTTCACTTACCAAGTTTTCTTAAAACAAGACGAAATGCGAATCTTGTTCTAAGCAGAAAACACGAGTTTCAAGTATTTATGGCAAGATTTATGGCAGACCTTATTGGTTTGAGAAGGACGTTAAAGAGGCTTAACCTGGACTGAGTTAATATAAAAAGTGCTTAGAATAAGTTGTAATATGGAGATAAGATAAATCAGGATGAATATCTTGAAACAAGTAAAAAAAAATCTCATCTTATTAAGTAAAAAAAAATCTTAAAATTGATCTTTTAAGATGAATCTGCTTAATTCAAGTCAGTTTAACTATGTTAGAAAATCCTTTTGTGCACAGTTTGATTGACTGATTGATTGAAGTACCAATTTTAATCATCTTAAATCCTTTTTTGAACTGCCTTAACTCTGGTGTGGCACTGAATTCAGGATTTGCAGGAGCATAAACTTCGCACACAGAGCAAATCCACGGGGAGATACTCGAGGTGGTCGTGTTTTCTCTGCTAAACTGTGGAACGGCTCCAGCTCATTTAAAACTGGAAACAGATAACAACTCATTTAAACGCAAATTAAAAATGATGATATGTTTCCAACCAAAAATGCACCCACTGAAAATGTCAATTAAATACAATCAGTCAATTCAAATCCTGTCTAATACAAGTCTAAATACTAATAAATACAACACTAAACACAGTCAATTAAATACTGTCCCATTTTAACTGTGTTTTAATCGTATTTAATGTGTTTATGTTGTTTAAGGCGCCTAATCAATCAAATCTATTAGTATTATTATTACTGTATATATTTTATCTGTGTGTAATTTATGTGTCTCGTCTGTTTTTATGCAGGTATTTAATTTTTTATGGACAGGTGTTGAAAACTCACACTTTTGCTAAAACCCTCAGAGCAGCATCTGGAGGTCAAAAAAATAAAAAATAAAATAAAGAAATAAAGAGTAAAATAAAATAAACGAGGCCAAAACGCAGAAGGGGGAAAAGTACTGAAAAACTGTAAGCGCTTAATTCCCACTCAGGTAAACGTTAAAGTAAAAATCTACAAATCGACTTGAGTGAAAGTGAAAACGTAATTCATTTAAAAGGGAATTTGAGTAAAAGTTTCCTCCAGAGTTCAGTTTGTCACTTGGTTATTCGATATAAAAAGGACGAGTCATAAATCAAGTTGTTTTCATCGACTTTTAGGTGAAACGGTTAAACTTTGGACATTTTAAAGACACTGAGCTCTAACTTCTTTTTAGAGAATTTTATAGAACTTTAACTTTGACACATTTAACAAACTAAACAAACCGTCAGTTTATCAAATTCTGAATGATCTGCTCCAACTCAACAGCACACTGAAAATTTAATAAAACTAACCCAGATTTATTCTCTTAAATCGTGACAAAAAATGGTATTTATCTTGTTTTAAGGCACATGTGTCAAACATGCGGCCCGGGGGCCAGATCCGGCCCTCCAAGACCTTTAATCTGGCCCTCGGCTGATTTTTCTATTAAAATACTTAAAATTTTCAGATTTTTCTGTTAATTTTCTGCACCGTTTAGCATAGCAGCGTCTCTGGCGTTTCTGTACGTTGCGACTCCCACCAGAGCAGCACAAATGAAGACTTTCCTCTTTCCAAACGCTCTTAAAGGAGGATCGTTTTGACTGTCGACCGTGACCCTCATCAGCAAAATGTCAAGAAATGAGAAAAGCAGATGCTGAGTTCAGGATTTCCCAAGAAAAATAGTCTAATTCTTATTTGTTGACAGAGGTGAATGGGAAATCTGTGCTCAGTGTGTTTGGAACAAGTGGCGTTGCTCGAGGAATATAATCTTAAACACCACTACGAGACACGGAGAAAAATACAATAACTTGGAGAGAGAACTGAGTTTTCTGATCCGGCCCTTTTGGGATCAAAGTAGTTTGCATACGGCCCCCGGACCAAAATGAGTTTGACACCCCTGTTTTAAGGGATATTTACGAAATGAATAAATGCACTGGGAAAAAAACAATATGTAGGTCAGTTAAAATGACTGAAATGAAGAATATTTGACTTTATTTGAGCAGATTCATCTTGACATGTGAAATGATCTGCCAGTGGAATAAGAGTTTTTTTTCTTAATTCAAGCAACATTTGATTTTATTTCTTATTTTAAGCGTAAAAAGTTGTTGTTTTTCTTATTTTAAGTGTAGTAAGACGTATTTTCATATTTTAAGTACAAAAATCTCACTGCACTGGCGGATTATTTTACTTGTCAAGCGAAACTTACTCAAATCATGGTAAATGTTAAATATTGAGATTATTTCAAGAACATTTTTTTCTTTTTTTTTCTTATGCAGTTTTTATATCTATAAACTAGTTTAGAATTCACACAAAACAAACAAATGAAGTGTCAGGATGGAGTTTAAGGCATTTTTCTGGATGTAAATGAGTCGATCTTGGACTGAAATTGTCCAGTTCCTCTGAACCTTCTGTTTGTCACATGGAAAAATGAAAAGATTTAAAGGTTTTAGGAGCGTGACCAAGGGGAAATTTGTCTTAAAATAGGGAAATAAAGAATTTCATTATGATTCATGAACTAAAATCAAGAATAAAACAGTCAATAACAAACTTAATGTTCTAGTTTTAAGATTTTACAGCTGAATTTCTTCCTGAATGAGTGCTTTATGCTTTATTTTAGATCACTTCAGATTATTGCTCAGAAAAAGTGATTTTATCTTATTTTGAGATCTGAGGCCTGGATATATGAGACCTATGATTTTAAGATTTCACTTCCTGCTCTGGTGGAGAATTTCTCTTGTTTCTGGAGCATTTTAACTGAAAACAAGTGACTTTTTCTAGTTTTAAAGGGGGGATTTTTGCAGCATAAATAACCAACAGCAGATGTGACAGATGAACGTTCTGGTGACAGAAAACACTTAACCGAATATTGAACTGGTCAAAGTCTTTCTCATGCGCAGAGTAAAAGTGAAAGTTTGGTGTGATCTGACCCTGACCACAGTTTAGCAGGAAACTCACGCACACAGTTTAAGTTTCTGTTCCAACAAAACTCTCCCCTGAACAGCAGTCAGAACAGTGCCTCAGGTTAGCGTTCACATGGTGTACATTCTGCTTACTCATAGTTTTCCTCATCTCCGTGAAGTCGCCCCAACAAACTCAAACCTGCACAAAAACGACGGCAGTCGTTTGTGCTGCAAAAAGTTTTGTTTGTGCGATTCTCGTTCTTCAGATATTTTTTTTTCGGCCGATGACGTCGTCCAGAACCTCAGAATGTGAAACAGCCTCAAAACAGCAGCAAATGATAGAAAACGTTTGTATTTAGTTTGTGCTGTTTTGTGCTGTGACAATTTCATTTGTGTGAGTTTATTTCTAAAATTCCATCCATCCATCTTCTCCCGCTTAATCCAGCTGGGTCGCGGGGGCATTTTTGTTGCCCAATCCTCATAGCACCTGACCCCCCCTATGAACCCCTCTGCAGGTGGTGAGCCCACAGGAGGGTGGACAACATGGTCCTTGATGTTAGTTCATAGGTGCTGCATGTTTTAGGTTGATGGGGGAAACCGGAGTACCCAGAGGAAACCCATCCAGACACGGGGAGGAACATGCAAACTCCACACAGAAAGGCCCGGGTGTTGCCACTCAGCCACCGTGCCGCCCCTTTATTTCTAAAATTATTCATTTTATTTCTGCTGTAATTACAGGACGTCATTTCCGCTCAGCTGACGGCGACAAACTCCACAAAACTAGAGAAGAGAAACGACCTGAGGCTGTGGAAAAGTCTGTTTCAGTCTTTAGTCTTTTGCTTTTGATTCATATTTTATAGAATAACACAGATGCAAAACGAGTGTCCAATAGGAACTTTGTTTTCCCCAAAACAAAGTTCGGTCATGATTTTTTTTTTCCATCTCCACCTTCTGCACCTGCGCTTTGCACTAACCTTCTGCTGACGGAGAAGGAAAACTGTTTGTTTATACGCAGTGCTGGGAAGTAACTGAATACATGTACTGAGAACACACATCCACAGTACTGCACTAGTTCCTGTTCTCTGCTTCCTCTGGATTCAGAACACAGGTACTTTACTCTATAGTGTAAGAGAATTTAAGTCATTTATCCTCCACGTACGTCTCTCAGTTTAACACCGACTCAACAAGAGCTTTATTTACACCAGGATCTTCTCTTGGCCCCATTGGCAGAACAATCTAAACTGTGGCATATTTCTGTCTAACCGGCGACGACTGGTTTTCACAGTCTAGACCCCCCACTAGAGTTGGGGGTCATCTGGTTTCCCGCGGTATCAAAAAGCAGCAGCAGCATCAGTTTCATCACCGTCATTCAAAAAATCTGCATAAGGACCTAAAACCACAGGTGGGACTTTCTCCTCTGTGAAGTCGCCCCCATCAAATGCAAATCTACATTAAAAACTGTGTCAGTCGTTTGTGCTGCAAAAAGTTTCATTTGTGCTTCTTTAGTTTTGGGGAAATTAATGATTTTTTTACAGGTCAAACTGGGGTCAGACCCACAGGAAGAAGAAAAATGCTCGAAAACGGCCAAAATGGAGTCGTTTGTGCTGTAAAAAGTTTAATTTGTGCGATTCTGGTTCTTAATTTTTTTTACAGTTATATTACTTATATTATATTTACAGTTTTATTTTGGGCCGATGACGTCATCCAGCCCCTTAAAATGTTAAATAAAGCTCAAAACAGGCAGAAAAGTATAGAAAACATTTGTGTTTCGTTTGTGCTGTGACAGTTTTCATTTGTGTGAGTTTATTTCTAAAATTATTCATTATTATTTCTGAGGTAATTACAGGACGTCATTTCTGCTCAGCTGACGGCGAAAAACTCCACAAAACTAGTGAAGAGAAACGACCTGAGGCTGAGGAAAA
This sequence comes from Odontamblyopus lacepedii, assembly GCA_034769755.1. Lineage (NCBI taxonomy): Eukaryota > Metazoa > Chordata > Actinopteri > Gobiiformes > Gobiidae > Odontamblyopus > Odontamblyopus lacepedii. Next base: position 37,379,915 of record CM068356.1, on the reverse strand, counting down.
GTCTGTTTCAGTCTTTAGTCTTTTGCTTTTGATTCATATTTTCTATAATAACACAGACTTTTCCTCAGCCTCAGGTCGTTTCTCTTCATTAGTTTTGTGGAGTTTTTCGCCGTCAGCTGAGCGGAAATGACGTCCTGTAATAACAGAAATAATAATGAATAATTTTAGAAATAAACTCGCAAAAATGAAAATTGTCACAGCACAAAAGAAATACAAACGTTTTCTATAATTTTCTGCCTGTTTTCAGCTCTATTTCACATTCTGAGGTTCTGGACGAAAATAAATCTGCAAATATCTGAAGAACCAGAATCGCACAAACAAAACTTTTTGCAGCACAAACGACTGACTCAGTTTTTGTGCAGGTTTGAGTTTGATGCGGGCGACTTCACAGAGGTGGGACTTTCTCCCTCCGCTCTCTCTCCTCTTCAAACGTGGTTAAGTTCGGAGATTTCCATCCAAACGCAGCGAGGAAGAAGAAAAAACTTTATTATTATTATTATTTATATATTTGTATTTTTTATTGTAAATGTATTGCTTAAAAAACTTTCTTTCTTTCTTTTTTTTATTGATTTTTTTATTTCACAAGCTGAAATAGTGTTAGTCTTTTTTCGTTTTGTTTTGTTTCATAACCCTGTCCTACACACATATCCAGGGCTCTACAGTGCGCACATTTCACTCGCATTTGCAAGTAAATATTTCGTCGTGCGAACGAGGAAATCAAAACAGTCGCACTGTGCGATGCTTCTGCAGCCACAATAAGGAGAACTGTGCACAGACGTAACTGACGAGTTAAACATTCTAAATGTGTCAAACATTAGGGGCAAACTCACACTAGGACTGTGGAACCTGCCCAAGTCTGGATCGCCCCTAAAGCGCCTCACGCTTGCCCAGCGCGAGCGCAACCGAACCGAGCCCGGGCACAACACCTCCGACCGCGCACGACCCCAGCATACGAGCTCCGTGTGTGGCCGATATCACTCATACGAACAAACTCCGCTTCAAAACACACCCACGCCCCTTAAACGAGGAGCGGCACCGCAGCAGGACCCACACCTGTCCCACCACTCACAGACACCCCCACACCGCTGGACTTCCTTCTCCGCTAAAGCGATGGTTTTGTCTTGGTCTTGTCTCGAACTCGAGTGCATTTGGACTCAGTCTCGTCACGGATTCAAGGTCTGAATACTGAGTGCGGTCATATTTCATTACGGCCGCTGCCTTTGGCAATAAACTTGTACTGGTGTGCGGGACCTGTGTGCTGGAGCTCACGCACCCTCATGTACCAGTGTGTATCACAGGGCAGGTGAAACATCCCACCTGTCCATCCACCTCACATCAAACACGCCAATATTAATTTTATGTCCGTGTCCGCACAGAGCAGCGCTACAGCACAGAGCAGGTGATATGTGGGCTGAAGTTTGCCTAAGAAAATGCCAAATAAATATGTTTGTCATAATGTGCGTTTAGTTTGGTAAATGTGCAGAGTCTATAAACCACTGTAAAACCAGTAAGAGAATGTAACTCCAGTTAGGAATTTGAAAATACAGGTTTAACAATCCTGCACACTTTTTACACTTTGAAACAGTTTTGTGTAAAGTGCCAGTGGAAGTTCTCTTAAAGAAGAGGTTCTCAAACTGTGGGTGAGGGTCCAAAAAGGAGCACAGAGTGTTTCAGTGCAGTACAGTTTGTTTGGCTTATTTTAAGTCTAAATATTAATCAGATAAAATGAAGATATATTTATAAAAACATTGCGATCATGCAGGAAAAGTACAGTCATAATTCTTTTCTTTTCTGTATTAAATGTATTCAGTGTTGGTGTGCGTAAGTTCTGCACTGTAATAATCGTTCACATGAAAACCTACTTGTGCCCCCATTTTTTTTCCTGTGCTCCTAAAATTTTTAACTTAGGGGCACGTGTGCTCCTGAAAAAAAAAGTTAGGTAGAGCCCTGCACATATACATAATATTTGGCATTTCTCAACCACTTTTTTGTCGACTTTTACTTCTGAAATACTTTGAATATTTGTGTTTCTCGCAGCGCTCCTTCAGACGTGATTTAGTTTGTCTCTTTTTTGTGTCTAGAATCCGAAAATACCACATTTTGAACATTATTTCATGTTTTGTCCTTCCAAAAATACATTCAGTTCATATTATAAGTCAGATTATGGTCCAACAGTTCACTTTACACTACCACACATTTCACGCTTTCTTTTACTTTCTTACTTTCTACTTTTACTTATTTAAGAAACGTGTGCGCAGTTTTGGCCAGTTCACAGTTTAAGCTCAGAGCCACATTTAGCTCCAATCCAAAACCCTAAAAACCCTAAAAACCCAAACCTGAGAACCTGTTTTGCATTATTTATGGAGCAAATATGTTAAATCGAACTTCCAGAGGAACAAATTTAACAGTACAAACCGATTACGATCCGTCTAAATACGCAACAGCAGAGGAAAAATAAAGACACGTACCTTTCAGCTCGAAGCGTCTGAACAAATGAGCGAACACGAACTTTCACCAGGGGACGCACGAAATCGCAGAAAGTTCGGGGAAATCCTCCTCCTCTCAGTTCCCATTCCTCAATTTTGTTGATGTAACGACGAGAGCAACAAAAGCGCATGAAGGCAGCATTCTTCAAAGGGCACAAAGTGAAAGTAAAGTAAAACAGTGGGTGGAGCTCTTAAAGAGACCGTGAGTCAAATAAAAGGAGCCTCGAAGTATCACAGCACAAAACCACGTACGACTGAGGAGGAATAACATGAAACTAAAACAAATGTCCTTTGTGCAATTTGAGTTCAACACAAACTTTTATTTTGCTATAACCCCGTTAAACAGCGAGTCTACGTCCAAACTCTGTGAAGACGTGAATAAATGAGACTAAAAATCTCTCTCTCTCTCTCTCTCTCTCTCTCTCTCTCTCTCTCTCTCTCTCTCTCTCTCTCTCTCTCTCTCTCTCTATATATATATATATATATATATATATATATACACACACACACACACACACACACGTGTCTGTGTCATGTGTCATGTCTGTGCTGCGTTCACGGCCCTGCTCTAAATGCGCACCAGAGGCGCTGTTTCTCACAGGGAGCGGTTTTTTCCGAAGCTCCTGAACGCGCCTGTACGCGCTCATTACGCGCGTCTCCGCCGCGCTCCGTCCCGCCGCTGTGGCCAATGGGCGCTGCGGAGCGGCGCGCAGTACGCGCGGCTCACGGCGGCGCACGGAGGAGGACCACGACTCTGCGGCTCCAGAAGAACCTGCGCGACCTGCGTGTCCGCTCCGCTCCTTCACCCCCGGATCACCTCCTGCGGGCTCCGCGCAGCCACAGCAGCTCCAGGCCGGGTAAGCTCTGCGGAACGGGGAAGCGCTTTTACCGCCGCGGTGTCTCCGGTAGGACCGGGCTGAGCTGAAACATCATCCGCGCCGTGGCGGTGATGGAAACCCGCGGAGAGCAGCGGGCACCGCGGGCACAGGAGCCTGCGGGCTGGGCAGTGAGGCACAGGACCGCGCTCCGTGCGGCGGGTCCGCGCCTCGGCCTGGTCACGACGAGAGCCGGAAGAGCCGCGGAGAGAGCCGCGGAGAGAGCCGCTCCGGTGCGCAGCTAAAGCGGCTAACGGAGCGTAGCTAACACAGCTAACGTGTACCTACAGCTAACGTTTACCTAGAGCTAATGTGTACCAGAGCTAATGTGTACCAATGTGTACCAGAGCTAATGTGTACCAGAGCTAACAGCTGCAGGAGCTGGACTCTGCACCGGGAGGGGACAGGAGAGTCTTAGACTCATGTTTCTGGAGCCTCATCCCGGCTCCTGCAGCTGTTTACACCGCTCACATCCCCCCTGTTCCCGCAGCTCCACAGGCTCAGCCACTTCCGCGGTACCTGTGAGGAATGAGCCGAACACCCCGGAGTCACCCCGGAGTCACCCCGGAGTCACCCCGGAGTCACCCCGGAGTCACCCCGGAGTCACCCCGGAGTCACCCCGGAGTCACCCCGTACCTGTGAGGAATGAGCCGAACACCCCGGAGTCACCCCGGAGTCACACCAGAGTCACACCAGAGTCACAATGTTATAGGGCTGGATGGGTCCATGTTTGGACATTTTGTGCAATAGTTGTGTAATACGCTGGGGTTTTTATGGATTTTTTCTTATTTCGCACAAATGCACTTTACATAAGTTTGGCCTATTCAGATATTTTGGACATTTGACCAGAGCGAGTATTTCCTATAGTAAGTCCTATATATTACGCAAAACTGACTCTTGTGAACTTTAAACCGTGTTATAAAGTCGTTCCCTCCTCAAAAACAGACCTTTATTATTCATCTGTTTACATCTCCAAAGCTCAAAACGCTCTGTTCCACGTTGTGATGTCATGAAGCTGTAGATTTCCAGTTAACATGTTTTCTGATGGCGTGAAGAACTTAGTCTAAATCTGCAGTGTTTATGTGTTAATGAAGCATGTTTAAATTAAACAAAACACAACTCCTGGTCTGTTATTGCTTTAAAAAACGCCGTTGTCCTTGAGATTCCACAGCAGAGCACATGGTTCCTGCACAAACATTGGATTGGCCTTTCCAAACAACACAGTAACTAAACACGGGTCAGATCTGCACCTCTGCGACGGCTCAGCGGCTTCACACAACCGCTGTTTTTTTCTGTTTGTTTTTTAAATTATTAACGCCACGAACACTTTATAATCACTTTACTTTGTTTAGCCTTTATAAAGTGACAACAGCACGGACTTAAACACGAAACGCAACTCCTGGTCTGTTTTTGAGGCGGGAACAACATCATTCAAATAAAAATGAAATAATTCTAAAATAGGGCCTGGTGGTTACAGAGATTATAACATGGATTAAAGATCATAAGAGGATTTTTAGTGTTATAGAGGACTTTTAAGGTATTGTTATTAGGGCCCTGTCGATATATCGGCAAGATTTTGGCCGATAGCCGATAAGTTTCCAAGTGCCCATATCGGCCAAAATTTTGCCGATATTCCACGTGGACATGTTTTACCTTATTATAAAGATCAGACTCTATATTCTGCCCATTTAATCCAGTTTACAGACGCATAAATGTCCTGATGTGTGGCTCCGCATCAGGATTTATCTGAGGAGTCATTTGTCTGTGTCCGTCCCGCCCCCGAACGCATCACCATGTGCACTTGTTTACAGCCACAGCCGTAGATCCATGTGCACAACGCTGAGATTGTGTTGTTTTTGTGGCCGCTCAGTGTGAGTCTGGATTAAAGGACAGTTCTTAGTGCTGATCTGAGAGGAGCCTGTGTGAGGCTTAGTGTTGAAATGTGTCGGTTTTGAAGCTCGTTTTGGTTCTTTCTCATTGGTTAGCGATTAGCTGCTGTAGCTCGCACACATAAACAGGCTGTTTTCTCTTCTGTTAGCGACTGTAAAGTGACTATAGTGGCCGTATATATGTTACTGGACACGCACTGATATGGAAATGAGCTGTGAATAGAGGTGTGAATTATCGGCATTTAGCAGATCATTAATTACCACGGCGCACATGCATTTACCGCTAAAGGCTAACAGTGGTAGTTTACTTACAGAACTTTCTTTACAGGCCAGAATATCATACAAAAATGCCTTTACCCACTGTCTTTAAATATGACGTAAAGAGGCAGGATAACAATAAATGTCGCCTAAATAAACCCAACTGAAAATCCAACAGAGCCAAAACTAAGTTTTATAAACAACTGAAGATTTACAGTGATTTTTTACGTCATAAATATATAATATATCAGCAGCTCCAACTCCCATTTTATCTGTATCATATCGGCTGCAACAAAATCCATATTGGTCGGGTCCTAATTGTTATAAAGTGGCACCATGACATTTTACTCTTTAGTTCTTTTCTTTATTTCGCTCTTACACTGCAAATGAGCTTGGACTAAATGTAAGATATAAACACTTAAATCTATCAGGAAATGAGTTAAAAGTAGTGAAATGATCTGAAATTATGCAGCAGCATAATTTTACTTGGCAAGTTCTCTTAAAATAAACAACCCCTAGAAGCGTCTCAGCGAGTAAGTAGAGAATAAATCTGAAAACAAGATGAATAACCTGATAGAAGTTTTAAAACCTTGCTGAGATCAGAGTGCACAGTGTACTGCAAGAAAAAGCACTACAATCATTCATAACCGAAGCTGTGTCTCCCTCCCTGATTCAGGATTATGCAAGTGCTGGGGTTTAGGGAGTGACCGTTCAGATCAGAGAAAGATTTTTTTAGGTTTAAACCGACAGAATTTCGGCATTAAACCAGCAATCCAAATGAGAGAGTCACGTGAGGCTCATTCTGCTGCGTTCTGATCGGAGAATCGTCTTCAGCCAAAACGCCAAAATAAACTCTATTCACGTGAGGTCACAAACCAGGAAGACGTTTGGAAACATGCGGTGAAATCTTCCGGCGGGCTCTGTTGTCGTAAATGTTGGAAAAATGAGAAAATGTTGCAGTTTTCTTCATCTACACGTCATTGTCGTGTTCCGTTATCCGATATCGTATTGCACTGAATCTCATATTTATGAGTGATATTATTATTTCATTGTCCCATTTGTTCAGTCTGCAGGTAAAACTGTACATTAAAGTTCTTAGTAGAGCTGCAGACTGTTCACTCTGCAGTAACAAATGTCTCAGCTGCACTCGTCCATCGTGGTCCATAATATTGTGATGCTCCACCACATTATTGTGAGACGTTTGACGATATTTCGGTTACTGTTACTCAGTTTTCCTCATTTCCCCACTGACACACAGTTCCTAGATTTAGAACAGATTTTAAACGGTTTTAGTTAACGGGGCTCGGTGGTCGGGCATGATTTTTTTAGATTTCGCCATCCCGAGAGCCTATTACAGCATAAACAACTCTGCATCATGTTCGTTGGTTTTTGTAAATAAGAATTAATCTGCAGAAAACAAGAGCTGATGTTTACCTCACGATACAAAAAAGGATTTTCTAGCATAGTTAAACTGACTTGAATTAAGCAGATTCATCTTAAAAGATCAATTTTAACATTTTTTACTTAACAAGATGAGATTTTTTTTTACTTGTTTCAAGATATTCATCCTGATTTCTCTTATCTCGATATTACAACTTATTCTAAGCACTTTTTATATTAACTCAGTCCAGGTTAAGCCTCTTTAACTTCCTTCTCAAACCAATAAGGGGAAAAATCTTGACATAAATACTTGAAACTCGTGTTTTCTGCTTAGAACAAGATTTGTATTTCGTCTTGTTTTAAGAAAACTTGGTAAGTGAAAATTTCTTATTGCACTGGCAGAAAATTTGACTTTAATTAGGGCATTTTTACCTCAAAATTGGTATTTTTTTCTTATTTTTGATAGGCCTTTTTTGCAGTGCATGTCTGGGGACAAAGATCTGTCTGGTTTATGAAATTTAACATCTAAGTCCAAGTCCTTCAGTCATACATACATTCTCTTTAAAGCTGCATTGTGTAACTTTTCTGGTAACTTTTCTATGGATACGTCATTGATCTGTCTGGAATTTTCCACAGTGTGACATTAAACAGCTCTGCTTTACATTTACTCAAGTACAGGTGGTATTGGAGCTCAAAAATACCTCGAAAAACAGGCGTTCTGACTGTGAGCGGGGTCGCCTCTCCACAGATCTGACCCGTGACCTGGTCTTGTTCGGTTTTCATGAAGATAGAAAGGTTTAATTTTCATTGTGGGTCAATAAAGTCCATCTAAATCTAAGTCTGTAACTGAAACGCTAAACAAAACCGTAACAAGTCCATGGAAATAAAGCATCTGAGGGAGAAAAGTTCCACAGTGCAGCTTTAAGTAAAGGGATCCGGCCTCAGAGCAGAGCGGAGGGAAGCGGCGGCAGATGGTTCGGCGTAATCTGTGTGCATGATACGGTTAATAGGGGCAGAGCTTATTATCAGATCCCATCTAATCTGCACCGGCCCTTTGTCCAAACAGCACCGGAGCAGCGCAGGCAAATGAGCACAGAGAGAACATGCAAATCCTGACCGGCGCCCAAGGGTCATCACCGCGCGAGTGATATACACACACCGTCCACTGCCACGAACTTCAAACCGTCACCACCGTTTAAAAGGTTTTCTGTGACACAAAACGGACTCAAAAACAGAACTGGAGTCGACATCTCCAAAGCTCAAAACGCTCTGTTCAAACCTTGGCAAAGGAGACATTTTTACCAAAGTTATAATTTGGTGTTTTGGTTCCTCCTCACAAGCTCACAAGAGTCAGTTTTGCGTAATATAGAGGCTTTAAATTATGATCGTAACTTGCCGCGTTTTACATGAGAATAAAATAATTAAATTCAGAATACAAATGATTTAACTCTGAATAAAAAATGTATTTATTTAGCTTTAAAAAGACCAGTTTTCCATGGAAACTTCAATTCAGAATTATTATTTCCATGTGAACTTGAAGGAGAATATTTTAATTTCGAACTATTTAACTCAGAACAGTTAAAAAAACCGTCATGTAAACGTGGCCCCTGTGTTTTAGTGTTTTTACTCCGTCTCTACTCTGTTCTGCGGCGTCGCTCGGTAACCAGAGCAGGAATATCCCACAGCGCATGGGCTCTGAGGGAGGAGCCATGGCAACGGCGGGCACACGGCATCCACAAAACACGCCGGGACTGGGAGGGCGTCTGACACGACATCTCAGGATTGTCGAAAGTATGAAAAAAATCAGAAGCTCAGCAATACTAAAACTGGTATCAGGCTCCTCTGGGCGACAGCAACTCAGTTGGTGGAGTTTTTGTCCTCGGATCTGAAGGTCGCCGGTTCAGATCCCACAGGTGTTTGCTGTTGTTGTGTCCTTGGGCAAGACACTGTACCCCCCTCGCCCCCAGTGTCTGGTGTGGGAATGGGTGAGTGGTTCCTTGATGTGTTTTGAAGCCTTGAAGGAGGGAAAAGTGTGAGGGTTGTGCAAAAATAATGAAATATCGATAAATCGTATGGTTTAATTTGATGATATAGTATCGATATCATGGGCTGTTGTATCGATATATCTGTTTTTAGGTATATTTTACTGAATAATTTGTGTAAGAGCTACAATTTGTTGACATTTTCACTGTTTTGATGAGTAAAATTGGTGTTTTTCATATTAACTTTGCACGAACTTAGTGGAATTTTAGTATCACAGCCACGATTTAGACTTTTTTTTTTTACTGAACTGTACTGAATTTATTTGAAATATATCGTACTGAATCGTATTGAGTTAAAAACTCACTGTATCGAAAAGTGTATCGTGGCCTATGTATCGAGGTAATGGGCAAGAACATAACAAAATTTTTAACAAAACAAATGTAATTTCCTCGCTCGGACTTTAATGGAGACACTTTTGTACTTTTTGCTTTTCGGGAGACTTCAGCACACGTTTTGGTTACTCTCACACTCTTGAATTTACAGTTTACGTATTACTTTTTCACCTATTTTGCTCATAACGTCGTGAATTTGAGGCGGATTGTCAGCAGCATTTTATGCTTTTGCTGGTTTTGTGAGCTAAATATGAAATGTGTTAAAAATAAGTTGACCGCGAGGACACTTAAAGGGCACAGAGGAACAGAGGCAGGTGTTGGCGTGAGTCCCTGTCGGTTGTCGTATGAGATGAGGCTCCACATGTGACAGGCGCTGCAGAGGAGGTGCAGATGTGGAGCCAGAGGGACTGAGCTGTAATTATCCTGTGCATAGATGAACACAGGGATGTGACCCGCCCCACACTGTGACCTCACACACACACATTATACATACATACATACATGGGGCTGTGGTATGAGCAATCACGTCGCACGAGGGTTCAGGCAGCAAGTAAGTAAGAAAGTGTTTATTTATATGGCACTTTTCACAGACAGATGTCACAAAGACGCTTTACAGAGGATTATTTTACAGATTATTCTTCATTCACTCCAGACCCGGTGGTGGTAAACTACTGTTATAGCCACAGTTGCCCTGGGACAGACTGACGGAGGCGTGGCTGCCAGGCCAACCGGCACCAACGGTCCCTCCGACCACCACCAACACTCACTCACACAACTTTCACACCTACAGTGGGGGGATGGGGGAAACCGGAGCCCGGAGGAAACCCATCCAGACAGAAAGGCCCGGGCGACCTGGGGATCGAACCCGCAACCTTCTTGCTGTGAGGCATAAGTACTAGCCACTCAGCCATCATGCTGCCGGTGGCAGTAACCGCATTTTGCATTTTCCACACTCGCCCCACAGAATTTTACTGTTGAACCTGAACCGATTCATGTTCACGTGGCTCTGAGCAAATTGGTTTATTTTTTGGTTTGTTTGTTTGTTTGTTTGTTTGTTTGTTTGTTTGTTTGTTTGTTTGTTTGTTTATTTATCCATCCATCCATCCATCCATCCATCTTCTTCCGCTTATCCGGGGCCGGGTCGCGGGGGCAGCAGTCTAAGCAGGGGCTCCCAAGCTTCCTTCTCCCCAGCCACTTCCTCCAGCTCCTCCGGACGGACCCCGAGGCGTTCCCAGGCCAGCCGAGAGACATAGTCCCTCCAGCGTGTCCTGGGTCTTCCCCGGGGCCTCCTACCGGTGGGACATGCCCGGAACACCTCCCGAGGAGGCGCCCAGGAGGCATCCGACCAGATGCCCGAACCACCTCAGCTGGCTCTCTCGGACGTGGAGGAGCAGCGACTCTACTCGAGCTCCTCCCGTGTGACCGAGCTCCTCACCCTATCTCTAAGGGAGCGCCCGGCCACTCTGGCGGAGGAAACTCATTTCGGCCGCTTGTATCCGCGATCTCGTTCTTTTCGGTCATTACCCAGAGCTCATGACCATAGGTGAGGGTAGGAACGTGATTGACTGGTAAATCGAGAGCTTCGCCGCTCAGCTCTCTCTTCACCACAACGGTACGATACATCGACTGCCTCACGGCCGACGCCGCCCCGATCCGCCTGTCAATCGCGCTCCATCCTCCCCTCACTCGTGAACAAGACCCCAAGATACTTGAACTCCTCCACTTGAGGCAGAGACTCCCCACCCACCCGGAGAGGGCAAACCACCTTTTTCCGGTCGAGAACCATGGCCTCGGATTTGGAACAGCTGATTCTCATCCCAGCCGCTTCACACTCGGCTGCAAACCGCCCCAGTGCACGCTGCAGGTCCTGGTTCGATGGAGCCAACAGGACAACATCATCCGCAAAAAGCAGCGATGAAATCCTGTGGTCCCCGAACTGGACCCCCTCCGGCCCCTGGCTGCGCCTAGAAATTCTGTCCATAAATACAATGAACAGAACCGGTGACAAAGGGCAGCCCTGGCGGAGTCCAACATGCACCGGGAACAAGTCCGACTTACTGCCGGCAATGCGAACACAGCTCCTGCTCCGTCATACAGGGACCGACAGCCCTTAGCAAAGGGCCCCGGACCCCATACTCGGAGCACTCCCCACAGGGCACCGCGAGGGACACGGTCGAATGCCTTCTCCAAGTCCACAAAACACATGTGGACTGGTTGGGCAAACTCCCATGAACCCTCGAGCACCCGATGGAGGGTGTAGAGCTGGTCCAGTGTTCCACGACCAGGCCGAAAACCACACTGCTCCTCTTAAATCCGAGGTTCGACTATCGGCCGAACTCTCCTCTCCAGCACCCTGGCATAGACTTTACCGGGGAGGCTGAGGAGTGTGATTCCCCTGTAGTTGGAACACACCCTCCGGTCCCCCTTTTTATACAGAGGGACCACCACCCCGGTCTGCCAGTCCAGAGGTACTGTTCCCGACCGCCACGCGATGTTGTAGAGACGTGTCAGCCAAGACAGCCCCACAACACCCAGAGACTTAAGGTACTCAGGACGGATCTCATCCACCCCCGGAGCCTTGCCACCGAGGATTGTTTATTTATTTATTTATTTATTTATTTATTTATTTATTTATAACGGACAGTGCATATTGACCAACAATTACTGTATAACATGCCAGAATTAGCCAAAAGGCTAGTTTTCATCTGGTGTCCGATGCCTGGTGGACACATGGCTCCCTGGAAGAAGTGCAATGATCATCGTTATACATCAATAAAATACATGTTAATTAACACATTAACACATTAAGCACAAATTTTACAGTGTAGTAAGGCAGTTGCTGGCAAAGTTTAAAAGTATAAGAAGCAGTAAAATGAGCAGTGGCAAAACAAGTGGCACAAGTTAAAAAGAAAATGCAGGATCAAAGCAACACAAGACCGAGTTAAAAGAACATTAATACAAAAAAAGAGTAAAATATTAAACAATAAAAAGCATGCAAGTTCATATCATAGGACGATAATAAAATCTGGAAGACGAATCCAAGATGGCGCCCTGTTGTTTCCAATGGCCTGAGCTCATTGGCGCATGACCGCAAAAAAGACTTCACTTCCGCATTTACTTCCTCGTTTGCAGCCCAACGTGTGTCAGAAACGCAGTTCTGACCAATCAGAGCGCGAGCTGCTGGAGCGGAGCTAGCGCGGGCTCAGAGCGAGGCTAGGCTAACTCTGACAAAGCTGATTTTTAGGCACTTTGACGATTAAAACTTATAATTGTAACTTGCCACGTTTACATGAGATGCATGTTTGAGTAACCTAGCGATCTCTCCTTGGCTCTGTTCAAACCCTCTTTACAGTTAGATGTAAGATTCTGTACGAGTCTCCGCCCACAAGCCGCGGATGACAATTCTCCATAAATATACGAAAACATGATACAAAACTATACACAGCAGCTTCACAAACCTGATGTGATGTGCGGTAGTTTCATTAGCGGGATTGTGTTGTGCGTTGGTTGAATACGTCGTTGATCTCTCTCAAATGTTCCACAGTTGCCACGTTTTCTGCTTTAATTCAGAATAAACACTTGTAAACACTTAATTCCAATGAAAATGATTATTAGAATTAAACTTAATTCTGAAGTAAGTTTTTAAAATTCATCTTGTAAAACTACAGAATAATCCTTACAAAATCCGACCTTTATGAAAGCTGTGGACGCCCTGTCAGCCGAACACGGGCAGGTTGATTTCTCCAAAAATGCATTGCGCTTCTATGGGAGATTTTTTCGTGGGCTGCAGCTGTCAGTCTGCGGTCACGGATAGAGGGGGCGTGTCTTATCCAGCTCTTATTATACATCCATGACCTGAACTGATTCATATTCACGTGGCTCTGAGCAAATGGGTTCAAATACTGGGACCCGACCCGAACCTGCGCACATTAAACTAACGTGTGGCGTTCCACTGCAGCTGACCACAGTATCTGCAGGGGCGGCACTGCCAACACGCCGTTTTGTTTGCGTAATGTGTTAAAATCACCTTTCGTTTTTGCTATTTACACTCAGTTGCACTGTTTAGGACCTGTCTGAAATGGCCCTCATTGGTGCACCGCACATAAGAGCTTTAAGTGGAGTCTGGTGGGACTAAAGCACCTGGAACATGTGTACGTGCTGGAGGTCTCCGTCTTTATTATATCCAGTGGAAGAAAATGTCACGAGATAATATCTTCCTCATGTGTGCACGATCTTGTGGCAGTTTTATCTCCTGAGGTCTTGTGGAATGAGTGCTTATCCCATCCCTACTCATTTTAGTTTAAGCCCCCTGTGTGGACCCTGTACTTGGCAGTTGATACTTTGCATGCTGTGGGGTGTTGTACATGTGTGTGTATGGTGGAATGTTGCCACGGTGGCACATTGCACACTTTAGCAAACACTGCTGACAAAGTTTTAAGAAAATCTGAACACAAATACAGATACAAAATGGATTTAAAGAGCAGGCGCCTGTGCGTTCATGGGTCCTGTTTAGTTGAGTTTGATTTTCAACTAAAAGTAGAGTGACCAGATTTTCAAAATAAAATAAAAAACTGGGACATCCCTGGTTTGAGGTGGTTGGTAATGATAAAATTGTAAAGCAAGTGTGTAATTAAGGAATGGTTCTGCACTCAGCACTAACATGAGTCAGTACAGTCACATTTTCTTTGTGTTTTGGTCATTTTTAAACAGCTTTTCTGTATTTTACCCAAACAAATCACAATTTATGCCTCTTGTTACTGTTGGCAGGGATCAGCTTGGTCAAAAATAGGGACACCAGGGACCTTTCTTGTATAAAACTGGGACAAATCACTGCTTTTGTATAAATCTGCTGGGACAGGGGACACAGGGCTCAAAACTGGGACTGTCCCGGGTAAACAGGGACGTCTGGTCACCCTGACTAAAAGGTGAGAAACTGAAAAAGTGTTGACTTGTTGAGCAACAAAAATCAGCTCACCGATTGTAAAGTAAAGCAGCACTTTCTGGTCAGATCGTGTAAAAGAAATAACAAAACAAGCAAAAAAAACCTCAAATTAACATGAAATAAAACCTCCAACTACAATTTTCTCTGATCTGGCCAAGATTTTAAAACTTATATCAGGTTCTTCGTCTTGTTTTTCAGATTTATTATCGACTTACTCGTTCTGAGACGCTTCACTCTAGTCTAGAATACGTTTATTGTAAAATAACTTATCAAGTAAAACGATCTTGCTGCACGGACAGAGCATGTGCGACTTCTCATTACCATATCTCCGGAACTACAGGGGATATTGGAAAAATTCCAACAGTTTCTGAAAGCAGCGAAGTTGCGCTTTCTACCCATAAAGGGTTATTATGGTAAATTTCTGCAGCACCCGCCACGGAGTCTGTAGGATCGAGTGCAGAGTGGCGGAGATTTGGAGAGAGCGGCGGTAGTTTACAAGTGGCTTTTAAATTTTTTTTTGTGTGTGTTTTTCTTCTCTTTCTACTGTCATTACACATTAATACACAAACAGTAATGCTGACCAACTGCCAGATATTGAAAACTGAACTCATGCTGGTAAAACGGCGCAAAAGCTTTTACTCTTGGGACATTTTCTGACATTTTCAAAGGAACACAAACAAATCCAGGCGGGATTTTGATGCATGGAAACAATAGGGCTTAAAGGGTTAACTTTGAAGCCATTTCCTGATAGATTTAAGTGTTTATGTCTTACATTTTGGCCAAGCTTCAAGCTGCAAAGTATGAATACCAGTTTTAGTCATGTGTTAGATTAAATGAAACACTGAACATTTCCTGTTTGCGGTGGTGGAGTCGGTGCAGTTTGTGCGTCTGTAGTTTTGGCAGAGCTGTGTTTGTGCGGCACTGGGTCCGGCTCAGCTAGAATCACTTCTGTTTGTCTCACGGTGATTTAGGACCCTTCAGTGTGGAGTGCCCTGCCCAGACATGTACTCTAACGGGACTAATAATAACGCCAAAATGCTCCTTACGACTTTAAAGGGCTCATATTAAAGCATTTTCTCATCTGATCTGACGTTCTAAAGCTGTTTCCTCAGCACAAACACACCTGGAGTTGCATTTTGCTGCATTCACACGCGTTTAAACGCATAAAAAAAAAGCCTGCAGATTTACTGAGTTCTTCTCTCCAACAGAAAACACTCTGTTCCACCTTGTGATGTCACGTGGTGATACGGGAAATGCTCCACTGCGTTTCTCCGACTCCATACTCCTTCTCGAGCATCATTTGGATCATTTCAGCCCATTTTTACTGCACAAAAAAGCAAACAAAAGGAGCAGTTCACTCGAAAACTACCACTTCATGACATCACAAGGTGGAACAGAGCATTTTTAGCTAAATAAAGAGTTACTGAAACATGTAGGAAAGAAACAAAACACGACTCCAGCTGTTTTTGAGGACAGAACAACATCATAACACGACTTAAAGCTCACAAGAGTCAATTTTGTGTATTACGGGACCTTTAACCAGTGAGGAACGGCTGGAATGGTCTGAAATGTCCCACAGTATGGCATTAAACCCGTCTGTCGTCATGGAAACCAAACCAGACCAAGGTATGGGTCAGATCTGTGGAGAGAGGACCCAGAATAAATTGTTTTTCTAGGTATTTTTGAGCTCTAAAACCACCTGCGATCGATTAAACGTACAAGTCGAGCCGTTTAATGTCACACTGTGGAGCATTTTAAGCAGAGCAATGACGTGTCCATAGAAACAAGAAGGCGACGGACCACCAAGCAAAAAGTTACACAGTGCAGCTTTAAGTGTGATGTATAAAAGCTAAAAATTCCACTTTGGCTCATCCGTAAGAGTGGAGTCTGTCAGTGATGTTCTCTAAAACACAGGGCTGAGCTGAGCTGATGGGGCCAGAGTAAAAATAGTGTGTGTGTGTGTGTGTTTGTGTGCGTGTGTGTGAGGACATTGATGTGTGCCCGGTAGTGGGGTAGCATCTGTGTGTGCCGCTGCAGTGGAGATAATTTTAGCCCTGGATGTGCGCTCGGCCTGTGCCCAGAGTAAGAGACGTGGAGAGTTGGATGGATCCACACAAACGCACATTTAAAGGTCCCGTATTACACCAAAACTGACTCTTATGAGCTTTAAGCTGTTTTAACCCTCGAAGACCTATGACATCATATACGATACCGAGGAATATGTTTCTATAACCGCAGAACTTTCTAACGGTAAAAGACAGAAACTTCCTTTTCCCCTCTGAAAGTGCAGACATAGAGGTTTCCGTACATTTCTGCGGCTTTATCCTACGTCACACTCACGCTGTGTGATGACGTGAGCAAAACGAGTGTCCAATAGGAACTTTGTTTTCCCCAAACTCATGCGCTCCGTCCATTTTGATCGAGCCAAACTTTGCCAAAGAGTGAAGTGAGTCAAGATGGTCGACTCCTCTGACTGTGTGTGTTTATAACGAGTGAAAAAGTCGCTCTAAGTGGAGTTAATTCTCACACACATGGAAAATGACACATCTTGGTGTGTGTAATTGTGCATCTCTTTCTATTTTTATTTAAAGGTTTATTTCACTCAAAATGAACAAATCCAAATGTAATTTCCACCCTGGAAATGCAGAAGTGCTGTGGCTCTGGCCCTGGACCTGACAGGAGCTGTTTCCAGGACTGGACCAGGAAAGTCATGGAGCCACTGCACTTTTTTTTGTTTTTAGGGCAATAAGGAGATTTTTAATTTACTTACAGACTTGATATTTTTCATTTTTGTAGCTAAGGCCTTAAATTGAGCATTTTTTATCTCCAAAAGTTATAAAATATATACACGTTTGCTGTGTGTTTTGTATAAAAGAGTGTAAATTTTATTTTCATTTCTATTTCTGGTCCTGTAGCTTTTCTCACAGCCTCATGACACAACTACAGCAGCAGATTGTGAAATAACAGGTTGGACTGAACAAAAGGAGGTAGAACACTTCATTAGGGGGTAAAAGGGGCAGTTTTAAAAGCAACATTAAGAAAAAAATCCAGGCGAGGAGAAATGTACTAAAATTGCCCTTAGGTCTTCAGAGGTTAATGTTCTCTCCTCAAAAGCAGATCTGGAGTTGTGTTTTGTTTCATTCACACATGTTTAACACACAAACCTGCACTAGTTTTCAAGTGAACATCTTCTTTTCCCTTTAGTTCTGTCGAGACCTGCAATTCCAGGACTGAAATCATCCAAATGATTCTAGTGAAGTTCTACAGTTTAGAAACAATTGGAGCACTTCCTGTATTAATACCACATGACATCACAAGGTGGAACAGAGTGTTTTCAGTTTGAGAGACGAGCTCTTGTGTGTTAAACATGTGTGAATGAAACGAAACACGACTCTAGATCTGTTTGTGACGAGGAAACTACATTAATTAAAAAAAATAGTGTAATATGGGTCCATTTATGACGGGGTATCACACAAAATCTACTTTCTTGGAGCTTTCTCCCAGATTATAACTTTTTTTAGAGTCATCCATGCATGTTTGAGTAATTTAGAGATCTCTCCCAGCTAAGCTTAAGCTAAAGTAAGAGGTTTAACGGTTTATTTGAGTGTTTTTTCCATGATCGACTCAACAGAGCGTTACAAAAGCGCTTCTGTCTGCTCCATTCACTCGTGTCGTGTCCGGTTAAAGACCTGCTGGTGTTTTTCCAACTCTGGCAGTGCATTGTGGTCTATACTGTATTGACGAGTCCAATGACCGGCGCTGGACACTCATTTTCAAGGTGCATTCTGGGAAATGTTTCACTCGCATAACAGGGGGCTGCGTTATTAAAGGCACGGGTCATAAAAACATGAAAAGCAGAACTAATTTGCAGTCTGAGCTTCCTAATCCTTCACCGTGATGAGTTATTTTATTATTTACGAGCAAAACTGAGACCGGAATGGACTCTTAGCATGATAATACACACTTCCTGATTCTTGGACTTGCTCACAGTGGGCTTATTTTGATTTTATACACTATACCTCTAGTGGGGCGAGACATTTTGCTCAAATATCTGGGGAAAAATCGGGTAACTTGCCCGGTGAAGGGTTTGTGTAGGAGCGATTTGCTTATTTTGTTTGTTCTAAAACTAGTTTATTATTTTAGTTTACGTCACTTAGTTTACTGATTTAGTTGTGGTTCATTTGAATTAGGCATCATGAGATAAAGGTGGGTGCTACAGCAGGACCAGAGTGCACCTGGGTCGGCCGAAGAGATCACTATATCCCACAGAGTGCGTTTACCTGCACATCAGTGTCCCGGGTATGATCGGGTTTTTTGAGACGCACTGAGATTCTCTTGTTTTTCCGGCCGCTCAGTGTGAGTCTGGATTAAAGGACAGTTCTTAGTGCTGATCTGAGAGGAGCCTGTGTGAGGCTGAGTGTTGAAATGTGTCGGTTTTGAAGCTCGTTTTGGTTCTTTCTCATTGGTTAGCGATTAGCTGCTGTAGCTCGCACACATAAACAGGCTGTTTTCTCTTCTGTTGGCGACTGTAAAGTGACTATAGTGGCCGTATATATGTTACTGGACACGCACTGATATGGAAATGAGCTGTGAACAGACATGTGAATTATTGGCATTTAGCAGATCATTAATGACTGCGGCGCACATGCATTTACAGCTAAAGGCTAACAGCGATAGTTTACTTACAGCACTTTCTTTACAGGCTAGAATATGATACAAAAACACCATTAGGCCGAACTACTGTCTTTAAATATGACGTAAAGAGGCAGAACAAATGTCGCCTAAATAAACTCAAGTGAAAATCCAATAGAGCCAAACCTAAGTTTTATAAACAACTGAAGATTTATACTGAATTTTTACATCATAAATACATCAGCGATTATATCGGCAGCTCCAACTCCCATTTCATCGGTATCAAATCGGCCGCAATAAAATCCATATTGGTCAGACCCTAATCTGCACACATACGATCTCTGAAAACATGAACATCTCCAAACCCGACTTACGCACATAACAGACTCGGCATCAGCAGAACATCCTCTGTCACAGAGAGAACACTCATATTCTCTGAGACGAGTCCTTTAGTCCCACAGAAGCTGAAGCAGCAGCACAAGGAAAGAGCTGCTTTTTTCACTGCTTATAGTTTAGGCAGGTTTCTGTAAGACAAACAAATGATTAAAGCTGCATTAAACACATTCTGATCTCACACTGATGTGGCTCTGGAGTGGTTATAGTTTATATGCTGTAAAGTTGAGTTTATTTATGCAGATTAGTAATGGTAATAATAATGATGATAATTTTAATATAAAAATGTTAATGATTCAAATCGATTCTCTCAATAGCATTTTAAAAGGAACAAGAGCTCCACCAGCGGGGCAAAATACGCCCGTACTTTGTATATAGAATTAAGTTAGAATTTGGCAAACCTAGTTAAAGATGAATTGTTGGTGCAGTTTGGTATATCGGCGCATGCCCCACATGTTTTGCCTCTTCATGAAGACAAAGCTTCAAAGACTTCAAAGCTTTGAAGTGTCCACAGACGGACGGATGGACGGACAGACGGACGGACGGACGGACAGCGCCATACCATAATACGTCCCGTATTGAAACGGGCGTATAACAAGAGCTCCTCCAGCGGGGCAAAATACGCCCGTACTTTGAATTATTGTATATAGAATTCTAGAATCGGAATTCCACCAATCAGATTGCAGCAACAGAACTTAAAGACACTACAAAGCTTTAATGTGTCAAAGCTCAAAGAAGCAGAGAATGTGGGTTGTTCTCGCTTTCAGCAGCAGAACATTTGAGAAGAGAGTTCAGATCTTTCATGAAGACAAAGCTTCAAAGACTTCAAAGCTTTGAAGTGTCCACAGACGGACGGACGGACAGACGGACGGACGGACAGCGCCATACCATAATACGTCCCGTCTTACACAATGGGCGTATAAAAAGTAGCACCCACAAAATGGATATGGTGGAAAATTCGTTTTGAGGGATTTAGATTTCTTTACGTCCCTGTTTTTACCCAGCGAACTGATATCAGAGCTGCTCCCGTGTGTTTGTGGAAAAGATCGGTGAAATGTTTTTGCCACATTATTTACATAACCCGTTTATCAGATGCCGGGGCACGACCATGAAGTCCACGGCCTGAATAAACAAACCGTGAATGTCAGATTTTGGCTGCATTGTTTAGATAGTTTCCAAACAAACGCGGCTGATAAAGTATGAAAAGCAGGAATTCAGTGAATGTTGTTGCCGTTTTCTGATCTATGTTGACATACCTGAAGTTCTGCTTAATGTTTAACACGTAAAACCTGCAAATTCAAGGCAAGATGAGTTTATTTGTACAGCACAATTTATACACAAAGTCATTCAAATTGCTTTACAGAATAAGAAATACATTAAAATCACGATACAAACAAAAAAAGAGACATTAAACGAGAGAAAAGTGCAGAATAAAAACCTTTCAGTCATACGCACAGCTAAACAGAACTGTTCTGAGCTCTTCTCTTAAGCTGTGAAAACACTGTTCCACCTTGTGATGTCATGTGGTGGTACAGGAAGTGCTCCACTGCGTTTTTAAACTCCACGCACCTTCACGAGAACCATTTCAGCCCTGGAATGGTCATTTTCTGATTGATTTAAGTGTTTATATCATAAATTTTGGCCAAGTTTTTTTGCGGTGTAAAGGTAAAAGGAGCTGTTGACTTGGAAACTCCCGCTTCATGACATCACACGGTGGAACAGAGCATTTTGAGCTTTGGAGATGTAAACAGACTAATAATAAGGTTCTTTGTGGTTCTTTGAAGGAGCCCGAGGTGTGAATGAACAACAGCCCACAGGATTTGTAATTGACAAATTAATAATAATACATTAAAGTGGCAAGTTTGAAGCTAAAGTCCTTTGCTAGAGGTGGTGGAATTCTGTCAGAAGCCAAAAAATGGCACAGATCAGTGTTGCCTCGGTTGTTAAAGTTGTTTTCTAACGTTTCCAGACACTAATGAGTGAACCAGGCAGAGCGTTTTGTTTGTTAGACTCGTGGCTGTTGTCAGATGGGTTAAAGTGGTGTTAAGTGTGAAGCAAATTTGCGTTTTACGTGGAAGTTCAGAACTTGCCCCCATCACTACACTAGTTTGTTGCCTTGACAGACTCACTGCCACAGTGAGATCTCCACCGAGGAAACGCTGATCTGTGCCGTTTTTTGGCTTCTGACAGAATTCCACCTCCTCTAGTGACGGACTTTAGCTTCAAACATGCCCGAGTTCAGCTTTAAAGAACAAACAAAAAATTACAAAAGTTCAGCTCCCATTTTTTGGGGGTAAATAAGTCGAGTCTTTTAAACAAAAATAGTTTCTCTTCACAAGAGTTTAGGGTATAATCCACAGTTCGAGAGTCACAATTTCACGGTTCAAGAAGCGGTGAAAAAAAAAAGGGAAAACAGTTTTTCCTACCGCGCAGTCATTTAGCTCGCCATCTGGTGGTTTGCTGAGTTGAGTCGTCAGAATCCATTGGAAGTGGACTCCATCCATAAAAAACCTGACCTTGTTTTCTACGGGCTAAAGCTTCACTCCGTGCACAGTTCGACTGGTGAACAAGTACAGAGATGAAATGTGTAGATTTAGAGAGTTCAGATACTTAGTTTGAAGTTTGCCAACAGAAGTAAACTATGGAAACTTAAAGGAACTGGAAAGTTTGAGGCAGCAGAACAGGAAGTGGACCCGCCAAAATAAAAGTCTCTGTATAAAATGCAGGTTCCATCAAATGTGTGAAAGAAAAACACAACTCCAGGTCTGTTTGTGAGGAGATAACTGCATTAGAACATGGTTTAAAGCTCACAAGAGTCCATTTGATGTAATATTAAACATTTAAACATTTGCACTAAGCCCAGATGCGTCTGTGTTCCAGACTGAATGTCCCAGAGGTGCTCCCGGCTGGTCCCTGTTCACCTGCGAGGCCTGAGGATGAAGACTGAAGCTGACTGATCCCGTCTGCGCCCAGAGGTAAGAGGAAACTTATCCACTGGCTTTGAGTTGAGGCGCAGTTACTTGAGTTTTAATCAAGATTCTGTTGTTTCTAATCCGTAAATCTCAGAGGCTCAGAGCACTAACTTTTAATTTGATGACACAGTGTCGATATCGTGTCTGTTATTTCATTATCATTATAATACGTTGTTTCTTTCTAAATAATGTAAATTGCTTACTGTCTGAATTAAAAAATAACTACATAAAAAAAATCGCAGGCTGTTGTATCGATATATCACCAAGAGTAATTTTTAGGTATATTTTACTAAATTATTTTGTGTAAAAGCTACAATTGCGTCAACATTTTCACTGTTTTGATGGGAAAAATTGGTTTTTTGTCATATTAACTTTGCACAAACTTAGTGGACTTAGTGAAACTTTTACTATCAGAGCCATGGATTTAGACTTTTTTCACTGAACAGTATCGAATTGATTTGAAGTCTCGTCTTAAAACTCACTTTTATTCTCTGGCTTTTAACACCGCGTGACTATTGTTGTCCTCTGTGTCTTTTATTTATTTGATTTTACTGGTTTTATTGTTTTAGGACGGGTATGACCAAATTTTAGCAATTTACCTTTTTGTTGTCCTCGTTTTATGGTTTCTGTGCAGCACTTTGGAAGCGTTTTGTTCGTTTATTGATACAGAAGCCCATGATATTACTGTATCATCAAATTAAACCATACGATATATCGATATTTCAGTGTTTTTGCATTTTTGGTGAGCATGGCCAATGTGGAGCACTGCCTCTGTGTGGTAGAGCAGAGTTCAATAATTCATGTGTGACTGAGCCTGAGCTGTGACCTTGAACAGAGTCCAGACCGACACAGTGAAACCTACACCAACACAACAAACATGCAACAAATACACAACAAACACACAAGAAACATCATGTATATATTTAAACCAGGATTAAATCAGGTCTAATCCAGGATTAAATCAGGACTAAAGCAGGTTTAAACCAGGACTAAACCCACCACCCACTGCACAGGCCAAAGCCCAAAAGACTCGATTGTCGACTCCAGCGGCGGCGAGAGGCTCGAGCCGCCAGAAGAAACAAGTGAGAATCGACTACTGACGGTGAAGAAGAAGAGAAACTGAAAGTTGTTGAAAGAAAATGGTTTGGGAATGTGTTTTTTCTAGTGTTTTTCAAAAAATATAATTCAGTCGTAAATAAACGGGATTAGAAACGGCATCGACCATCGAGTCTTTTGGGCTTTGGCCTGTGCAGTGGGAAATCAACAGAGGGAAGTGTGAGGTGCTTATAAAGTTGTTTTCTAACGTTTCCAGACACTAATGAGTGAACCAGGCAGAGCGTTTTGTTTGTTAGACTCGTGGCTGTTGTCAGATGGGTTAAAGTGGTGTTAAGCTTCTTTAGTGTGAAGCAAATTGGTGTTTTATGTGGAGGTTCAGAACTTGCCCCCATCACTACACTAGTTTGTTGCCTTGACAGACTCACTGCCACAGCGAGATCTCCACCGAGGAAACACTGATCTGTGCCGTTTTTTGACTTCTGACAGAATTCCACCTCCTCTAGCGACGGACTTTAGCTTCAAACGGGCCCCGAGTTCCCATTTAGTCTGAACTTTGTTGTAACACAATCTGACCAGAAAGAGCTCTGTTTATGTACTTTAAACACTCTGTTCCACCTTGTGCTGTCGTGTGGTAATACAGGAAGTGCTCCACTGTCCTCTTGAAATCCACATACCTTCACTGGAATCATTTGGATAATTTCAGACCAGAATGCCTGTTTTTCTAGGGATTTTTGAGCTATAAAACCACCTGTAACTGAATAAATATATTGTAAAGCAGGCAGAGCAAAGACATATCTATAGAAAAGCTCACGAGAATCCATTTTTTGAAATGTAACACCTTTAATTTCCGCACATGAATCAGGACCACTCAACATAAACAGTCTGAACTCTGCCCCTGACATCAGGCTTTTGTTTCCCATGATTCCCGGCGCTCCTCCTCCTCGTTCTGTGTGAGAGTGAATGAGCCTCTTCAGTCAAACCCTCCATTATCCACCGAGTCTCTCATCATGAACCAGCTCCACCCGTAAACGGCTGGAGGAGCGTTCAGCACCAGTTCACATACAGAACAGCACCAAGCGTTTAAAACAGTGGCCACGTTTACATGTTTTATTATTCTGAATTAAATAGTTTGGAATTAAAATAGTCTCCTTCAAGTTTACATGAAAATAATCATTCTGAATTGAGGTTAGGGATGTTAACCAGTAACCGTTTGACCGGTGGTTGACAGTCAACGTTAACCGGTCAAAACTTTATGATCGTCGGTTAAATGGAACCGTATGTAATCGTTCTTGAGCGCGGTTCTACAGTCGGAGTGTGAGTCGCCCTAAACGATCACAGACTGGAGCCTAAACGCAAATTTTCTGTGGCGCGAGGTCTCGATGCTCAAGACGCGAGGTTCACGTCATTGATGATGTTTCACCTCAAAATGCGACACCCTCAAGCCTCTTCTACACGTG
The DNA here is from genome assembly GCA_034769755.1 of Odontamblyopus lacepedii. Lineage (NCBI taxonomy): Eukaryota > Metazoa > Chordata > Actinopteri > Gobiiformes > Gobiidae > Odontamblyopus > Odontamblyopus lacepedii. The sequence goes on along the minus strand of CM068356.1, from coordinate 37,355,200 downwards.
AGAAAAGCCAACATACCATGCAAACTATGCTAACTATGCTAACCGTGCTAACTATGCTAACCGTGCTATGCTAGCTGTAGCTACCCTGGTTTTCTTCGCAAATAAAAGGACTTCATGCTCCGTACTGATGATCATGCGTAACATTTATTCTCATTCACCAACTTCAACACATGGAACACCGTGAAAACTAAAATAAAGACGGAGAAAACGTCTCAGATTCGCATAAATTACCTCTAAGCAAACATAAATTACAGACAATATGTTTACCCTGTTCGCCCATACATCACCAGCAGTAGTTAAGTAGCATTTTGACATCTTTTCTCTTTTATTTCTCTCTATCGTCTTTCTCCTTTTCGCGGCTACTATTTCTCACTCTCTTTGAACTTCCGGGGCAAAGTAAAAGGTCACCTGACTCAAAAGGTAAATATTTTACAAATAAAACATCAAAATTAACAACAATGATATTCCTAAACCCTATTCGCATGGGATTATTTTTACCTGTGGACATTTGGTGATTTGTAATAACTGTGGAGAACGTCTGAGATCTTAATCCCGTGCGAATGTGCCACGTCTGTAATTTGTAAAGTAAAAATTCTGCCGCAAATTACCTACGATATTTCACCAAACACAGACGTCCTGATAATACTCGTCCTGTGCGAATCTGCATGTCAGTGTATGTTGTTGTAATTGCACATTTTTCTGTCTATTCCTTTTATTTCCGTGGTCTTTTCTCTATATATTGCGCACATTTTATATCGCTTTGCGCCTTTTATATCTCTTTCCGGCTTGAGTAATGGAGGCTGCGGTAGAAATTTTGATGAGCAGTTTTGAGCTTTTTAGGGGCAAATTATAACACAGCCTCAGAGCCTCTACATGGAAACTGATCCACAAAAAGGGAAATTCTCGCAGGATGTTGGCCTGGATGACACGTGTAACAGCATGCAGTAAAGAACTTTTTTTTTTAGCATACTTTATAAATTTACTTACTTAGCAGCGCGAAAGACATAGAAACTGATGTGATGTTACGACATATCCGGTCATAATTTCAGTAAAATAGAGTCATTTATGGACTTTGCTTATCCCGTGCAAATGCGCTGCGAGTAACACAGAGGTGGGGCGGGAATTTGCAAATTACCAGACGTCCCCAGGTTGTACTTATCCTGTGCGAATAGGGCTTTACACAACGTAATACTTAAACAGGTAAAATAACAATTTTAGGACTTATTACCATTAAATAAATATACTGACATTATTGTCAGCTACGCTAACCGTGCTAACTATGCTAAACGTGCTAACCGTGCTAACTGTGCTGACCGTACTAACTGTGCTAACCGTGCTAACTCTGCCTCCGAGTGCTTTCTCTGTGTTTCTGTTTATCTCTACAGCTTCAGTGCTGCTACGAGCTGTAGTTTGAGTTTCCACAGAAGTGCTTTTGTTGTGTAGGCGACTGTCGGATGTTTTGGCGTTTTATCTTCACGGTTTTGTGCATATTGTGACTACAGTCATGACTGCTGGGTTAAACTGAGCCTTATGTGCGTGTCTGTGTATAAATGCTTCAGACTTGCGCTCCACAGTCGCAGTTAGAATAGATTTTAAACTGAACGGTTCACCGATTTTAACCAGTTAACGACGCTCGGTGGTCGGTCATGATTATTTTTAGTTTTCGTCATCCCTCATTGAGGTTTCCATGGAAACACGTAAAATCGTCTTTATTTAATTCTGCTCAGCGTCGGGGGGTGGGGACAGCGGCATGAACATACACTCAACAAAAATATAAACGCAACACTTTTGTTTTTGCTCCCATTTGTCATGAGATGGACTCAAAGATCTAAAATTCATTCCAGATACACAATATTACCATTTCTCTCAAACATTGTTCACAAATCTGTCTAAATGTGTGATAGTGAGCACTTTTGCTTTGCTTGGATAATCCATCCCACCTCACAGGTGTGCCACATCAAGATGCTCATCAGACACCATGATTAGTGCATAGGTGTACCTTAGACTGTCCACAATAAAAGGCCACCCTGAAATGTGCAGTTTTGTCTCACAGCAAAATGCCACAGATGGCGCAAGCATTGAGGGAGCGTGCAATTGGCATGCTGACAGCAGGAATGTCAACCAGATCTGTTGCTCGGGCATTGAATGTTCATTTCTCCACCATAAGCCGTCTCCAAAGGCGTTTCAGAGAATATGGCAGTACATCCAACCGGCCTCACAACCGCAGACCACGTGTAACCACACCAGCCCAGGACCTCCACATCCAGCAGGTTCACCTCCAAGATCGTCTGAGACCAGCTACTCAGACAGCTGCTGAAACAATTGGTTTGCATAACCAAAGAATTTCTGCACAAACTGTCAGAAACCGTCTCAGGGAAGCTCAACTGCATGCTCGTCGTCCTCATCGGGGTCTTAACCTGACTCCAGATCGTCGCCGTAACAGACTTGAGCGGGCAAATGCCCACATTCGATGGCGTCTGGCACGTTTGAGAGGTGTTCTCTTCACGGATGAATCTTGGTTTACATTGTTCAGGGCAGATGGCAGACAGCGTGTGTGGCGTCGTGTGGGTGAGCACTTTGCTGATGTCAATGTTGTGGATCGAGTGGCCCATGGTGGTGGTGGGGTTATGGTATGGGCAGGCATCTGTTATGGACGAAGAACACAGGTGCATTTTATTGATGGCATTTTGAATGCACAGAGATACCGTGATGAGATCCTGAGGCCCATTGTTGTGCCATACATCCATGAACATCACCTATGTTTCAGCAAGATAATGCACGGCCCCATGTTGCAAGGATCTGTACACAATTCTTGGAAGCTGAAAATGTCCCAGTTCTTGCATGGCCAGCATACTCACCGGATATGTCACCCATTGAGCATGTTTGGGATGTGCTTGACCGGCGTATACGACAGCGCGTACCAGTTCCCACTAATATCCAGCAACTTCGCACAGCCATTGAAGAGGAGTGGACCAACATTCCACAGGCCACAATTGACAATCTGATAAACTCTATGCGAAGAAGATGTGTTGCACTGCATGAGGCAAATGGTGGTCACACCAGATACTGACTGGTTCTGAGTCCCCAGACCCCCAATAAAGCAACAACTGCACATTTCAGGGTGGCCTTTTATTGTGGACAGTCTAAGGTACACCTATGCACTAATCATGGTGTCTGATGAGCATCTTGATGTGGCACACCTGTGAGGTGGGATGGATTATCTCAGCAAAGCAAAAGTGCTCACTATCACACATTTAGACAGATTTGTGAACAATGTTTGAGAGAAATGGTAATATTGTGTATCTGGAATGAATTTTAGATCTTTGAGTCCATCTCATGACAAATGGGAGCAAAAACAAAAGTGTTGCGTTTATATTTTTGTTGAGTGTATTTACGTCTTTTGGGAAGAAAACACACACTTCAGCTGCTCCCGGCTTTTCTGATTAAATTATCCCAAAGATTCTATTGAACGTGTATGGAGCACTTTAAAAACACAGTGGCCACTTCCTGTATTACCACATTACATCACAAGGTGGAACGGAGCGTCTTCTGTTTGAGAGAAGAACTGACGTGATGTTATGTGAGAGGGACTTGTTTACCAGCTCATCTGTTGTCGGAGCTCGTTCTCGTCAGATTATGTTAAAGTAAAGATCAGGTGAAAGTCTTAATTTGAGTAACAGAGCATCACAGACACAGCAGTGCTTCCAGTTACCGTCACACCCAGCAGCAAAGTCTCTGTTGACCAGACGTCCCTGTTTACCCGGGACAGTCCCAGTTTTGATCCCTGTGTCTCGTGTCCCAGCAGATTTATCCAAAACCACTGATTTGTCCCAGTTTTATACAAGAAATGTCCTATATTTCCATATTTTTGACCAATGTGATCCCTGCCAACAGTAAAGAGAGGCAGAAATTCTAATTTGTTCAAGGTACAATACAGAAAAGCTGCTTAAAAATTACAAAACACAAAGAAAATGTGACTATACTGACTCCTATGTTAATCGTGAAAGGGCCGAGTGCTTAATTCTCCTTAATTCCGCACTCGATTCAGAGTTTTATTATTACAAACCACCACAAAAAAAGGATGTCCCAGTTTTTTATTGAATTTCTGGTCACTGTAGTCGTGCCGGGCGGCCCTGGTGATGGGCTCTGTTTACAGTTTAGCCGCTGTTGTCATGTCGTGTTGCTGTTTACACAGAGCAGTGCTTCAGGATTAGCGTCTCTTCTGTGCTGTCATCCGAGAGCCTGATTAGCGGAGCAGGGCTGGAGTGAGTGTTTCAGGAAGTGTGCAGATCTACAGTTTATCATTTTGATTGTTTTAATGATGAAATGTTGTGGCCGGAGTTGTAAATAGTTTCTTTGATGTATTTAATGCATTTTGTACCTGCCCGAGGACTGTAGATGGAGAAGAGCGAAGTTAAATCTGGCACAGAATAGGGACGGACATTCGATTAACTTGTCTTAATGGATCGTCAGGAAAATTAACAATCGATTTTCGATTAATCATTCACATTTTATATTAAAATTATCATCACTATTATTACTATTACTAATCTGCATAAATAAACTCAACTTTACAACATATAAACCATCACCACTCCAGAGCCTCATCAGTGTGAGATCAGAATGTGTTTAATGCAGCTTTAAACATTTGTTTACGTCTTACAGAAACTAAACTTAAAACCACATGACTCATTTGCATAAACAGTAAGTGAAAAAAGCAGCTCTTTCCTTGTGCTGCTGCTTCAGCTTCTGTTGGACTAAAGGACTCGACTCAGTGGAATATGAGTGTTCTCTCTGTGACAGAGGATGTGATGAGGCTGTGAGTCGTGTTGCAGATGCTGCGTAAACATGTGAAAACGGGACACTCAAAAACCCCTATCATACCCGGGACACTGATGTGCAGGTAAACGCACTCTGAGGGATATAGGGATCTGCAAGTAGCCAGAGCCGAGACGTGGGACTGTGGGGCCACAGCTCCAGTGTTTGTGCTGTGAGACGCAGCCTCGACTCCTCAGGCTACGTTACACAGACACCGACATTCAGTTTGTCGATTAAAATGAACGTGATCGACGAAAGTCTTAATGATCGATTATCAATTAATCGAGTAATCGTGCTCATCCCTAGCACAGAGCATCTTTTCTCTCGGAGATGAATGTTTTATGTGCACTGTCCTTGTTTTAAATAAATAAATAAATACAATACAATACAAATACACATTTCGAGGGCCCTACACACACTCAACTGCTGCAAAAAGCCTGAGGAAGTGTGTAAAACTGTACTAACATGTAAACAAACAACGCCACAAAATATGTTAATTGATCTCAACACCTAAACCCTTCCCATAACCACATTTCAAACGGAGTATCTGGACTAAAGGGGAGAGAGTAGGGGGAGCTATAAACTTCCAAATATGCTGGAAGCGCCTCCATGCGTCTAGCGGGTTAGCTCTGTCCATTCATATACACTCTATGGGTTTAACGAAGAAATATTGTTGCTCAAATGTGTCTCTGTCATATATCGCTGTTTAAAATGTAAAACAGCAACATATCACAGTGTCGTTTACAATATATCGCCACATATAAGGAGCAGTGTGACTGGTCTAGCAGGTACTCAGGTGTTTGTGGGTCAGTGACGTTTTGCTGTTTTCAAATGCTCAAAAATATAATGTGTAAAGTAAAATGTGTAGACTTTCTATCTTTCTATATGCCCCTTAAAAAAAAATAAAAAATTTCTGCATTGAAGCTGGGGACGTCTTAAAAATGTCATTAGGTGCGATGGACATATTAAAATTTTATAAAATATTATTGAAAATGATGAAAAACTGAGATCTACAAATTTTTTTTCTTGAAGTTTCCAGTTTCCATGCGTGACTTCTCATTACCGTATCTCCGAAACTACACGCGTTATCGAAAAAAATCCAACCGTTCCTGAAAGCAGAAGTTTCGCTTTCTGCCCCTAAAGGGTTATTACGGTAAATTTCTGGCAGAGAGCCTGTAGCATCGAGTGCAGAGCGGCGGAGATCTGGAGAGAGTGGCGGTAGTTTACAAGTGTTTTTTCTGTGTTTTTGTTTTATTTTTTTGTGTGTTTTTTCTCCTCTTTCAACTGTTATTCCACATTAATACACACACAGTAATGTTGACCAACTGCCAGATACTGAAAGCTGAACTCATCCTGGTAAAACGGAGCAAAAGCTTTTACTCCTGGGACGTTTTCTGACATTTTTGAAGTCAAAGGAACAAAAAAATCCAGGCGGAATTTTGATGCATGGAATTAAATAGGATTAAAAGGGTTCACTCTCAACTCTGGTACCATTTTATGTCCATAAAAAGTAAAATATTTTGTAATTTTTTAAAATAATTTTTGCAAACAACAAATTCTAAGTGTGACCTGTGACACCGAATGACATCTTTATACTTCAAACCTATAATATTCTTTCAAATTTGGTTTCTTCATCTAAATAATAATAATAATACATATACATATACATACATACATACGTCCATACATAAATTAAATAAGATAAGATATCCTTTATTTGTCCCACAATGGGGGAATTTCAGTGTTGCAACGCACAGTTAAAGAGAACAGCAAGAAAAACAGTAGCAGCAACAGAAGCGCAGAATTACTTAGAAATAGACAAACTCTATAAAGATCTATAAAGATAAGGATTATAAAAATTATATATACAATAAATTGCTCTTAGTGATCACAGTGCAGTTTAGACTGAACACAGCGGCTACAGTTTGTACAGTGCCATAAATAACGTTCACTGTATCTTTAAAGTGGCTACAGTATCTTACAGTAAATAATAATTAATTAATTAAATAAAAATAATAAATAATAATACATTTTATTTATGAGGCGCCTTTCTGGACACTCAAGGTCGCCTTACAACAACGTAAACAAATTAAGTATGATTCAAACAGACAGTTATAGTGGGACAGTGTTTGATTGATTGATTGTATGTAGTATTTAGTATTGTATTTTATCAGTATTTATTATTTTAGTTTGTAGTATTGTAATGTAGTAAATATGTATTGGTGCAACTAGAGTGATATAAAACAATCAATTTAGACAATTTAAACATTTATATATTAATAACCAGAAAAGTTGTGGCTCTGGACGCAATAATAATTTACTGTTTAAATTTTGCGTTTTCCGTTAACAAAGCCGTTTGTTTCTGCTGCGGTGTCGGTGTTAAAAGAGTCGAGTGTTTTTCCTTCATCTTTAATTTACTACCGTTTAATTCCTGTTTGAAGTTATACGTTTTATAGAATCAGTTTTACGTGTATTCGTTTGATCTGTGTGGGCAGAACAGAGCTAAAGTCCTGAGCCGAGCGTGCCCAAAGCAAAAGCCTGAATAATGCATAATAGAGCTTTAATCTTGAATTGAAACCCTAGCTCTTGTGCTCTTTGTGCGCTGTTGAATGGTGTGTGTGTGTGTGTGTGAGACTTTGTGCTGGTGTGTTTGATGTGCTGTAAACAGGATGGGCCTCTCCTCTCCCTGGGCTCCGGACACTGTTCCTGTGAGGAAAGTCCAGTATTGTGGCCCTGCAGGACTCGGGAGCTCCACGGAGACCCGAGAGTCCAGGTTCAGATCATGGACCGTGTAAAGAAGTTTAAGGACCGAGGGAAGAGGAATTAATTTACGGACAAAATAGTCAAATAACCCGCTTTGCAAAATAGTGTTCTGAACGTTTAAGACCAAAATGAGGCTCACGGCAGCAGCTACAGACAGAGGGATGACCATTTTACTATGTAGTCAATAGACGATTATCACAACGGCAGGAAGTGCGGCGATGTTGAGTCTCGCAACTTCCTGTCGATGCTTTTTTACGGTGGAAAAGTGTTGCGTATTTTTGAGCAGCTTCATAAATCTGCCCCAACACCAAATCTTCATCCAACAAGGTCGACAAAGAACAGATTCTGTCCATGAAGAATTTATCCACAACGATCAAGGGAAGAAAGACGAAAACTTAAAGGAAACAACGACGAGCATCAGTGAACGACTGAACAAGTTCCTTCTGTTTTCTTCAGGACCAGAACGTTAGTGTTGCTCAGTCGTTTCACTGATGCTCGTCGTTGTTTCCTTTAAGTTTTCGTCTTTCTTCCCTTGATCGTTGTGGATAAATTCTTCATGGACAGAATCTGCTCTTTGTTCCTTGCTGGATGAAGATTTGGTGTTGGGGCAGATTTATGAAGCTGCTCAAAAATACGTAACACTTTTCCACAGGGATTTTGATGTAAAAAGCATCGACAGGAAGTTGCGAGACTCGACATCGCCGCACTTCCTGTCTTTGTGATAATCGTCTGTTGGAGTGTTTGGACCAATCAGAGCTGCTAGTGCGGCGCAAGGTGAAGATCACTTTTAGACACTTTGAGGGTTTAAAAGTTTATGTTGTAAAAATCGAAAAGAATCCTATCAAATCTTCTCTTTGTGAAAGCCGAATGCCCTGTCAGAACACGAGCAGTTTGAATTCCCAAGATGCATTACGAGAATTCTTTCTAGGCCCAAACTTCCGAGAGCTCTGAGTGAATTATCTAATGCCGATGCTGATTTGGCAAATTGTCACAACGGCAGCGCAAACTGATAACTCAAACTTTCCCTGAATCCTAATTAGATCTTTCCCATCCACGACCGCACAAAGCACTCACCTCTAATCTGTCCCCGAGTTGCATCCGATTGAACGTTCCACCGCATATTTCACAATATTTATTTAGATTATTTGCTCTCCTCCCTAAAAGCTTTACACACACGAGTTTTAACAAGGCTTTGCGGTGTTTCCCCATTAATACAGGAGGATTATGCTGGACGCCCATAGTTCAAAATTTTCTGAACTGGACGATATTGGCGTAACAAAACAAAATTAGACTTCATTTCTCATTGTATTATCATAAACTAGGGATGTAACAATAACGTAAATCTGGTGATATCGTATCGTCAAAGGTCTCGCAATAATATCGTGGTCCATCCCAATATATCGAATCCCAAGTCTCTTTGCTTAAATGAACAGTTCTGGTGCAGAAATAGCTAAAAAAACAGAGGGAACTACATAGACCATGATCCTTTGCTCCGTTTCAGTGCAGACGACATGACGAAATAACTGTTCTAAGCACTTTTACATCTTCATTCTTTGGATTAAGTCTTGTGAAGGCATTTTTAGAGGAAAAAGTCGCAGATTCACACTCAAAATATCGCAATAAATATGGTACGGTGAGATGTATTTGGTGAAAATATCATACAGAGAGACTTGGATATCGTTACACTCCGATTAGGAACCCAAACGTCTTCATAGCAGTAAAAACAATACCCCAAAAACTGAAATCTTAGCCCCGACCAAACCCTTTTCCCATGATTGCGGATCGGCCCGCACACCTGCCGCGCTGCACACGGGCTCAGGTTCGGACGAGGCTGTGTGGAGGACACCATCTGTTGTTCTCCGCTCGTGATGGCGTCAGCTGTTTTCCAGACGTCCAAGTGCGCAGACGGACTGTGGAACGAGGCCAGCGGCAGTACACTCTGTGGGACAAATATGGCTCAGATTTCATCCTGTGTGAAGAGCGTGGAGGTGGACATGGGAGATACTGACAACTATGGATATTCTGAATGGGGCTGGGAATCACAGGGTCCATCATGATCCGATACAATATGATCATGATATGGTGATAACGTGTGATAATAGATATATTATACACAATACTCTGTGATATGTTGCTGTTTTAAACACATTTTGGCAACGATATTTGTTCTTTAAACCCATAGAGTGTATATGAATGGAATAGGGACGGGCATTCGATTAAATTGTCTAAATCGATCGTCAGGAAAATTAACGATCAATTTTCGATTAATCATTAACATTTTATATTAAAATTATCATCACTATTATTACTATTACTAATCTGCATAAATAAACTCAACTTTACAACATATAAACATCACCACTCCAGAGCCACATCAGTGTGAGATCAGAATGTGTTTAATGCAGCTTTAACATTTGTTTACGTCTTACAGAAACAAAACTTAAAACCACATGACTCATTTGCATAAACAAAGCAAAAAAAAAAAAGCAGCTCTTTCCTTGTGCTGCTGCTTCAGCTTCTGTTGGACTAAAGGACTCGATTCAGTGAATATGAGTGTTCTCCCTGTGACAGAGGATGTGATGAGGCTGTGAGTCTGTTCTGTGCGTATGTCGCGTTGGAGATGCTGCGTAAACATGCGAAACCGGGGAAAAAAAAAACAAAACTCATAACCGGGACACATGCAGGTAAACGCTCTCTGAGGAATATAGGGATCTCCAAGGAGCCAGAGCCGAGACGTGGGACTGTGGGGCCACAGCTCCAGTGTTTGTGCTGTGAGACGCAGCCTCGACTCCTGACGCTACGTTACACAGACACCTACATTCAGTTTGTCCATTAAAATGAACGTGATCGACGAAATTCTTAATGATCAGTTATCAATTAATCGAGTAATCGTGCCCATCCCTGGAATGGACAGAGCTAACCTGCTAGACGCCAAATAATTTCCCTTGTGGATCAATAAAGTTTGTCTTAGTCTATAATCACCTCTCCCTGCTGCAATGAGACTCGTCATTTTGGTCTTAAAATGTTCATATTAACCATGTCTGCATGATCCTGGGGTTTTTATTTCACTATTTTGTCTGTAAATAAATTTCTTTTCCTAATACGGAACTCGGCTTTAAATTCGCCCCGTAGCTGCTCGCCCTCTGAGCTTCATTTGACTGGAACAGTTTATGATTAAACCATTATTTGTGCAAAGTTAGTATGAAGTACATCTCAAGTTAGTATGAAGTACATCAAAACACTGAATATGTCAGGTGTATTGCATATAATGATATCCGAGTCTGACGATACGATATCCTCACGGTCTGACCCTCACGGTACGATATTTATTGCGATATTACGATATTCTACATAATAACAAGACTGACTCTAAAATGCTTTGACCAGTTCATTTGGTGCAACATTTATTGTCATTAGGGATGGAACGAAATCCAAATCTCTGTACGATATTTTCACCATAAACATCTCACTGCACCAGATTTATTACAATAGAAAACTGTGAATCTGCGACTTTTTCCTCTAAAAATGCTTCACAGACTTAATCCAAAGAATGAAGATGTAAAAGTGCTTAGAACAGTTATTTCTTCATGTCGTCTGCACTGAAACGGAGCAAAGGATCATGGTCTATGTAGTTCCCTCTGTTTTTTTTTTTAGCTATTTCTGCATCAGAACTGTTCATTTAAGCAGAGAGACTTGGGATTCGATATATTGGGATGGTCCACGATATTATTGTGAGACCTTTGACGATACGATATCACCAGATTTACGTTACTGTTACATTCCTTCTAAATAAGCAATGCAATTTTAGTATCAGGGGAGAAATCCATTAAAGTGTGTGTGTGTGTGTGTTCTCAGGTGACCCAGAGTGGCTGACAGATGTGTTCCCGAGTGGAGAGTCCTGGGCTCCTCCCACTGGAGATCTGACTTCTGAACCTGAGGTGAGTCCTGCACTGGATAAACTAATCAGACGTTTCACCATCTGGACTCTCAGTCAAAGTAGGACAGAAAAATACAGCGCCATCAACTGAATCTGAATAGTCACACGCTGGGATATTCTCGGCTCTGGCTCCTTGGACTATATTCCTCAGAGTGCGTTTAACTGCACATCAGTGTCCTGGGTATGATCTGATTTATTTATTTATTTATTTTTTTTGAGTGTCCAGTTTCGCATGTTTACGCAGCATCTCCAACGTGACATACGCACAGAACAGACTCACAGCCTCATCACATCCTCTGTCACAGAGAGAACACTCATATTCACTGAGTCGTGTCCTTTAGTCCAACCGAAGCTGAACCACATCAGCACAAAGGAAAGAGCTGCTTTTTTTTTGCTTACACAAATGAACCATGTGTTTTTAAGTTTCGTTTCTGTAAGACGTAAACAAATGTTTAAAGCTGCATTAAACACATTCTGATCTCACACTGATGAGGCTCTGGAGTGGTGATGGTTTATATGTTGTAAAGTTGAGTTTATTTATGCGGATTAGCAATAGTAATAATTGTGATCTTAATTTTAATATAAAATGTTAATGATTAATTGAAAATCGATCGATTAAGAAAATTTTATCGAATGCCCATCCCTATTCTGCATGTATGTCTATGGTGGAATGTTCAGCAGTTGCTAATGTGTGCATTGGGTCATCGTCGTAAACACCGTCCAGAGTGTTTAGGCAGTTTGAAAACAAATTGAATGGCTTGAAACAACACAGAATCCCATTAAAGTGAATAAGGCTGAGACTCCTCTGGACTCCGCAGTAACGACACCAGCGCCCCATCGTTGCCGGGTCTAAATTCCTGAACACGAGACGAGCGCGAGCGATGCTGGCCTCAAGTGACCAGCCCAGTCTCCATGGCAACAGGACCGAGAACCTCCTTCGCTTTGGCCGACTCTGACAGTTTGACGGGCTGGAAAACCATGAGTCAGCGGCTCATGCGGGGCTCTGATATAAGACCCGGCTTCAGTCGAGTGTCAACACCGCTCTCCGTCACGTTCTCCGTCACCGTCTGCTCCGTCAGGGTGGGCCATATCACGACACATGTCCCCATATATACACATATCCCTATTCTCCTGGCCCCCACATAACAAATTTGAGTTTATTTCGATTCTTGAGCACTTCATGTTATGATTTCTGATCTGATATGCATCTCACGGTACGATATGTATACACGCATCCCGAATTTCAAACTTCCGGTCATCGCGCAATGTACGCCGGGAAGGGCCCTCCGAAAAAGTGAGCATCAAACCGCCATGTTTGATTTCCTACTGTCAGCCGATCGTTTCAAGCCTTTTGAACCACATCGCTTGTGATTCTGGTTCTGATGTTGTCATATTGTAGTTATGGGATTCGGACATCGTAATTGTGCGGTTGTTGGACGTCCCAACAGCGGAAAATGGCTCGAGAAATGGGCTTCGGAAGTTTGCGAACTCCATGACTGCGAAAAGATGCGGAGCGCCAACAAAGCAAAATCCCGATCCCTCACTCAACCTTGGTTACGAATCTTTGACTCTTGCTTTAGCAAACAGTTCCTGCGCATTTGGTTCTATTTTGATGCCGATCTCCAAGGCAGCAAATACCCGAGCGAGTATTTTGGAGAATCCCGAATTGTGAAAATGAAGGTTTTCTCTTTAAAAATGCCTCGAAAAGACTTCAGTGTGAATCATAACTGTCATAATCCAAAGAATTACGCTATTTTATCATGTAGTTTGCACTGAAATTAAGCAAAAGATCAACTACTTTAAGTGAAGGACCTCGTAAACTCATAAATATAGTGACGGGCCACGACGTTACTGAGAGTTTTGACGATACGTTATCACGATATTTCGGTTATTGTTTCATCCCTTGTGTGTGGTTCTCGCAGGCATCTCACCCCCTCCTCTTTTACTTCCCTGAGCCGCCAGTCCGTTCTACGTTCTGTTTGAATCCATAAGTTTCTGGAACTGGACAACAGAGCACGAAAAGACGTCCGTCCAAACTTGAGACGATCCAACCACAAACACTAATTTTGTATCACATGTCCCTCAAACGCAGAAAACATCTCTTAAAAATTCTCGTAACATTCAGAACGAAATATAATGTCGGTAGTTGATAAATCCGAGTCAGTTCTCCCGACATCTGTTGTAAATGCGTTTCATTGCAACAGTTTGGGAAAAACATGGGCGCCCGAGAAAGTTTAATGTTGCCTTATTGCTATATCCTCTTAATAAATACTCTGTTAGCTAACATTAGCTGTCGGTAGTTTACATTATTACATGTTCAGGAAAAAAAACGTGTGTCTTCTGTCAAACGATGTGAAAGAAAGTCTAAATGTCATTACAAAGTTTTTAGAAGGCCCTTTCTCTACACATACCATTAAATACCAAATAAGAGCCGGGTTTCACTTAACCGCGGGGTTCCCTTTAAACGCCAGGTGCACGTGTATATTTGTATATTCTGATAAATAAGCGCCGGTTCCAAATAAACAGCGAGTCTAATGTTCGTGCCGGAGACAGAAGTCGTGCTGCAAAAACAGGCTGCAGGACTGATGCTCGCATCGTCTCTAAAGGCTGAATTATAGTTCTACACTCAACACACACTGCCGCTGTCATTTTTGATTTATGGATCTGCATCGAGGTTTATCCGCCGCGAAATCATTCACTGTCTCAACGCTAGCGTTTGTGCATACCAGGGGTTAGCGGTTAAAACTAGGGCTGAAATGATTCATCGAGTTAATCGATTAAATCGATTAGAAAAATGCATCGATTATTTCTTTTTGCCTCGATGCTTCTTTTTATTTTCATACGCTCGGCGATGGCCGGAACCTTTTGTGGTATAGGTAAAGTTTCCGCACGACCACTGCACTTCACTGTACACACAACAGCGCGGCGCCCATGGATGTATAATAAGAGCAGAACCTCCTCCTCATCTCCGGTACCGGAGGAGATGAGGAGTACCGGAGTACTGGAGCGCGGTACGCTCTGGTACGCCACACACTCCGCATCTCCCGTACGCCGCGCACTCTGCGCGTGGATTGTGTCTTGTCGCGTACACTCTGTGGACCGCGCTTCCTCCTGTGCCTCTAAACCAGAACTCACACCAGGACTAAGCCAGGTCTAAAGCAGGTCTAAAGCAGGTCTAAACCAGATCTAAAACCAGAACTAAAACCAGGACTAATCCAGGTCTAAAACTAAACAAGAATTTGCAGGAGTTGGTTGCTACATTTATGTAGTTTTAAAAATCATGACAATATCAAGTAATCCAAAGTATTCAGATTACGTTACTCACTTTAAGTAATTTAATGGATTATGTCACAAACTACATTTTGGGGAATGTAATCTATAATCTGTAGGGGATTACATTTTAAAAGTCACCTTCTCAACACTGATGCTACAACATCTAAACAGAACCGTACATTACATCAAGTGGAAAAGAAACCGCGAGGTGAGTCAACCTTAGCCCAGCGATAATTACGTTTTTCATGTCCAAAACACGTGTATCTGTCAGTGCAGGTGGTGTGTACTTAACATGTGCAAAGTAGACACGACAATAACAAACGATTACTCGATTATTCGAACAAAATAATCGACAGAATAATCGATTACTGTAATAATCGATAGCTGCAGCCCTAGTTAAAACCACTTAAAACCACACGGCTCATTTGCCTAAACTATAAGCGCTGAAAAAAACAGCTGCTCCTCCTGATGTGGTGGATGAACGTTCTCACTCTGCTGCTCTGTCATTTGTTTTGCTAAAGAAACGTCTGCATGTCTCCGTAGATATTTTGTTGTAACGTTTCAAATGAACTCGTCTACGTCTGTACAGAAAGTCGCCTAAATTATCATCAGACTGGATAAAACAATTTGAGTTCCAGATTTTTCCAGTTTTCCTGAGCAAGATTTTTGTGAGGAAGGAATTAATCACCCCAAATCACCGCCTGGTCTCAAATAAACACCTGGTCTGTTAAGTGACTGAAACAAATAAACACACCGGCGACTATTTGGTATTTTACGGTACACAGGAGAATTTGATTTGACCATAGACTTTACATTGAAAATCGCTCCTCTCTCTGTAAGTGCTGCTGTGAACCTCGTCATTTTGGTCTTAAAATATTCATATTAATCCGCTCCACATAATCCTGGGCATTTTTATTTTTGTGTAAATTAAGCTGCATTAAAATGCATGGATAAGACCCATCAGTTTTAGTCTCTTTCCACTCACGACGCAGATCCAAACCTCACACGTGGATGCAGAAACATGGCAGGATCTTTTCTGTATTTAAGATGTGAGTGCAGAACCTCCAGTTAATCTGTGTACACTCTATCCTCGTCTTTGAAATGTACTCACAGCTAATCCCCGCTCTTGTCAGCTCAGACTCTCAGTGCAGGGAGCAGCAGCTGCCTTTGTGAGGGCTTCACGAGTCTGTTTCAGGTCTTTTTGGGAGAGTTTGCACTTCCACTTGGTCATGTTGGTGAAGCCATGTTTTTGCAAAATACTTGATAATTACAGAAACATTTAAAAAGAAAATATTCTCCTTCAAGTTTACTTGGAAATAATAATTCTGAATTGAGGTTTCCGTCTTTATTTAATCGGGCTCAGCGTCTGGGGGTGGGGAAGGTTCTGATTGGACAGCGACACAAACGTATTTCCGTCTTTGGGAAGAAAACCCACACTTAAGCTGCTCCCGGCTTTTCTGTCATCTCGGTTTGTCGTTTCGCCGCCGACACAAACACGATCCAAACTTTTTCCGCAGTGGTTCCGATGATAATGAGGCAGCAGCTGGAGAATTCTCTCCTCACGCTTTACGTCTGTGAGCTGAGGAGGAGAAGGGAAGAGTGTGGGAGAAGGAGGAAGAAGACAAACTGAGTGTGAGGCTGCCACACCTCAGCCCACTCCCACATCCCGCTCACAAATCCAAAGAGACGTGGAGGAAAGTCCCGAGAGACGACTGGAGGAGCCGGATCGTCCGGATCGAGTCAGAAGGACGAGCCAACGAGCACCAACCACCGGGATTATTTTGAAGAAGTAATGTTTACATGATCCAGGAAGAAATTCATTCAGCTTTAGAATCACAATAAACCCCCACTTAGTTCAGAATTACGTTTAATTCTGAATCATTTTCAAGTGTTTACACAATCTTTTTAAAGTATATTGTTTTCCTCAGAACTTTCTATGACTCTTCGTATTACTTTTTCACTTTAAATTTGTCTCAAAAACGGTCAAGCTTTTATTAATCACCACTTTTTGATGGTGCTTGTGGTCATGAGTAAAAAGATAAGATGGCGGATACAAGCGGTTAAATGAGTTTCCTCCACTGGGGCTGGGTGCTCCTTTAGAGACGGGGTGAGGAGCTCAGTCACACAGGAGGAGCTCGGAGTAGAGCCGCTGCTTGAGCCACACTGTGTCTCTTGACTGGCCTGGAAACGCCCTGGAAGAGCTGGGGGAAGTGTCTGGGCTGAGGGAAGTCTAGGCATCCCTGCTTATAGCTCTGTCGCTGTGACCCAGCCTCAGATAAAGCAGAAAAGTAGTTTATGGATGGATGTTTTTATGAATGAAAATGTGTTGACGGTGTCGGTGCAGTTTTTTCTTGGATAAACTCATTTCAGGTATTTCATGGCTTTGATTCTACATAAAGCACACTTTTATGAGCGTTTGACCTCGTTATAACGGTGTTCTCTCACCATTAGCGCCCTCAGAGCTGTTTGTAGTGATTCATGCCTGTGTGAGTAATCCTGAATGGGCCTCAACAGTCATGAGTTTCAAAGCTTGCAAACTAACAAACAAGAAATATTACAGGTTTATACAACTTGTTTACAATATACAAAGTGAATAAAACACCAAATTAGGAAGATGTTTTGCAGAATTTATGGTTTTAAATATAGTTTGTGCCTAAAAATAATCCCAGTTATTGTTTAGGTGCCGTCATTCCTTCGAGTCTTTGGGGAAATCTCAGCTTGTGCTTCTGTGCTTGGAGCCTGGTGATACTTTGCAGCTGAAATCATCGACGTTCCCGGGGGCGTGATGCAAACTGTTGGCACTAGTGATGGGAATTCCAGCTCTTTTTAGAGCACCGGCTCTTTTGGTTCGCCTCACTAAAAAGAGCCGGCTCTTTCGGCTCCCAAGCAGCTCTTGAGGTTGTTTTGTTTCTTTAATGAATTTATTATCAACAACAATATAAAATTATGCACAAAATGGATTACTAATTTAAAAAAACATGTTTTTTATTTATATATGTTTACTATATAAATCTGCTGGTCCTCTCCACCGCTCTACATTTCCGGTACTCTGCTCCTCAACCTCTGTCGATTTCCCACTGCACAGGCCAAAGCCCAAAAGACTCGATCGCCGACTCCAGAAGCAACAAGTGAAGATCGACTACTGACGGTGAAGAAGAAGAGAAACTGAAAGTTGTTGAAAGAAAATGGTTCAGGAATGTATTTTTTTAGCGTTCATAAAATATAATTCGCTCGTAAATAAACGGGATTAGAAACGACATCGGCGATCGAGTCTTTTGGGCTTTGGCCTGTGCAGTGGGAAATCAACAGAGGGAAGTGTGAGGTGCTTATAAAGTTGTTTTCTAACATTTCCAGACACTAATGAGTGAACCAGGCAGAGCGTTTTGTTTGTTAGACTCGTGGCTGTTGTCAGATGGGTTAAAGTGGTGTTAAGCTTCTTCAGTGTGAAGCAAATTGGTGTTTTACGTGGAAGTTCAGAACTTGCCCCCATCACTGCACTAGTTTGTTGCCTTGACAGACTCACTGCCACAGTGAGATCTCCACCGAGGAAACACTGATCTGTGCTGATTTTTGGCTTCTGACAGAATTCCACCACCTCTAGAAACGGACTTTAGCTTAAAAAATGCCAGACTTCCCCTTTAATGAGCCATGTATGAATGAAGTCTGTGTTTCCTGATGCAACTACATTCTAACATGACTTAGAGCTCACATTGTTCATTGTGTGTAATGTTGGACCTTTAATGACGTCACCAGAGCGCAGCGCGTTGTAACTGCAGAGTGATTCCCATTAAAACCTCGAGGACGCTGTTACATCATACGTCTTTAAAAGTGTGTCGTGGTGGATGCTGGATGCGGCTCCTGTCTTCAGAGGAGATCTTTTTATAGCCTTGTTCTTGAGCTCACATTGGGAGCGCTGGGGGAGGAACAGTCGTCTATTTTTAGCCTCCTCTTGATTTGGATTTAGCTGAGTCGCAGCATCAGTCCTCAGAGCCAGTGTTCCCTTTTCACAAACGTCTGCAGGAAACCGGCGGCTCTGAGATGTGAAAGCAGCAGCTGGAAGAGCAGCCTCATAAGATTCTGCTGATGTAGATGTTAGCGATAACCAAAACACTCCTGATTAAT